>CM031598.1:120289148-120309148 GCA_018398815.1 Conus ventricosus
CGTGTTTAGGTTTGCTGTACAGATCGGAACTAGATAACAGAATCGCTGGGACGATTCTCCAGTTCCAGACTGTCTAACCTTGTCACCTACCCTAACCCAAACCCTAACCTAGCCCGACCCCAAACCCAAACCCTGGCCCTAATCTAACTGTAGATCATCTGATTGAAACAGCAACAACATAAAAACCTTCATTAGAAATAAACTTTGCTTCGGGTGTGGGTCAGCGAAGTTTGTTGTTCTTGGTCTTCATCTTTAACGGAGAGAATGTCTGCCTCCTGTAGATAAGCCTCCGCAAGTTCCCCCTGCTGTGGAGATAGACACACACTGCGTGTATCTCAGCAAAGACTGTACGCCCTACAGCATAGGCGAACTATCTTTGATCTGAGTCACACTTCAGTGAAGACTCACAGGGAGCGCATTCCAGGTTTTGTAACTGGTAGTGGTGGGAGATTCTGACTTTTGAGCCTGTGGCAAATGTTACAAATTTAGTCTAATGCTAGGTATTATCATCATACTTATACAGCGCCTATCCTCGGTTAGAGACCAAGCTCTAAGCACGTTACAACCCACTCGCATGTTCACACATTCAATGGGCGGCCTGCCTGGGCAGAGCCGACTAAAGAACTGCCTGTTGGAGCTAATCATTTGTTTCTCTTGTCATTCAGTAGAATATCAATCACTCAGACTTTCACGCCTTCCATCCATTATTGCGGAAGGTGCATGCAATGTGTACACGTGTTATTCATCCGTGGCCAAACGGGCCTTCTGTTGGAATAAATGGTGATGGGATTCTGCCGGTGTGCAAGAGGTTATGCTTGCGTTCACATACGGAACCTGGATTTATAATGTCTCATTCGAAGGACTTTTCGGGAAATGATGTCAGAACCAGTATGTTCACCCCGCACCCCCGTGTCAAAACGGTCTGGAGGAGATTCGAACCCGCAGCCTCAAGATCATTAGGACCTCGAGTTTGGCGCTCTTCCAACTGAGCAATTCCGCCTCACGTACTGCGTGGCAGACACAACTAAAAATTGCCGTGTATGTATGTAGTAAATTACATGGCAAGAAAAATATGTCCATATGCATATTAATACACATGTGCATGCACATGCATGAGTAGGTGCTTCAGCTTTGTCATGCAGGTGTTGTGAGGGTTCCTTTTGTCATCCAGGTGTTGTGAGGGTTCCTTTTGTCATGCAGGTGTTGTGAGGGTTCCTTTTGTCATCCAGGTGTTGTGAGGGTTCCTTTTGTCATCCAGGTGTTGTGAAGGTTTCTTTTGTCATCCAGGTGTTGTGAGGGTTCCTTTTGTCATCCAGGTGTTGTGAGGGTTCCTTTTGTCATCCAGGTGTTGTGAGGGTTCCTTTTGTCATCCAGGTGTTGTGAGGGTTTCTTTAGTCATCCAGGTGTTGTGAGGGTTCCTTTTGTCATCCAGGTGTTGTGAGGGTTCCTTTTGTCATCCAGGTGTTGTGAGGGTTTCTTTTGTCATCCAGGTGTTGTGAGGGTTCCTTTTGTCATCCAGGTGTTGTGAGGGTTTCGTTTGTCATCCAGGTGTTGTGAGGGTTTCTTTTGTCATCCAGGTGTTGTGAGGGTTCCTTTTGTCATCCAGGTGTTGTGAGGGTTTCTTTTGTCATCCAGGTGTTGTGAGGGTTTCTTTTGTCATCCAGGTGTTGTGAGGGTTTCGTTAGTCATCCAGGGGTTGTGAGGGAAGATTAAGAGTGAAGGTCCTCCAGCAGAAAGGCATTAGACTGCCTACAAAGCTAACGATCTACAAGGCTGTAGTCCTTTCTTCACCACTGTATGGATGTGAAACGTGGACCCTGCATCGAAAGCATATCAAGCAGCTAGAACAGTTCCATACGCGATCGCTGCGCACAAGTCACAAACCAAGAGGTGTTGGACAAAACTGGCTTGACAAGCATTGAGTCAAAGTCACAAACCAAGAGGTGTTGCACAAAGCTGGTTTGACAAGCGTTGAGTCAATGCTGAAGGCTCAGCTACGCTGGACTGGGCACGTCATCAGAATGGACGACAGCCGCATCCCCAGACAACTGGTGTATGGTGAGCTCAAGGAAGGCTCACGCAGACGGGAAGGCCCAAACTGAGATACAAAGAAACCCTTAAGAGCAGTCTCAGATGGTGCGGCATCCAGCCTCGCGAGCTGGAAACCCTTGCTGCTGACAGATCATCTTGGAGGTCCCTCACCTTCAAAGCAACAGCTGCCTTCGAAGAGGACAGAAGACTGCGTCTCGCCGCTGCAAGGGACAGACGACACAGGGCCTCGTCCTCCTCAGTCCCAAGCTCAGACCATCGATGTGTCATCTGTGGGCGCCTGTGTGCTTCCAGCTTCGGGCTGTGGAGTCCCATGCGCTGGCATCGTCATCGCTGATTACACAGACCATCGTCTTCGTCGACTACTATTATTTCTGTTATTAGTTTTATCATCCTTTTCATTAATATTTTTGCGTGTTCAGATTCCTCGCACACACACACACACACACACACACACACACACACACACACACACACACACACACACACAAACACACACACACACACACACAAGGACAGAATGATGGCTTGTTCAAGTAATCTGGTGTGTTTTTTTAAAAACCAACAAAGTAAACATTGTATTCTCCATTTCAATTATTATAATATAAGCATAAATAAAGCAATAAATGAATAGACAAAGATAGATAAATAAATCATTGAAAAAAATTATAAACAATAATTATCAAAATAATGATTTTGATACTAATAATAATAATAATAATAATAATAATAATAATAATAATAATAATAATGCAGTGGTCGTGAACATTGATAACAGGCAAATGAGTTTAATATACCAATAATATTATGTCCACTTCAACAATTCTATACAACATGAAGCGACCCCATCTTCGTCACACTCTCAATGTCCAGTTCTTCCGGTCCACCCGGAAATGCGCCATTATGACCAGAACGTCACTCAAAACCGACACTTTCATGCGCGGAGGCCATTTTGGTCAGAACACTTTGAATATTCTCATAATGTTACATTCTCAAAGTTCCGTCTTCTCAGAGTGTCGTAGTCTCAGTATGTTCTGAAAACGTCCCATTCTTAAACGTCCAGGCAAGGCTAGTCAATAACACACACCAGAAGAGGGATTCAAACGAAAGTGCTTTTTTTTTCGGGACCAAAATCCACTGGCTTTAAAAAGAAAGAACTCACCAATTCATTATGTATGCGTGACATTTCAGCAATACGAAAGCAGCCGTTACACGCAACGAGTGCGAGTGCAAAGCGACACTTATTAATGAGAGAAAAAGAGAGAGAGGGGGGATTATTTTTGTGCGGGAGGGAAAGGACGAATGTTTTCAGTCAATTATTGGAGATCGTAGTTTTGCGAAAACACGGGTCACTAAAATGAACCGATTACTACGCTTGTGGTTAGAAACTCATTTTAAGTACTGAATGCCATCGTTTCTGACAAAAAAGGTATGTTTACGAATAAACAAAAAACTAGTTTCTTTCGCATTAGGACAACTTTCTAACTTCACGGTTGTGTATGCGATTTTGATCCGTTGATTTTGGAAGATTGCTTACGTTTGACTGATGACAACGCTTTAGGAATTCTTTGATTCTACTTCATCAATTTGTTTATACATTCATCCTATAATCAGACATGGTGGAAATCTATTTTTCTTCTCTGTTTTTGATTACTATTATTTCTTTCTTCAAGGTTTTTTTTTTCGATGTAACCACTCTATGATAGTTAAAGAACAAGCCTTTTCAGGCAGTGTTTATATGTATGGTTACTGCGTCTTTGTTCTCGACCATTTTTCGTGCTTGTTTTTTTAATTTGTTTTACATTTTTAGATAATTACTTTCAACACATCATTATTGTCATGCACTTTTTAACTACGCACACAGTGAGTAGCCTTCTTTAACTGAGCGACTTGTTTAGTCTGGTAGCCATTACATATACTTTTTAACTATTTACTGAAAACCTCAGTCTCAATGATGATGATGATGCTGATGTTGATGATGACAACGACGACGACGACGACGATGACGATAATGATGGTGACGGTGATAACAACAACAATACTACTACTACTACTGCTGCTGCTGCTACTTCTGCTATTACTGCTACTACTACTACTACTACTGCTGCTGCTACAACTGATGTTGACGACGATGATGATGATGACTATGACGACGATGACGACGACAACAACAACAATTGTAATAACAATAATTGCAATCATAATAATAATAGTAACAATACTACTACTACTCATAAAAAAACAACAAGAGCAACAAAAAGTACTACTACAACTCATGATAATAACAAGAACAACAGGAAGAGCAACAACAATATCATTATTATTATTATCATTAATAGTAATAGTAGTCGTAGTAGTAGTAACAATAATAATGATAAAAATAATAATAGTAACGATAATAATGATAACAGCAGCAATAACAAGAACAACAACAAAATAACAATAATGATAATAGCAACAATAGTAACAAAACAAAACAACAACGATGACGACGATGACGACGACGACGACGATGATGATGATGATGACGATGATGATGATGATTACTGTTATTATTATTATTATTATTATTATTATTATTATTATCATTATTATCGTTGTTATTGCTATCATTGTTGCTATGATTGTTATTGTTGTTATGATTATCATTATTTTTTTATTACTGGTCCTCCTCTTGTTCTTCTGGTATTGGTGTTGTTGTTCCTGTTGTTATTGTTGTAGATGGTGATGATGGTGATGTTATCTTTACTCTTATTGGTCCAGACGCAGACTAAAAAAACGGTCAATTAAAAACACAACAAAAAAAAAAAACCTCCATCTGTGCGGCTTGGAGCTCCAATAAAGCAATAAGAATTCCATGAAAAAGAACCTGCAGACACAACAGAAGAAAAGTCAGCGAGAGACAGAACTAGACTGACGATGCGGAGGCGACGGAAGCGGGGCCCACTACGGCTAGGAGCCACTCGGAGTCATCTTTATACACGTAGCTGTCAGAGAAGGGTCACACGACTCAAGACTTCCTGCAAGGGACACCACTCTCGCTGACCTCAGCGTCACAACCATGGGATGCGTGGATATCACTGCTATAAGATTACCGCGGCCGAACTGAAGCGAAGCCCGGACATTGATGAAGACAAAGGGTTAATGAAGACATCAGGTCATACAGTAAGTCATTCCAGCACTGTCGGTCAACACAGACATTGACTCCCAGTATGAGCCAGTGCTCCTCAGCAGCGGAGCACTACGCCCCGGTGTGTATCACCTGGCCGACTGTGGGCGTCGCACCACGGCAGATGCTTTTTACTTGCTGGTCACTAATGTTGTCTTGTACTTCAGTGGTAAATATAATAATCAAAAGGAAACAAGAATTCATCACCCCCCTGCCTCCCCTGCAACCTTTCCCCCTTCCTCGTTCCCTACACCACTCTGATAACGTCCCCTTTCACTTGTTTCTCTCCCCTTTCCAATTCTTTAAAAAAATAAATAGAAAGAAACAAAGAAAGAAAAAGTTTTCTTCTGTCTGCAACAGGTGTGACAATTGAACATGTTTCGTTGCAAATCGTTTTATGTTCTCGCGCCTTCTCCCCCCTGCCCCCCTCCCTCTCCCCCCCCCCCCCCCCCATTTCACCCTCTCCTTTATTTTGTAAGAAAAATGAAATGATGTAAATGATCATACATCAACACATTTCATTGTGTGTCTTAAAGGAAAAGTGGAATCTTTCGTGGTAATATATCAACAGGTTTTTTTTTTTTTTTTTTTTTTTTTTTTAAAGAGAAAAACTGTTGCTTCGTTGTGCAGTAGTGTTTAAGTCAAAATATGAACCAATGTTCGTGACATCTGATTTCCTCATTTTTCCACCCGGTGACGAACACTTGAAAGGGGCGTAGCAGTAAGGAGGGACAGGGAGGGAAGGGGAGGACAGGACGGCAAGAGTTGCGTGTGTGGAGGGGGTATAGGTGGGGGGAGGGAGGGGGAGGCGAGGAGAGTGGGGGAGGGGAGCAGGAAGTGCATATCCAGTTTTTACACTCGCAAACGCGCACGCGCGTGTGTATGTGTGTGTGCGTATATGTGTGTGTGTGTGTGTGTGTGTGTGTGTGTGTGTGTGTGTGTGTGTGTGTGTGTGTGTGTGTGTGAGAGAGAGAGAGAGAGAGAGAGAGAGAGAGAGAGAGAGAGGAGAGAGAGAGAGTGTGTGTGTGTGTGTGTGTGTGTGTGTGTGAGACACACGGGTCAGCTTCATGGCGAGTGGGGAGTGGGGAGTGGGGGGGGGGGGGGGGAGGGAGTAAGGAGAAGGACAGAGACAGACAGACAGACAGACAGAGCGATATTCCATCCTTTACAATCACCTACATGTTCTGTCCACGCCTGTCCTCCAAAGAACAGCGTGGTACTGGCCATCACAACTCCACTGTCATCACACAGACCTATGTACACAGTACAACAACGAGAAGCACGTGCTTCAGTCACAACACGTGCAACATGACATCATCAACACATAGAGTAAACAACACAGTGTCACGACTGACATCCGGGGTCTGAGTACTGCACAGCCACGTCAGCAACTCGACATGCCAAGATGTTACATTAAGTCATGAGTAACATCAATTATCTGACGTACCAGCTAACGATGTCCAATGAAACCAGTGCAGCAAACGCTCACAAGAAACACATTCAGAGATACCACATTCTCTTGTTATTAAACATCATGGATAATAGCCATCATTACAATCAATTAAACACACCCACACACTCAGAGGTAACTAGCCGAGTTAAAATGGTAATACCCGGAGGCAGGTTACTAATTCAACATATACGACACCTGTCCTGACAATTCAATATACTACAGAGGTAGGCCTATTGCTATGATATTGATCGCATGCCATCAACTCCAGTATACTACAGAGGTAGGCCTATTGCTATGATAGTGATCGCATGCCATCAACTTTAGTTACAATCTCCCATGTAGATTTACACAAAGCGTCACCCCAAAAAGCGAAAAGGCCAAGGACACTTTAATCTGCTATTCGTTCCGTAGTATTCTTCAAGCGAAGGTTCAAAGAGCTTTCCACTGGCTTAAGAAGAAGAAGAAGAAGAGGAAGGAGAAGAAGAAGAAACGGCGATGCTATTGCTGTTGTTGCAGTCATTTTGATGACGTCAGCCTCACCATTGTGTTTCTGTGTTTTCATTGTGTTTCCCTCATGCGGCCAGTAAAGAGTTTTCATATTTATAACATATCTTTTAATTTTATGTTTCCATTTTCTTCATTTTCAATCCCGCCCCCCTCCCTCCCCCCTGAAGTTAAAATCTTTGCCAAGTCATTACTGTGATGAGGGAGGGGTTTTTGGCCTGTGCTCGTTTTTCCCCCACTATTAGATTGTTCGTCTTTGTATTTGTCTGACTTTATTCAAGTTGAAAAGGCTGTGCCAGTCTTGAATAAAAGTGACTCTGTGTTAGGTTTGCTTATGGCAGCAAGACGTACCCTACTTGTTTATTGTTTACTGTTCCCTGCCTCATTTTATTTTCAACTGTGTTTCTGTATGTTTATGGTCATCTCTTCGTGGCTATTATGAACATCGACTTCAATATTGAAACAGGAGCCACTACGCAACAGAAAACCTGCGGTAATAGCCGCCATTTTGCTTTAGCAGTAAGCGTGCTTTGAACCTCGCTCGAAAGCGTTGTCAGCGGCTTAGCGCAAGCGACGTGATTGCGACCAAGCTGCTGCTAGCGGCTTTCACTACGGAACACTCAACAACTGCAGATTGATAGTCCTGAACAACATTGGTGAAGATCAAGAACAAAGCAAACACACAGCATAACGAGAGTGTAGGCACAGCGACAGCCGTAAATACAGGGGATTGCAGATGGACGTGCTGATTTGAAAAGTCGAAGCTGCAAAATGTAAACGATCTCCTCATCGCCTCATCTTTGCTGCACAGAAGTGACGAAACGATGACGACAAAAATGTCGATGACGTCAGTCAAAGTTCGACGAAGATGAGGACTGCGTTGCTGTGATAGGAGACCCCCCCCCCTCCCCCCCCCCCCCCCCCCCCCCCCCCCCCCCCCCCCGACGTGGACATGTTGGTTTTGTGTAAATACCACGCAATGTACAACGACACAACAAACATTGTAAGGCCATGGTTCGAAGTCTACAAAAGTTATTAAAACATTTGAAAAGTACTAAGGCCATTTGTAACAACTCGCTGACTTTCCAAAACAGTACAATAAAGGAGAACAAAAAACAAAACAAAAGCAAAGCAAAAAATCAAAACAAAAAACAAAAAACAAACAACAAAAAACCCAGATAGGCAGCAAAATAGACGAACGAATGAATAAATAAATCAATACAAAAAACAATAATGGATTAAGTGTATATAGTATTCAGTAAATTAATAGATGAAAAAGCAACCACATCACAAAAAAAAACCAAATCTGTGGTTTTATTTATCCGATTCAAATAACAAATATGCCCTCTCTCTCTCTCTGTCTCTGTCTCTCTCTGTCTCTGTCTCTCTCTCTCTCTCTCTCTCTCTCCTCTCTCTCTCTCTCTCTCTCTCTCTCTCTCTGTGATGTTTAAAGCACAATTTCTTTTTTTAAAGGGAGAACAAGCGTTCAATTTTCTGGTACACCAGCAGAAAAAGAAAATCAACCAGACGAACATAAAGAAAAGAAAAAAAACTGCACTGGGCCAGCTTGTGTACAAGAAGTGTGGAACATACGTTTATATTAGTACAACATGGATCCATGCTACCATTAATAGTAACAAGTCTTCGCATCAAAAACAACGCTGTCCCTTGTGTCCATACAATTAATCCCAACCCGTCTCTTCATCAAGGATAACACTGTTCCCTCTTTGCTTACCATTATCCATAAAAAAATTATAGATTTATATCACAGACAACACTGTCCTCCTCCCCCCCCCCCCCCCCCCCCAGTTATCCGCAAAAAAGATCAAGGACAAAAGTGCTCATTGTTTCTCATACCGTGAACCACACAACAACTTAGTGTCCTTCAGTGTCATGTTCTGTGTTTCTAGCCCAGTGACCCCCGGGGTCATGTAAGCGGGTGGTGGGTTGCACCAAGGATGATACTATTCCCTGCAACCTTACCGCTAGGCATACAGTCACTTTATTCTAAGAACAATATTCGTTGCTGTTCCCATACCAGTATTCATAAAACGCCTTCACATGCAGGATAATACTGGTTCCAGTTTTCCTCCTGTTATGCAAAAAACGTCTTTATCTTAAGCACAAAGCTGTCTCCTGCTGTATCTCTATTGTGATAAATAAGTAAGCATATTAAAGACAATACTGGATATTGCTTCTTACTGTTAAAGAAAAAAAAACAACAACACGTCTCTGTATTAAGGACAACAGGGCCCCTGTTTTCCTTCTGTTATTTGAAAATTTTAAAAAGGTCTCTATATTCAGACAGCCTTGTTCACTATTTTCCAACTGGCACAAAAGAAATGCAATACAAACATGATAATATTCACGACAAAAATTACTCTCTACTTTCCTACTGTTAAGCGCGCGCGCGTGCACACGCGCGCGCACACACACACACACACACACACACACACACACACACACACACACACACACACACACACACACACACACACACACACACAAAGATGTTTTTAGCTTCAGGACAAAATTGTGACGTGTTTTCGTACTGTTATGAAAATTCTATCTACTCACGACAACATTGATCCCCGTTTCCCTGCTATCAATATATATATATCCAAAAAAAAAAAAAAAAAAAAAAAAAAAGGAAGAAAAAAAAAAGAAAAAAAAAGAAAAGAAAAAAGAAGAAAAAAAACACCAACCTCCCCTCCCCTCAGGACGACATTGTTTCCTCTATGCCTTACGTCTGTTAAAAAAGTTTCTGGGTCGGGGACAACATTGTTTCCTCTATGCCTTACGTCTGTTAAAAAAAGTTTCTGGGTCGGGGACGACATTGTTTCCTCTATGCCTTACGTCTGTTAAAAAAAGTTTCTGGGTCGGGGACAACATTGTTTCCTCTATGCCTTACGTCTGTTAAAAAAAGTTTCTGGGTCGGGGACAACATTGTTCTCTGTTTCCCTATTGCTATTGACAAAGTTTCTAGATTCAGAACAACATTGTTCTCTGTTTCCCTATTGCTATTGACAAAGTTTCTAGATTCAGAACAACATTGTTCTCTGTTTCCCTGCTGAAATAAAGCAAATCTTTACATTCAGGTCAATCTTTTCTCTGCTCTTCTACTTTTATTGACAAAACTGTCACAAAATATCAACAGCGCTGTCACATATTTGCACGCAGTAAATCTTCTTGTTAGTCTAGTGGTTCACAGTAGACTAAGAATTGAAAGAAAAGAAAACCTAGTTTTCAAGACACTTAAGCTGAAATATCCAGCGGTTTATAAGAGATTACAGAATGAATCACAATTAAATGAAAACATTGTATTTAAGACACTTAAGCTGAAATAAATCAACATTGTATCACCCGCTTTCGTCTTCGTACTCTAGTTTTCGTTTTTAAGGCTGCAGACCAGTCGGAAATAAAGGCAAATCGCTTTAAGACCAATCGGTGAGGAAGAGGACACAGCCAGAGCAAGCTGGTTTGGATGGAAAGACATCACCCAGAGAATACAGCAAGTATTCGTCAATGACGGGGGATGTACCGGTATGCCAGTGCGTGACCTATTTCATGTATTTCTCTCACATCCCATTTCCATATCTACCCCCTCCGCCCTATATATATATATATATATATACGCACGACCCCTCCCCCTCCCCCCTCTCTCTTTTACTCTTGGAGGTTTTTACTGGTCTTGTTACTGTTTCTCTCTGTCTCTGTCCCTGTCTCTGTCTCTCTCTAATCTGATTATAATTTGGTTAATTACGCCAATACTTTCACCGTTGTAAGTTAAAGAATCATTGCCATTATCATGCACTCTCTTTGTCGCTGTCTCTGTCTTTGTCTGTTTGTCTGTCTGTCTGTCTCTCTGTCTGTCTCTCTCCTTTACCCCCCCCCCCCCCCCCCCCTTTACTGGCTGCTCTTGATGATGTTTTAAATGGGGAAGCAAAGTAGAACGTAGTGAAAAAAAAAAGGGGGGGGGGGGAGGTGGGATAAGTGGAAGGAAGAGGAAACGGAGAAGGAAAAGTAACCTTCGATAAAAAGAAAAGGAAAAGATCGTAACGGAGGACAAGCGAGCGATGCCATAAAGACAGCGAGATTCTCACGTTACCGCCAGAGAACGGGTGCCAGGGTTTGTCTCTGATGACGTCAGATGCCATCCACTTGATTGTCTGGCACGAGACAGCGATCAATCCGTCCATCCACCCCACAAAGCGTCAAAGACAAATCGTTTTCTGCTGTCACCAGGGTGGATTCTTCACTCTGTTCCTTCCCTCTATCTCTTTTCCTTCACGTTCTCTTTATGGGCCTGTAAATTAGAGGCAACACTAGGGCGGTTTGTTGCACCACCTAACGATTCAAATGTTTCTTCGTCACCTTGTTTGTTCAACGTTTTTACTCGCTCGATGTACTCATTCCCCCACATAGGTTATGGCAGCGTAATTGCCTGTGCTACACTTAAATACAAATTCATTCGTTTTTTTTTGTGTGTGTTGTATCTTTTGTCTCTGTCGTGTGAAATGTCACTTGGTTCAAGTGTGGGGTCAGGGAGAATGTGTTTCTTATAAATGTTCTGAATATTGAATATTTAGTCCCTGTTGCGTTAAAGCTTCTCTGTCTGTCTGTCTGTCTGTCTGTCTGTCTCTCTTTGACTGTCTGTCTGTCTCTCTTTGACTGTCGCTCTCTCTCTGTATCTCTGTCCTTGTCTCTCTTTCTTTCTCGCGCGCGCGCGCGCGCGAGAGAGAGAGAGAGAAAGAGAGAGAGAGAGAGAGAGAGAGAGAGAGAGAGAGAGACCCAGACATATACGTATACGCACACGCCCATACACCCATAATTAAAGGTCAAAGATCACATATCATCTTTCATTAGAGGTAATCGAGGACAGAAAAGTCGACCCGAGAAGATCAAAGAAGAAACAAAGAAACACACAGAGAGAAGTGCACACAACCCAAAGCACTTTATATTCAACAGCCTTAAAAAAGGACCAACGCAATCGATTCGCGTTTTACAGCAAAACCTCCGCTCTCATTGTTCCCGTTTCTATGATCTCAATACAAAAGCTGAGCTCCCCTTGTGTCTTCCTTCCCCTTCCCCCTTTTCTCTCTCTCCCTCCGCCCCACCGCCTCCGTTTCTGGTGACGTCACCGACAGACAAGTGTAGAAGAGCAATCGTTTTTCCAAAGTGCCCAATGTTCCAAAAGTTATGACACAAATAAAAGCGTTTTATCATCACCAGCCGCGTGGCGCAGTAGTTAGCATCGCAGATTGCTGGCTGGGAGGTCGTGGGTTCGATTCCCGTCAGAGCCATTTCTTTGTGGGATTTTTGTTCTGCCCCGACCAGCTGTTCCCCGGTACCCAGAGTTGAGTTTGCTATGGGCTCAACTAGGAAGACTGGGACCAAACAATTTCATCAGCCAGGAAGACTGGAACCAAACAATTTCATCAGCCAGGAAGACTGGAACCAAACAATTTCATCAGCCAGGAAGACTGGAACCAAACAATTTCATCCATTTAAGGGACGTGTCTTTGAGTGTATGGCTCAAATTCTCTGACCAACACTGCAGGTGTTTGTATCTCTCAGGCCTGGTTGATTCCGGGATAGAGTATGAAAATGCATACAGTACAGCTCTATCATGCATTGGTAGACTAGAATGAAACTATATAAAATCAGTTTAGCAGCCTCACCGATCAGCGTTATAAAAAAGAACTTTTTCTTTCGTTCTTTCTGCGTACGCAGGCTGATACTCCTACGGACACTGCTTGTATAAGACAGGCAGCGAAGTTTTGTGTGTATGACCGGTTTTTTTTTTATCCCGCCATTAAGGCATCCATACTCCATCTTCGGGGAAGGTGCATGCTATGTGTAACGTGTCATCCATACCAACGGCCAAACTGGCCTTCTCTATCGAAAGTTGGTGATGGGATTTTAAGTGTGTGCAAGATGTTGTGCGTGCGTTCACACACGGAACCTCGGTTTTCCGAGGGAAAAATCCCCCTGTAAATTCGAACCCGCAACCCCAGGATCACGAGTCCGGCACTCTACCAACTGAGCTATTTCGGCCCCCGGAACAGTCTCATTTTTGATGACCTGCTGTCATGGTGACCTTCGTTTCGGTTTCCCTTCCATTTCTATCCACTTGGTGATTTCGTGCTCAGGGTCACCGGTACCGGCAAGGTCATGGAGACTGTCGTCGGATGGACGTGGTGGCGCCCTCCGGAAGGACAGCTCACTGGCGTTCGCTCTTCGACTATGCAATCATTGTCGTCAGTACTGGGCTTGGTGGGAGATGTCCAATCATTGTCGTCAGTACTGGGCTTGGTGGGAGATGTCCAATCATTGTCGTCAGTACTGGGCTTGGTGGGAGATGTCCAATCATTGTCGTCAGTACTGGGCTTGGTGGGAGATGTCCAATCATTGTCGTCAGTACTGGGCTTGGTGGGAGATGTCCAATCATTGTCGTCAGTACTGGGCTTGGTGGGAGATGTCCAATCATTGTCGTCAGTACTGGGCTTGGTGGGAGATGTCCAATCATTGTCGTCAGTACTGGGCTTGGTGGGAGATGTCCAATCATTGTCGTCAGTACTGGGCTTGGTGGGAGATGTCCAATCATTGTCGTCAGTACTGGGCTTGGTGGGAGATGTCCAATCATTGTCGTCAGTACTGGGCTTGGTGGGAGATGTCCAATCATTGTCGTCAGTACTGGGCTTGGTGGGAGATGTCCAATCATTGTCGTCAGTACTGGGCTTGGTGGGAGATGTCCAATCATTGTCGTCAGTACTGGGCTTGGTGGGAGATGTCCAATCATTGTCGTCAGTACTGGGCTTGGTGGGAGATGTCCAATCATTGTCGTCAGTACTGGGCTTGGTGGGAGATGTCCAATCATTGTCGTCAGTACTGGGCTTGGTGGGAGATGTCCAATCATTGTCGTCAGTACTGGGCTTGGTGGGAGATGTCCAATCATTGTCGTCAGTACTGGGCTTGGTGGGAGATGTCCTGCGTGTGTTCTATCAGAACGGGCACCGCTGAACGCCACCGAAGTGACTGGGCAGCAGTGCAGTGTCTCCTCTGGTGGGTTGCCTAGGAACGACTTGACACTGACTGCTCCCTGTGGATTGCCGGTGCCGGGGCAGTAGCGGGATGACCCAGTGTGTGTCTGTGGACAGAACTCTGCACCAGGCGACACGAAGATGATGACACTGAAGAAGCGCGGAAAATGAGAAAGAAAGAGTGTCCGCAGCCTCCATAACCTCACCCACGCCCAACACTGACATTTCCTGCAGAGTCATCAGACCTGATTTTTCTCTCTGACGTAGAGACTGACCTTATCATTTTGTTTTAAACAGCTTGCCAGCCACCCTTGTCTATGTGAATTGTTCAAACACAGTCTCCGTGACCTCTGACATTTGTACAGAGTGTGGATACTCCGATCTTTTGGATTGTGTCAACGAGACATGATCTGAACGAGCACCGAGAAGAGAGAGAGAGAGGAGAGAGAGAGAGAGAGAGAGGAGAGAGAGAGAGAGAGGAGGAGAGAGAGAGAGAGAGAGAGAGAGAGAAAGCAAGCACTGGTGCTGGCTCACGTCATGCAGGTGCATTCCACACCAGCATGATAATAATACTTCCCCATCTACACCAGCATGATAATAATATTTCCCCATCTTGAATTGCTGTCACATGGATGACCTTGGCACAAATGCCATCAACACAGCAGCTCCAGCCTTGGTATCACTTGCTTCTGAGCATTGTTGCAGAATCCAAGAGTTTACTAACTTGGAAGAGTGGACGTAAAACCTGCACAACTAACCGTGAAAACTTTAGGCTGACCTTCTGAAGGCGTGGGAGGGGGGGGGGGGGGGGGGGGGGGGGGAGTGGGAGGGGGGGGGGGAGTGGGAAGGGGAGGGAATCCTGTTCTGGTTGACAAGGGTTATTTTCAGTTTGGTCGATTTCAATTCGATGCTTTGTTTGATGGCATTGTTTACGTTGTTATTGATCTGGAAAAAAAGGATTTGATCAGATCTGTTTCTGTATCCCCTGTGAGAGAAAGCGAGTGAAAGAATGATGTTTGTTTCGTTCGAATGATTTTGAATGATGCCCTCACCATCCATCGTTGGTCTGATTGGGTTTACAGTTAGAAACACATCCGCCCTTTCCAAAAACCCAATGAAGGTTTAGGTCTGATATATCTCTAGCTTGACGGCGACTTTGTTTACCCCTGAATCCTGAAGCCCAGAGCCACAGTGAGGTCACACTTTGAAGACGTCCACATCGAAGCGCATCATCAACAGTTTGTCCAAAGACAGGTGACGATCAACTGGCGAATCCCTACCCACAGACCAGATCCACCAGTTGTGTACCGGGGTGCCAGCTTTCAGGGACGGGGGATTCTAGGTCCTCTCACACCAAATAAATAACAACGAACTATCTCTAAGGTTGTGATATACATAGAACTACTGCACGGGTTTGTTAATAAATTATGATACAGCCCTTGAATGCACGTACATGCCGGAAATGCACTAAGCATTTAACGACACCCACACTCCCAACCCTCATCCCTCCGTCTCCCACACATCCCTACCCACCCCCCACCCTCCCATCAGCCCCATCTTCCACCTCCAAGCACCCTCTCCCTTCCCTCACCCCCCACACCCTCCCTCTGCCCTTTTCAGTTGGACATGAAAAAAAATTGTGAGTCAATCTGGCCAGGACGTGGCGATGGTGTTGGTCACTTTGATGACGAGCTAAAGTGTGGACAGACCGTCACTCCACAACAACGGGGAGTCCTGAGGGCCTGTCCACATCACATGCCGTGTCCAGCTGTGACCACCGCTCTGTCTCACAGCAACGGTCAGTCTTATCAATGGCTTGACGACGTGCGTGTTGATCTGGAGCCTTTCTGACCAGGCCTCTGGGGCGACGGTCTGGAGCCTTTCTGACCAGGCCTCTGGGGCGACGGTCTTCTGCAGCTGAAGACTGTAAGGACGTAAAGGCATGGTCCTCCTTGGTCGTTCACACAATCACCACTCCAAGACCAGCTTTCTACTAGCACCCCAAGACCAGCTTTCTACTAGCACCCCAAGACCAGCTTTCTACCAGCACCCCAAGACCAGCTTTCTACCAGCACCCCAAGACCAGCTTTCTACCAGCTGCTGCACGTAAGGGGAGAATCGCACGGTCTGTGTAGCGATAAAACACAGCATCTTGCTGCGTGGACTTGGGTCTGTAGGTCACATTCATTCTCACAGTCAGCTGGGTGTTTAGGTCATGGGTAGGTCTCCTTCGTTCGCCATGAACCCTCAGTCATGCCTATATCTCCAAGGTTTTGAGACACAGGCTCTGTAACTTGTAGACCCCAGTCCTCGAGGTACCTCACTAGCTGGGCGATGCGCTCTGCCACAGATGTGCCTTTACCCACGCCAGGAGGAGGTATGCTCCCAGAAGACATGTCCCTAACCAGGATATGTACCTCTATCCACGAAGTACGTGTATGACCAAAGACAAGATAAGCTCCTACCCAGAAGATAAATACCTAGCCAAGAGGTACGCTTCTACTGGAAAGGTATGCTTGTAGTCTGTATATAATGATCGTGACCAAGAGATACGTCGCTTGCCAAAAATGTTTGCCCGTGACCACAAGGTCGCTGACTGTCCGGTGTGTACCCCCAAACCACGGCCATGTCTCTGACAGCGGGCAACATCCGCTCTCTGAGCTACCTGCCTCATGACATGATAGTAACCACTTTCACCGTCAGCCAGCGACTAGGGCCCAGACCTATGGTCAGTCCTCTACACTGTCACTGTCAGATGCTCGTCCGGACCTGGAGTCTCCTAAAAACACAAGCCTCTTTCAATTGTCAACCACATGCTCGTGGCTAAGAACTAAGTACATCTACCAAGACTCAGGTCCGTGTCCCTGTGAGATGGGGCTCCAGAACTATACACCATCTCCCAGGAGGCGGGTCTCTGTCTCTGTCAGACCGCGATCCTCAATCCACCCACACGCACACACACGCCAGCATCCCTCTAAGGACTGGAGTCACTCTCGCTGGGCCTCATCAGGCGTTCCGTGGACTTCTGGTGTATGCACACGTTGATGGTCATGGGCGGACGTCTCCCGGCCGGAATCCCCTGCTTCAGCAGCCCGCCGGACGCCGAGGCGGAGCAGGAGGATCCGGACTCGTAGGAGGAGACGGACACAGCCTGGCGGGCGGCCTGGGAGGGGAGCATCTCCCCGGAGAAGAGGTTCGGGGCCGTGGGGTTGGAGGAGGACTCTGAGGCGGAGAGCGGTACGTCGATGTCCTCCAGGATGAGGTAGTCCCGGTCCGTGGACATGAGTTCTTCCAGCTTTTCCGGAGATCCGTGAAGGACGGTCTGTCCAGGGGCGTCTCGGCCCAGCACCGCCTCATCACGCCGTACCTGGGGTTCAAATCTTGATAATGTTAGTGGTGGTGGTGGTGGTGGTGGTGGTGGTGTGTGTGTGTGGTGGTGTGTGTGTGTGTGTGTGTGTGTGTTGTGTGTGTGTGTGTGTGTGTGTGTGTGTGTGTGTGTGTGTGAAGTAATGACGGATCATGGCTGATGACCTCGTTAACAGTTAATTGGACATGACCAACAATCAAATGTTACACTGTGCTGGTGCATGACGTGTGACATTGTCCTAACTTCAGTCGTGTTGACTGGGCTGTGTTGTGGTTCCTGCATAACTTCAGTCGTGTTGATTGGGCTGTGTTGTGGTTCCTGCATAACTTCAGTCGTGTTGATTGGGCTGTGTTGTGGTTCCTGCATAACTTCAGTCGTGTTGATTGGGCTGTGTTGTGGTTCCTGCATACTGTTGATGCTGATAAAGTGGTTGTAGCGGAGTGTAGCCTAACTGAGTGTGCAGAACTGTAGGGAAGTGTAACAAATGGCGCGGCACTATAAGACCAGAGAGCAGGGTAGGGGTACAGAAATGTGTCTCGTGAAAGGGACAGTGTAATACATAGTCTGGTCTGTTGTTCTGTTGTGTATTGTCATCGATCGTCATTCTCAAAGTTGCAAAGTTTGTCCAGTGTAGTGTAGTGTAGTGTAGTGTAGTGTAGTGTAGTGTAGTGTAGTGTAGTGTAGTGCAGTGTAGTGTAGTGTAGTGTAGTGTAGCAAGTTGTACTCACAGCTCACTGGAGCAGTTGCTAGGCTTGTCCATGCGGTAATGGTTGGACAGCACGTAGTATAGATCGGCCAGCGCAATATTGGGGTATGGTGAGGCCCCTGAAAAAACACACACACACACACACACACACACACACACACACACACACACACACACACACACACACACACACACACACACACATGCAGAGTGTAAGTTTTAATTATTTCATGACTCAGTATTGATACACGGAGGTTATGAATCTCGCATTGCCAGTAACACCCCCAGTTCAAATGAAATTTTGATTGCACAGGTGTAGCATACAAAAAACAAACTGCTCAGTTTTAAAGACAAATCAATTTTACAAATATTATTGAATTAACCTACATTTCTGGAAATTCATCTTTCATTGGGCTTGGAATTATGAGTGCGTTAATTTGGCAGTTTATCAGGCAACATTTTATTTGGGGGTTCGGCGTCATTATGAGAGGATATTGGATGACAAAATTGAATTCATCTCTGTCGCAGGCACATCGCAGGAAATGATGACGCGTGAATCATAGCGTGGAAACGTTGCACCTTAAGGTCTCTCTGCGTCAGGTTCACGTAATCGATGGAGTGTGTAGCTGGTAATTGCTTTATTTGATCTCTCTCCTACATCCTCCTCCTCGTCCTCCTCTTACCACCTTTCATTTCTCTGTCTGTCTGCCTGTCTGTCTGTCTCTGTGTCTGTCTGTTTGACTGCCTGTCTGTTTCTCTCCTCCCCCTCTCCCTTATCTCTGTCTCTGTTTGCTCTGTCTCTGGCTGACTGTTCCCTCTCTCTCTCTCTCTCTTTCTCTCTCTCTCTCTCTCTCTCTCTCTCTTTTCTCTTCTCTCTCTCTTTCTCTTTGTCTGCTTTTTATTCTATCTGCAGCCTGCCTGCCCCCCCCCCTCCTTTCTCTCTGTAGGCCTCTCTGTCTATCTGTATCTGTATCTTTCTCTCTGTTATATTCTCTATCTTTATTTTTTCTCTCTTTTTCTTCCCATCTTTCTACCCGTCTCTCTCTCCGTCTTAGTCTTTCTCTATTCCTCTGTTTCTGTCTCTGCCTGTATGTCTCTGTCTCTGTCTCTCTCTGTTTCTGTCCCGCTCTGTCTGTCTGTCTGTCTGTCTGTCTGTCTGTCTGTCTCTCACACCGTGCCTCGACAATGATGAATTTCTAACAGCCAACAGCCCGTGCGGCTTTCAGGCAATGGGGAATTGAACCTTCAAGGCTGCCATGGCCCCAGAACAACCCTTTGCCCTTACACTTATTAGGCAATGGGGGTTTGAACTTTCAATCTTTAACTATTGGGAAGCCTTCCTGCCCCCTTCCCCTGACGTACCCATGGTGACAATGAACTTCTAACAGTTCTCTGACGTACTCATGGTGATCATGAACTTCTTACAGTTCCCTGACGTACCCGTGGTGACTATGAACTTCTTACAGTTCCCTGACGTACCCTGGTGACCATGAACTTGTTACAGTTACCAGACGTACCCATGAACTTCTAACAGTTCTCTGACGTACTCATTGTGACCATGAAATTTTAACAGTTTCCTGCCGTAGCCATGGTGACCATGAACTTCTTACAGTTCCCTGCCGTACCCGTGGTGACCATGAACTTCCTACAGTTCCTTGACGTACCCGTGGTGACCATGAATTTCTTACAGTTCCCTGACGCACCCATGG
>CM031598.1:120314148-120316648 GCA_018398815.1 Conus ventricosus
TAAATTACTGGTTTTCTACTGATCGATCGAATTGTAGACCAGAATAATTTAGGGTCGTTAATAGATGCTTTCAATCTATTAATTTGTTTTTCATCAAATTCTTTTCTTTTCTCTTTTTCAGTAAATTATAGTCTTTCCTTTCCTAACGTAAGTTGCTTTGTGTTCTTTTTTTCAGTGTTCCAGATTTGGTTCTTTGATATCGCTTCAAACACCTGTTCACAAGTTTTTTCTTATTCTCGCACTCAAAATCAAACCAATCGCTCACTTCTTTCTTGTTTTTACCCTTGGTCCTTACCATACACGCAGCTGCACTATACAAAGCTTTCACAAAATATCTAAACCAGTGTTGATATTCACATTAAGATGCTCTGTAGCTTCATCACAGCACTGTTTGAACTCGTCTGAATCTAGTTCCTCCTTATAAGTCTCTGCATGTTCTTCAGACCAAATAAAGCGCTCTTCTGTATGACATACTGGATGCTCTTTTCTTACGTTCATATTACCTGTTTTCCATTTTAGCTCTACAGGTAAATGCCAGGAAAATAAAGAATCACCAACCTTTATTCTGCAATTTCTTAGTAAATCTTTAGTGACAATGAAATAATCAATTAAATACTACCATTAGGTGACACAAATGTAAACTCTCCTTTCGAATCATCATTGCATGTACCATTCACAATATCTAGATCAAACATAAAACACAAATCTAACAAGGATTTACCAAACTTATTTACATACAAGTCTTTAGAGCGGCGCTTTAACACATCATTTTCATTGTCCCTTTTATGATCATCTTCAGTACAAACCATCTTCATCATATGAATCATCACCATCATAGACATCAATATTATAATCACCCTCCCCATCAACATCACAGTCTTCATCATCATCGCTATCATCATCTCCAGGTGTAAAAATTTGATATAGGCTCCAGTTTGGTTGTTGACGTCCAGTCCGTGCATTCAAATCACCACATAACAGAATATTTACATCCCTATTTTCTGTAAAGTCTAACATATTATCTTCAAGGATCAAGATTCCATCTTTAATTGCATAGTTGTTATATATCGGCCCTCCCTCTGGTACTACATAACACGCAATAAGTAACATCCTTAGTTGTATTAAACAATGATTTGCTAACATTCAGGACTATCACGTTATCACAATTTACACTAACCTGAGTGACAAACATTTCATATATTTTCTTCACCATTAGCAATACACCACCAGAATGACGACCTTGATATGATAATTTCTTTGCTGGAGCATGAAATTTTACAAAATCAATAAACACACCAGAGAAATCAAACTTTTCATGAACAAATGTCTCAGTGAGGCACACAAAATCAAAACCATTTATATAATAATGAACGAAGCATCTCCGTGACCTCTGACATTTGTACAGAGTGTGGATACTCCGATCTTTTGGATTGTCAACGAGACATGATCTGAACGAGCACCGAGAAGAGAGAGAGAGAGAGAGAGAGGAGAGAGAGAGAGAGAGAGTAGAGAGAGAGAGAGAGAGAGAGAGAGAGAGAGAGAGAGAGAATGACAATGACAATGTTTTAATGTCAGGCCTCCAGAGAGAGAGAGAGAGAGAGAGAGGAGAGGGGAGAGAAAAGAGAGAGAGAGAGAGAGAGAAAAATGACAATGACAACGTTTTTAATGTTAGGCCTCCAGAGACACAGAGAGAGAGAGAGAGAGAGAGAGAGAGAGAGAGAGAGAGAGAGAGAGAGAGAGAGAAAAGAGGGAGATAGAGAGAGAGAGGAGAGAGAGAGAGAGAGAGAGAGGAGAGAGAGAAAAGAGAGAGTGAGAGAGAGAGAGAGAGAGAGAGAGAGAGAGAGAGAGAGAGAGAGAGAGAGAGAGGGAGAGTTCTATTAACTGCTGCTGCTGGGGGGGCCCTTTCTACAATTATGACTACTACTCCTGCTGCAGCTGTTGCTGTTGTTGCTGCTGCTGTCGTTACAAGTATTACTATGACTGCTGCTGGTGCCGCTGCTGCCGCCGTAGGTCTTTTCTTTTTTTTTAGTCGTCTGTCGCGAAGTTCAATCGTTCTTACGACCTCCTCACCCTCTTTCTTCACACAACCCCTTTTTTTCCCAAACCCACCCATCCTCTGCCTCCCCAAACCCCCCAGCCTTCCCCTCCTCCCGCCCCTTCATCACTCCCCCTTTCCACCCCCCCCCCCCCCCACCCGCTCTCCAACGCCTCTCTCGCATCCCTCCCCCTGCACATCGTTTGAAGCTGGGGTGTTAATATTTTTGGGTACTGACAGAGAGTGATTTTGGTTTACAGTTTCCAACAAAGCGCCTCTCACAACCGACCCCGTTGGAGAGAGAGAGAGAGAGAGAGAGAGAGAGAGAGAGAGAGAGAAGAAGGGGTGGGGGGGTTTTGGGAAAGGGTGAGGATGGTGGTGGGAGGGGGCAGAGGGATGGAGAAAAAAAGGGGGGGGGGGAGACGTAGAGTGAGGTAGGGAGAAAAGTAAAAGGAGCGGAAAAGG
>CM031598.1:120320283-120325283 GCA_018398815.1 Conus ventricosus
TGTGTCTCTGTATCTCTCTGCCTCTCTTTGTCTCTCTCTCTCTCTCTCTCTCTCTCTCTCTCTCTCTCTCGCTGCTTAGTCTCTCGCCCCCTCCCCCCACCTACTCCCCAAACCTTTACCTCCTCTCCATTTTCTTGCGCGAGAATGCGAGGCAGATACAAGAACAGTAACACAGGCCACACGCCACAGTTAGGATTCTCCACGAAAACACTTTATAATCCAGGCCATCGTGTTGAGGCCTTGAGCCAGCATTCCCATTTTTAATGTTAAACTGATTCTTGATCAAAAGAACAACTCCCCACCGATTAATTCCCTTGTTTGGGGGGGATCTTCACCGATGAAATCACAAACAACCTTCAAGTACCTGACCTTCCCCTTCGTTGACCCACATTTCAGGCCTTCACACACACCCGTCACCCTGTCTCTGCGCCAGCTTCAAGAGACAAAGCAATCTCATCATCTGTCTGCTAGGAACCACCTGGCTTGTACCTTGATGGCCGCATGAAAGAAAAGACGGAGAATCAACTTCCAGACACAACTGAACAAAAACAAAAAATTCTCAAAACAATCCAATCGCGCCAGTCTATAAATACTCGACTTCTTAAAGCGCACTCCTTTTTGGTGTGCAGCCACAAGAGCAGACAAACAGAGAGGAAGAGTGAGAGAGAAGAGTCCAAGACAGTGGGCTGATGGGGGATAACCCTCTCTGTGGTAATAAACCCTGCAGAGGTTCGGACAGCCAGGGGTGCCGATAAGCAGCAGGAAACAAGGGCTGCAGTGATGCGGTCTGTGCCTCATCTGCGCATCGCCCCATTCTCCCTGCAACTGCCTCCACCAGTGCCAGACCCACCGCCTTCAGCGCCGACACGGAACCCGTCTGTTGATGATCTCACAACAGTGATGACATTAGTGAACAGCCTGTTTGTTGGTACATGACAACGGTGATGATAGCGAACAATGACAATGATGAACAGTCTATTTGTTGGTACACGACAACGATGATGACAGCGAAGAATGGCAACAATGAACAGTCTATTTGTTAGTACATGACAACGATGATGATAGAGAACAATGACGATAATGAACAGCCTATTTGTTGGTTCATAATTTCGACGACGATGATAGCGAACAATGACAATAATAGGGAATCTATTTGTTGGTTCCTAACAACGATGATCATAGCGAACAATGATAATTATGAACAGCCTGTTTAGTGGTCCATGACAACGATGATGACTGCGAACAATCTGCGCATTGTGACACTGACGATTGTAACGGTCAGTTCTGCACATCAATATTGTCCTGGTAACGGAAAACAGTCTGCCGACAATCAATTTTCCACAATGATAGCAAATAACAATGAACGGCCTGATTATTATCTGACCATAATAAATATGATAATGATAGCAAATAACGACAAACTGGCTGTTTGATTATCTTATCACACTAACCGTAGCAAATAACGATGAACTGCCTGTTTAAATAATGTTATCACAACAATAACAACAAATAACAATCAACGGCCTGTTGATTATCATATCACAATGATAAATAACAAATAACGATGAACGGTCTGATTAAGAAATGTTCATTATAATAATGACGTCTAATGAAGTCTGTTCATTATCTGATGAACATTTTATCGTAGTAATGATGATCATATTACACAAGGCAACTGACGAGGATGTTAATGAACAAAGTGTTCATTAAGTCATAACAACGATGATAATGATGAAGAAACCGCTTGTTATCTCATAACGACGACGATGAGGCATGAAGAGGAAATCCCCCTCCCCCCCTCCCCCATCTATCTCGCCCTCCTCCCCTCTTAGAGAGAGAGAGAGAGAGAGAGAGAGAGAGAGAGAGAGAGAGAGAGAGAGAGAGAGAGAGAGAGAGAGAGAGAGAAGGACAGACATAGAGACAGAGAAAGACAGAGAAAGACAGACAGAGAGAGACAGACAGACAGAGAGACAGACAGAGCCAGAGACAGAGACAGAGAGAAAGGCGCACGCATCCTTTCTCATTTTTGTTTCTCTCCCCCTGCTCTCTCTCTCTCTCTCTCTCTCTCTCTCTCTCATCAAGTCTCGTGCCATCTTAACACCAAATGAACCGAACCCACGTGAACCCCATCGGAACGGGAGTTCAACATACGCGGAACACAACGAAGGGTGAGGACAGGGAAAGAGGAGTAGAGAGGGGGTAGGAGAGAAAAGGAAGATTGGGTGGGGGTGGGGGTGGGGGTGGGAGGGAGGGGAGGCAAGGGAGGGTAGGAAGGGAGAAACTAAGGAAGAGGGAGGGGGGGGGGGGGGCGGGGCGGGGAGGGAGGGGAGGTAAGGGGTGGTTGAGGAGTTAAAGGTCTCAAGCCATCTGCTGGCCTTTTGTCAAAACGGCGAACCTTTTGTCACCTTACACGCTGCTCCCCATCTTTCCCCTCCGCCCCCCCCCCCCCCTTCGTCCCCCTCCCCCACCACCACCCACCCAACCCCCGTCCTCCTCTCTTTCCCTCTTCCCCCTCGCCCCCCCCCCCCTCCCCACTTCTTCCTCCTTCACCTCTCCTTTCTATCGTCCCTTGTCAGAGCAGCCTCAGCTCGTTTCTCTCTTTTCACCCTTCATATTATCATCGGCGTTATCATCTTCGGGCCGGTGTCGGGTGCAAGAGACACCCCCCCCCCCTCCCGTTCTCCTCTCTCATTCTCTTTCTCTCGGACCAGAATGTCCCCCCACGGACAGTTTTGTGACAGAAGAGAGTCAGCATTGTGATACGATAGCGATAGGACGACACGATTCCATAATATAATACCTAACAACATGATCCCATAGAATATGATGCGATGCCATAAAATGTGTGGGAAAAAAAAAAAGATCAAAAAACAAAAAAACAGAAAGAAAAACAAATTCCCGAAGGTGCGACTTTTTCCTACAATGTTTGAATCCATAGATGATTTTAAAACGAGAAGTAAGGGAGAGAAACAAGGAATAAAGGAAAAACAAAATATTTCTAGAAAGAATCAGGGAAATAGAGGGGTGTGGGTGGGAACGGAGGGGGTGGGGTGGGGGTGGAGAAGAAATGCAAAAAAACAACAACACGAGAATGTAAGGATGAATGGGAACAATTTAAAGAAAGAAGAAAAAAAAGACAGAAAAAAAACAACAGGTTAAAGAAAGAATAAAAAGGAAGGAGTGAAAGGAAAGAAGAAAAAAAGGAAGAAAGGCAGAAGGATTGGAACACACACACACACACACACACACACACACACACACACACACACACACACACACACACACAGAGAAAGAGAGAGAGAGAGAGAGAGAGAGAGAGAGAGAGAGGGAGAGAGAGAGAGGGGAGGGAGAGAGAGAGAGAGGGGGGGGGAGAGAGAGAAGCTGTGTGGGATACCAACTAAAGAAATGAAGAACAATGAACACAGTGAATTACAGAGAGAGAGAGAGAGAGAGAGAGAGAGAGAGAGAGAGAGAGAGAGAGAGAGAGAGAGAGAGAGAGAGAGAGAGAGAGAGAGAGAGAGAGAGAGAGAAAGCTGTGGACACCAACTACAGAAATGAACAGCAACGATCACAGTGAGTCACAACGTTGCAGAAATGAACAGCAACGATCACAGTGAGTCACAACGTTGAAGCGCCTTTTCCCTCACAGAAACAGGAAATATGTCCACAGTACAGGTCTTCCGGCCACAGAATGTGAAAAGAATTCTCGTCTGACCTCTGACCCTTCAAGGTCAAGTTCATGTTGCTCGTATCGAGGATGAAATGGATTTCAAACGGAAAGAGTCTGAATGTTTAAACTTCGTCGTTGATTTTCATTCCAATCTCTTTTATCCGTAAATATTGATCATCATATGGTTTGATCATCATATGGTTTGATCATCATATGGTTTCAAAACGGGTTGACTGCAGGCGGACATTGAAACATGAAATCCCAAACAGAATTACTGAGCCGCTAAAGGAAGGAACGAACAAATTAATGACAAAAGCAGTCACAGCGCGTTTTGACCTTTTGGGTCTTCTTCAGGCAGGTCCAAAAACCATTGAAAACAATGGAAACAAAGGACGAAGAGACAGTCTCTTCTTGCTTCGATGTGGGTGCTCTGTAGGGTGATGTGGGTGCTCTGTAGCGTCATGTGGGTGCTGTGTAGCGTGATGTGGGTGCTCTGTAGCGTCATGTGGGTGCTCTGCAGCGTCATGTGGGTGCTCTGTAGGGTGATGTGGGTGCTATGTGGCGTGATGTGGGTGCTCTGTAGCGTGATGTGGGTGCTGTGTAGCGTGATGTGGGTGCTCTGTATCGTCATGTGGGTGCTGTGTAGCGTGATGTGGGTGCTGTGTAGCGTGATGTGGGTGCTCTGTAGCGTGATGTGGGTGCTCTGTAGCGTGATGTGGGTGCTCTGTAGCGTGATGTGGGTGCTCTGTAGCATCATGTGGGTGCTCTGTAGGGTGATGTGGGTGCTCTGTAGGGTGATGTGGGTGCTCTGTAGCGTCATGTGGGTGCTCTGTAGCGTCATGTGGGTGCTCTGTGGCGTCATGTGGGTGCTCTGTAGTGTCATGTGGGTGGTCTGTAGGGTGCTGTAGGCGCTCTGTAGCGTCATGTGGGTGCTCTGTAGCGTGGTGAAAAACTAAAACTACGGATTGGAACTAAAGAGAAGAGGAGAAGAGCTTGGAAGCGCGAAAATACAGAACAAAATGATAATAATAAACAAAAAAAATGACGTTATAATCATATAACACCACCACCACGACCATCAACACCCCACCCCAACACCACAACTACCACCACTACCACCAATAGAATAATAATAGTCATAACAATAACAATAATAGAGAAAAAGAGAAGGGAAGAAGAAGAAGAAGAAGAAGAAAAAAAAGGGGGAAGTGGTTACAAGAATCGTTATAATGATGATTATGATGATAATGATATGATAATAATGATAATGATAATAATAATAATGATAACAATATGATAATAATGATGATAATAATAGCAATGGTGATGA
>CM031598.1:120330283-120337783 GCA_018398815.1 Conus ventricosus
CTTCTCCCCCCTCTCTCTCCCACTCTCTCTGCTCTCTCTACCTCTTTCCCTACCCATCTCTCCCCCCCTCTCTCTCCACCCTCTCTCTCTCTGTCCTCTCTCCAGGTTTTAGTCTCTGTTACGTCCCAGATTGTGTCTGTTGTTTTGCTTAACCCATTTAAAACAAGGGCGTCAAAACAAGGAAAATAAATACGGACAGGGAGGGGGGGGGGGAGGGGGGGGGGAGGAAGGAGGGAAGAAAGAGAGAGGCTGGAAGGGAGAGGAAGGGGGGGGAGGGGGGGGGGAGAAAGGAGTGGAGGGGTGGGGGCGGAGTTGGGTGGAGAGAGCAGCGAAAAGCAGTCAGCAATGCTTTTTGGGTTTGCTTTATTTTTTTTGCTTTTCTTTTCCCCCTTTCTGCTGAGCATCTTCATCGGAGAATGCATGTCAGAATGCAGAACGGAAGGGGCTTCGTACGACACAAACGTCTCTCTCTCTCACTCTCTCTTTCTCTCTCTCTCTCTCTGTCTGCCTCTGTCACTGTCTCTGTCTCTCTGTCTGTCTGTCTGTCTGTCTGTCTGTTTGTCTGTCTGTCTGACTGTCTGTCTGCCTGTTTGTTTGTATTTCCTTCTCTTGTCATTATACCATGAAAGATTCCAATAACTATAAAAACAACAAAACCGTTGTCGATGGGAATGATTGTGACTTTTGCCGTTGAAGACATAAATGTCATTTTGAAAGATTTGTAAGTTTTCTTCACTGTTGACGTATTCGTTACATAATCATTAAGTCATTGACGATTTTTTTTTTTGGTAATGACTCTGGCTTTTTTAATGTTTATATAATACTGTGAGCAGTTTAATACTAAACAAAAACAGATAAACGGATGGACACAGAAAAATATATAGATAAACAGACCAATCGCACAAGGGTCCCATCCACTAAGAGGGCACGTCTTTGAGAGACAGTGTTGATCAAACGTCCTAACCAACACCGCAGGTTCCGCATCTCTCGGCCTGGTTGACGCTGGGATACATTATGAAAGGAAGCGTAGAGCACAGCCGTATCATGTGGCCTCAGACCAAAACGGAATTCCATGCCATGATATTTATCCTCCTCACTGCTCAGCATAAAACAGCGTAACATAGTGTCACCAGTTAGCTCCTTCTGCTCACGCGGTGAGCTCCGCGAGGATTTGCTCTCCACGTGGCGGAGTTGTGTGGTGGTGATCAGCCTCGGCGAGTTCTTGTGAGACTTGGGGTGGATGGATGGCGAGGCGTCCTACGCAGGGAGGCGGTCACTCACGCTGGCTTTCCGACGGAGTAACAGACGGTATACAGACATATTTGCGACAGAGAAGACAAAATAAACCGTGTTTACGTATTGCGCGAAATACACGAACTCTCCGAGTGACCGCTGCACGTGATCTTTGTGACGTCTGTCACCGTGCTATCGGGTGCAGTCACAGGAGGAAGGGGGGGGGGGGGGGGGATTGGGTGGTGTGGGGGGTGTGGGGGGGGGGGTGGTTGTGTGTGGGGGGGGTATGTGTGTGAAAGTGTGGAGAAGCATGGACATATACCACTATACCATAGTTTGGTTCTATGACGCCATCATACCATAGCTTGGTTCTATGACGCCATCTCGTGGTCTCTGTGACCCACCAAATCCAGTTCTGTCAGTGAAGGCAGTGGATTGGATGACACCAACCACCCAGACTGCAGGGAAAAAAAAAGCGACTCTGCATGAGCTTGAGCGACGTTCTTTCGCATTACAGATGAAAAGAACATTCAGTTGGTTTGTCCCGCACCTCCAAGATATTGCTTGTGTGATGCACGGCTTTGACTTCCCTTAACTTATTGCTAAGACCTCTGTAGCTGTCTCAGCCAGCACTGGGTTGACCTCTGTAGCTGTCTCAGCCAGCACTGGGTTGACCTCTGTAGCTGTCTCAGCCAGCACTGGGTTGACCTCTGTAGCTGTTTCAGCCAGCACTGGGTTGACCTCTGTAGCTGTCTCAGCCAGCACTGGGTTGACCTCTGTAGCTGTCTCAGCCAGCACTGGGTTGACCTCTGTAGCTGTTTCAGCCAGCACTGGGTTGACCTCTGTAGCTGTCTCAGCCAGCACTGGGTTGACCTCTGTAGCTGTTTCAGCCAGCACTGGGTTGGAACTGTGTGTCTTTGAGATCTTCCAGCAGTAGAAGTACGGAGGTGTTCCTCCGCTTGACATCGTTCAGCGATGTCAGGATGGTTTAGATTGTCAAGGCTGAATGTTAGACAGCTGTTTTTGACTCTTCTGATATTCTTAGAACGTCCTTTAATGTTCATCGTGTCCAGGTCGTGATTACTATCGATGCCAGTTCCAGTAAATGTCCCTGCTGCACCTCTATCCCATGTCTGCCAGACCTGTTCCGGTTCTACACCAGCCCAAAGTCTGTCTGGCCGTGGTTCTACACCAGCACAAAGTCGGTCTGGCCGTGGTTCTACACCAGCACACAGTCTGTCTGGCCGTGGCACTGCCCGTGGGAAATGTCATGTCCATCATGGGGTTGCTGTATGCTTACCACGAGTCCTGGTAAAAGGCAAAATGTCACTGTCATTGACAACATCTAGCAGACGTAGTCCTCTATCATTGGTGGTCTCCTAACAAACACAGACTGAGGAAATCCTCCGGTCTTCTTGGGGATCTGCACCAGCCTTGGCATTCCTGTCACTCCGAACGGCGAAGATGTTGTTTTTGTTGTGTGTGTGTGTGTGTGTGTGTGTGTGTGTGTGTGTGTGTGTGTGTGTGTGTGTGTGTGTGTGTGTGTGTGTGTGTGTGAACCGTTTTGAAGACTATTTGAGCTGAGAGTAGAACTCTTTGACTCCGTCATCATCATAGTCTGCTGTGGAAGCATCTGTTTACCCTGCCGTGATGTTGAACAGTGTCGCTCCTGGATGGATGACCATGGGGCTTTTGGCAACAGGGGAGCACCCCAACATAGCATTCCTGATGGCAACAGGGGAGCACCCCAACATAGTATTAACAGGGGTGCACCCCAATATAGCATTCCTGATGGCAACAGGGGAGCACCCCAACATAGCATTCCTGATGGCAACAGGGGAGCACCTCAACATAGCATTCCTGATGGCAACAGGGGAGCACCCCAACATAGTATTAACAGGGGTGCACCCCAATATAGCATTCCTGATGGCAACAGGGGTGCACCCCAATATAGCATTCCTGATGGCAACAGGGGAGCACCTCAACATAGCATTCCTGATGGCGACAGGGGAACACCCCAACATAGCATTCCTGATAGCAACAGGGGTGCACCCCAACATAGCATTCCTGATGGCAACAGGGGAGCACCTCAACATAGCATTCCTGATGGCAACAGGGGAGCACCCCAACATAGCATTCCTGATGGCAACAGGGGAGCACCCCAACATAGCATTTCTGATGGCAACAGGGGAGCACCCCAACATAGCATTCCTGATGGCAACAGGGGAGCACCCCAACATAGCATTCCTGGCACCCCAACATAGCATTCCTGATGGCAACAGGGGAGCACCCCAACATAGCATTCCTGGCACCCCAACATAGCATTCCTGATGGCAACAGGGGAGCACCCCAACATAGCATTCCTGGCACCCCAACATAGCATTCCTGATGCTCTCGTGAACTGAAACCCTCCCTCGATGTGCATCTTTCTCGTCTTCTCTGTGCTCGTCTCCTGTGCTGTGCACCTCCAAGGTGAACACTGGGCCGTCACAGAGGCGGAGAATGGGCCGAGGAGTATGCACCAATGTCCAGGATCAGTGCTTTCAGGTCTGCAACCTGTCTGATAGTTCTGACCTTCCAGGGGGCGAATGGAGACCTGTCTGATATTTCTGACCTTCCAGGGGGCGAATGGAGACCTGTCTGATAGTTCTGACCTTCCGGGGGGGGGGGGGGGGGGGGGGGGGGGGGGATTGGGAGGCCTGTTGATAGTTCTGACCTTCCAGGGGGCGAATGGAGACCTGTCTGATAGTTCTGACCTTCCAGGGGGCGAATGGGAGGATGATGGTACTTCCACGGTACGCTGGGGTCGAGAGCAGCAAGGTAAAAACGTAGATTTGGATCATCAACGAGAGAGAGAGAGAGGAGAGGAGAGAGGAGAGAGAGAGAGAGAGAGAGAGAGAGAGAGAGAGAGGAGAGAGAGAGAGAGACATAGAGAGGACATAGGAGAGAGACATAGATAGAATGAGAGAGAGAGGGACAGAGAGAGAGAGAGAGAGGAGAGAGGAGAGGAGGAGAGAGGAGAGAGAGAGAATGAGAGACATAGAGAGAGACATAGATAAAGTGAGAGAGAGAGAGAGAGAGGAGAGAGAGAGAGAGAGAGAGAGAGAGAGAGAGAGAGAGAGAGCGGTATGTAAGGGGGGGGGGGGGGGGGGGAAGACAGGGAGGTAGTGGAGAAAGAGAAGAGAAGCCCGTAAAGCAGTGAGCGTTAGTGTTGCCCCCAAACACAGTGCTCCCCGGCCTTGTCTTTCGTGCCAACTCACACCCAAACCTTGAGCATACTCATCCCCACAAATCATCCTCCTCCTTCACCCCCTTCCCTCCCCCTCCTCCTTCCTCCCTGTATCCCTCACCCCCCCCCTCCTTTATTGCCTGTCACGTGCCCTCCTCCTCCTCCTCCTCCTCCTTCCCCTTCTCTGTTAGTCTCTTCCCATAGTGCACCCCCTTCCCCTCATATATTCTTCTCTCTCTCTCTTCCCCAGAAAGATTATGTCTGGCTGTTGCAACACATAATACTGATGTTCTTCTCCCCCTCCCCCCCCCCCCCCCTCCCTCCCTCACCTCTCCTTTCTGTGCTTAATAGCGTACACACGCGCATAGGCTCGCACGTGTGTGTGTGTGTGTGTGTGTGTGTGTGTGTGTGTGTGTGTGTGTGTGTGTGTGTGTGTGTGTGTGTGTGTGTGTGTGTGTGTGTGTGTGAGTCCAATCATGAGTTAATCTGACAATAAATTGGTTTCAGTCAGTGTGTGTGTGCGTGCGTGCGTGCGTGCGTGCGTGCTTGTGTGTGTGTGTGTGTGTGTGTGTGTGTGTTGTGTGTGTGTGTGTGTGTGTGTGTGTGTGTGTGTGTGTGTGTGTGTGTGTGTGTGTGTGTGTGTGTGTGTGTGTGTGCGCGCGCGCGTGTCTGTGTGTGTGTGTGCGTGTGTGAGTGCGTGTATGCGTGTGTGCGTGTGTGTATGTGCGTGCGTGCGTGCGTGTACGTATGCGTATGTGCGTGTATGCATGTGTGTGTGTGTGTGTGTGTGTGTGTGTGTGTGTGTGTGTGTGTGTGTGTGTGTGTGTGTGTGTGTGTGTGTCCGGAACAGGTCTTACATCAGCTTTGTCGTCGCTGTCTATCTCTCTATCAGTCTTTCTTTCTCATTCTCTCTTTCCTTCCTACCTTTTTTCTTGCTTTCTTGCTCCCTTTGTCTCGCTTTATTTGTTTTTCTTTCTTTTCTTTTCTTTTTCTCTTTTCTTTATATTCAGTACTTTTTGTTTTAGTTTCTTGCATGTTTCTACTTTCCTTGTTTCTGTGTTTGTTTGTTTGTTTCTTCCTTTCAGTCTCTTGACGCCAAAAAGGAAGATAAGAGAGAAAACTGAAATCTGAAAATCAACGGTCCTGAAGAACTCAATGCACATGTGATGAAACTGGATTAGTTTCTGAATTAGAGAGAGAGAGAGAGAGAGAGAGAGAGAGAGAGAGAGAGAGAGAGAGAGAAGAGAGGAGAGAGAGAGAGAGAGAGGAACAGTCAGACAGACAGACAGACTGAGAGAGAGAGAAAGAGACAACAGACAAACAGACAGACAGACAGAGAGATAGGGAGACGCAGTGAGACCGAGACAGACAGACAGACAGACAGATAGGGAGACACAGAGAGACAGAGACAAAGACAGACAGACAGACAGACAGACAGACAGAGAGAAGAGGAAGATGCCAGAGTCTGGCAGTGTGTGGTGATAACGGATGTAAGGCTGAAGGCCGGAGATGTCACAACCTAGGTGCACTCACCCTGACTCCCCCTCCCTCCTCGCCAAGCACTCAGCCACACACAGAGCAGGAAACAGCCCCCCCCCCCCCCCCCCGACTCACCCCCCTCGCCAAGCACTCAGCGCCACACACAGGGCTGGAAATAGCACTCACCCTCACCCCCACCCACGCCAAGCACTCAACCACACACAGAGCAGGACACAGCACTCACCCTGACTCACATCCCACGCCAAGCACTCAACCACACACAGCTGGAAACAGCACTCACCCTGACTCACACCCCACGCCAAGCACTCAACCCCACAGAGGGCAGGAAACAGCACTCACCCTGACTCCCACCCCGCGCCAAGCACTCAACCCCACACAGGGCAGGAAACAGCACTCACCCTGACTCCCACCCACGCCAAGCACTCAGCCACACACAGGGCTGGAAACAGCACTCACCCTGACTCACACCCCACGCCAAGCACTCAACCCCACACAGGGCTGGAAACAGCACTCACCCTGACTTACACCCCACGCCAAGCACTCAACCCCACACAGGGCAGGAAACAGCACTCACCCTGACTCCCACCCCACGCCAAGCACTCAACCCCACACAGGGCTGGAAACAGCACTCACCCTGATTCCCACACCCCACGCCAAGCACTCAGCCACACACAGGGCAGGAAACAGCACTCACCCTGACTCCCACCCCACGCCAAGCACTCAACCCCACACAGGGCTCGAAACAGCACTCACCCTGACTCACACCCAACGCCAAGCACTCAACCCCACACAGGGCTGGAAACAGCACTCACCCTGACTCCCAGCCCACTCCAAGCACTCAACCCCACACAGGGCTGGAAACAGCACTCACCCTGACTCCCACCCCACGCCAAGCACTCAACCATACACAGGGCTGGAAACAGCACTCACCCTGACTCCCACCCCACGCCAAGCACACAACCCCACACAGGGCAGGAAACAGCACTCACCCTGACTCCCACCCCACGCCAAGCACTCAACCCCACACAGGGCTGGAAACAGCACTCACCCTGACTCCCAGCCCACGCCAAGCACTCAACCCCAAACAGGGCAGGAAACAGCACTCACCATGACTCACACCCCACGCCAAGCACTCAGCCACACACAGAGCTGGAAACAGCACTCACCCTGACTCCCACCCCACGACAAGCACTCAACCACACACAGGGCAGGAAACAGCACTCACCCTGACTCACACCCAACGACAAGCACTCAACCACTCAGAGGGCTGGAAACAGCACTCACCTGACTCACACCCCACGCCAAGCACTCAACCACACACAGAGCTGGAAACAGCACTCACCTGACTCCCAACCCACGCCAAGCACTCAACCCCACACAGGGCAGGAAACAGTACTCACTCTGACTCACTACCCACGCCAAGCACTCAACCACACACAGAGCAGGAAAGAACACTCCTGACTCACACCCGACGCCAAGCACTCAGCCACACACAGAGCAGGAAACAACACCCCTGACTCACACCCCACGCCAAGCAC
>CM031598.1:120345283-120347783 GCA_018398815.1 Conus ventricosus
CACAGACCGAGACCCAGAGACACAGACCGAGACACAGAGACACAGACCGAGACCAGAGACCCAGAGACACAGACCGAGATACAGAGACATAGACCGAGACCCAGAGACACAGACAGAGACACAGACCGAGACACAGAGACACAGACCGAGACACAGAGACACAGACCGAGACACAGACCGAGACACAGACCGAGACACGGAGAAGGGGTGAAAGGGAACGGGGAGACTCAGTGGAGAAGAACCACAAGTATGTTAACGAGTGTGAAGAATGTGCAGCCACGCTCTTTCTCCTCTCCTCTTCCGCCTTTCCCACCCCTCCCTCCTCCTCCTCCTCCCCCTTTCCACCTCCCCTTCTCTTCCATCCCACCCGCACACTTTTACACCCTCCGCCGCAACCCTCCCCCCACCCCTCCCCTCCTTCGCCCCCCCCCCCCCCCCAAGACGGTGAGTCTATTTGGCTGGGGGGATTATGTCACCTCAGTGTAAGCCAGTTTCAGTCACGGTTTTTTTTATTTTTTATTTTTTTTTTACTTATCCTTTTCTTTAAAGTTGTATGTCTTTTTTTCTGTACGGTTTCTCTCCTTGTATCTTTCTTTTCTCTTCTTTCTTTCTTTCGTTCGCTCAATCGCTCGTTCGTTCTCTTCGTTCGTTTTTCTTTCTTTCTTTCTTTCTTTCTTTCTTTCTTTCTTTCGTTCGTTCGCTCAATCGTTCCTTCGTTCTCTTCGTTTCTCTTTCTTTCTTTCTTTCCACATTTTCCATCTTTCTTTCTTTCTTCTTTGCATGTACTTTTTTTTCATACCCCGTTTCTCTCTTTGCATCTATCTATCTTTCTTTTCATTCTCTTTCTTTCTTTCTTTCTTTCTGTCTGTCTGTCTGTCTCTTCTGTCGCTGTCTGTCTGTCTGTCTGTCTGTCTGTCTCTATCTATCTATCTATCTATCTATCTATCTATCTATCTATCTATCTATCTATCTATCTATCTATCATTTTAGTCTTAGCAGCGCCTTTTTGTGGTCAGTTGAGCTGTTAATAAAACTAAAACACCGCCATCTCTAGCTGAGAGAGAGAGAGAGAGAGAGAGAGAGAGAGAGAGAGAGAGAGGAGAGAGAGAGACAGACAGACAGACAGACAGACAGACAGAGACAGAGAGAAAGAGAGAGACAGAGACAGAGACAGAAGGATAAGAAACAGAGGAAGGCGGCAGTCTTGAGATAGAAGGGATGAGGACTGGGGGGTGGGGGTGGGGGTTGGGTGGGGGGCGGGGGAAGGTGGGGGGGGGGGAGGATGCAAGCAGAGAGGATGACACAGACCAAGAGACAGACAGATAAACGGCGGCACACCGAAACCAGTCCTGGCGGCATCTGACATCTACATCTCTTTACCGGAATGAAAGCAAACAAAGGACAGCTCGCTTTGACGAAGATGAATAGTGCTCGTTCCGCATGGTGACTTTCTGTGGTAATAGATCTGTCACTGCAAGCGCATCCGTGTGCACACGTGCGCGCATGCGTGATCGTGCTCGATTCTTCCCTTTCCCGTTCGTTCCTTTGTATTCATATTTCTTTCATTTTTTTACATCTAATTTTTCTTCTTTTTTTTTGTTTCCTCTCTCTTTTTGAACGTCTTCTTTCTCTCCTGTTTTCTACCATTTGAAAATCGTGCTATGTTTTCTTTAGTGTGTGTGTGTGTGTGTGTGTGTGTGTGTGTGTGAACTTTCCTAATTTCTTTTTCTTTTCCGACTTCTTCTTTTCTGTTTTTTTTTATTATTATTTTTTTTTTACCCCTGTCTGTTCCGTTTTGTTTGTTTGTGTCCTTCGTTCTCTTGTTCCTTCTTCTTCATTTTTTATTTTTTTGTTCTTTCTTCGTCGGATCAGTTGTTTTTGTCATTCTTTTTCTTTACTTTTGTTGTTGTTGTTGTTGTTGAATTCATATTAATTCTTCTTCTCCTTTCTTTGTTTTCTTCAGTTGGTTTCTTTGTTTTCTTTTCTTTGTCGTTTGTGGTCTGTCTCAGGCGGGACAGAGACAAAGCTGTATCAGTACTGTTTGCACACAGAGACCGAGCTGTATAAGTGATGCGTGATGTTTACACACAAAGACCGAGCTGTATAAGTGATGCGTGATGTTTACACACAGACACAGAGCTGTATAAGTGATGCGTGATGTTTACACACAAAGACCGAGCTGTATAAGTGATGCGTGATGTTTACACACAGCGACAGAGCTGTATAAGTGATGCGTGATGTTTGCACACAACGACAGAGCTGTATAAGTGATGCGTGATGTTTACGCACAGCGACAGAGCTGTATAAGTGATGCGTGATGTTTACACACAGAGACCGAGCTGTATAAGTGCTGTTTACACACAGAGACAGAGCTGTATAAGTGATGCGTGATGTTTACACACAGAGACCGAGCTGTATAAGTGATGCGTGATGTTTACACACAGAGACCGAGCTGTATAAGTGATGCGTGATGTTTACACACAGCGACAGAGCTGTATAA
>CM031598.1:120352783-120357783 GCA_018398815.1 Conus ventricosus
TTTCCTTCTCTCCACTTCGTCCTCATCGAGATAAGGAAGGTACTGCTGAGAGGAGAGGTGGTGGGCCCCCAAGGAAAAGTAAGATTCGTCATTCCTAGTGCATCAGCGATGGCGTAGGTTGTAGGAACGCCGTCATGTGTACGCCTCTCCTGTCATGCTTCTTCGTGCTTCTATGTTGACAGTCTTTTTGGATCTATTTGACTTTTTCTTTTGTTCATGTCTAATGTCATGCCTCTCTTTTTACAGTCTTTCTGGATTTATTTGACTTTTTCTTTTGTCCATGTCTAATGTCATGCCTCTATGTTTAGAGTCTTTTTGGATCTATTTGACTTTGTTTATTGTCCATGTCTAATGTCATGCCTCTATGTTTACAGTCTTTCTGGATTTATTTGACTTTTTCTTTTGTCCATGTCTAATGCCATGCCTCTATGTTTACAGTCTTTCTGGATTTATTTGATTTTTTCTTTTGTTCATGTCTAATGTCATGCCTCTATGTTTACAGTCTTTCGGGATTTATTTGACTTTTTCTTTTGCCCATGTCTAATGTCATCCTCTCTTTTTTTTTTTTTTTTTACGTCTTTCTGGTTATTTGACTTTTTCTTTGTCCATCTAATGCCATGATCTTTTTTTTAAGTCTTTCTGGATCTATTTGACTTGTTTATTGTCCTGTCAAATTGTCATGCCTAAAAGTTCAAGTCTTTCGGGATTTATTTGATTTTTTTTTTTTGTTCGCTAATTCTTCCTCTATGCTACAGTTTCTTCGGTTTTTAAAAAATGGTCGTGGATTTTCACTGACACACGTGCAGTCTGTAGAACCGGGTTTCCAAATGGTCGTGGAGTCGACTGACACAGGCAGTCATGAAACAGGTGTTTCCAAAGGGTCGTGGATCGATGAACACGCGCAGTATGTGAACAGGGGTTTTTCCAAATGGTCGTGGAGTCGCTACACACGCGCAGTCATGTAAAACACGGTGTTTCCAAATGGTCGTGGATCGACTGACACCGTGCGTCCAAACTAAAAAAGGGGTTCTTCAGTGTTGTGCGCTAATGTGATTTGACATTTGGGAATGGCGAACTTTCCTTTTGTGTTTTTGATCACTGCTTCCCCCCAATCTGTCTCTGTTGTTTGTCTGCCTGTCTCTCCGTTGGGGCCTCTCTCTTCTCTCTCTCTCTCTCTTCTCTCTCTCCCCTTTTCTCTCTTTCTCTCTCTCTCTCTTCTCTCCTCTCTCTCTCTCTCTCTCTCCCCTCTCTGAGAATTGAGTAAGTTAACCAACACACACACACCCCCAAACAAAACACACACCCCAAAACCACACAAATACAACACAACCCCACACGTTTTTTTCTCTGCCTTTTCCCGTCTAACTCCGCCACCCCCCCCCCCCCCCACCCAAAACCCGGGTCCCCTCTTTTCCCCCCCCCCTTCTCTCTGCCTCTCTCCTGGCTCTCCTCCACCCCCCCCCCCCCTTAACCCCCAGGCCCCTTTTCCCCGACCATCTTCTCTCCTCTCCCCCCTGGCTTACCCCACCACCCCCCCCCCCCCATAAACCCAGGCCCCTTCTCTCCCCACCCCCTTACTCCTGCCTCCCCGGCTCTAACCCACCACCCCACCCCCACCCTTAACCCCGGGGTCCCTTTCTCCCCGAAATCTTACTCTTCCCTCTCTCCCTGCCTACCTCACCCCCCCACCCCCCCCCCTAACACCCAGGTCCCTCTTTTCCCCCAAAACCCCCCCATTCTCTGCCTTCTCCCGGGCTCTCCCCCCCAACCCACCCCCCCCTTAAACCCGGGGCCCCTCTCTCCCCGCCATCTTCTCTCCCCCCTCTCCCCCTGTCTCTAATTCCACCACCCCCCCCCCCCACCCACCCCGGTCCCTCTCTCTCCCCGCCCCCCTTTCTCTCTGCCTCTCCCCCTGTCTCCATCTCCCCCCCCACCCCCCCCCAGGTCCCTCTTTTCCCCCCGACCCCCTTACTCCTGCCTCTCTCCCTGTCTCCTTCCACCCCCCACCCCCCCCCCAGGTCCCTTCCCCTCCCCGACCCCCCCTTACTCTCTGCCTCCCCCCTGTCCCTCCCACCCCCCCACCCCCCCGGTCCCTCTCTCCCCCCCGGCTCCCTTACCCCTTTGCCTCCTCCCGTCCCCATCCCCACCACCCCACCCCACCCCAGGCCCTCTCTCTCCCCGCCCCCTTACTCTCTCCCTCTCTCCGTTCCCCCTTTCCCACCCCACCCACCCCAGGTCCCTCTCTCTCCCCGACCCCCTTACTCTCGGGCCCTTCCCTGTTCCATCCCCCACCCCCCCCACCCCCCCCCCAGGCCCCTCTCTCCCGCCCCCTTACTCCTGCCTCTTTCCCTGTCTCCTTCTCCCCCACCCACCCCCCCCGGCCCTTTTCTCTCCCCAAAACCCCCACTTTTTGCCTCTTCCCTGTCCCATCTCCCCACCCCCCCCACCCCAGGCCCTCTCTCTCCCGACCCCTTATTCCCCTTTCCCCCCTGTTCCCATCTCCCCACCCCACCCCACCCCCCGGCCCTCTTCTCCCCGGCCCCCTTCTCTCTGCCTTCCCCTGTCTCCATCTCCCCACCCCCCCCAACCCAGGTCCCTCTTCTCCCCACCCCCCCTTACCTCTCCCCTTCTCCCTGTTCCTTCCCCACCACCCCACCCCCCACCGGTCCCTCTCTCTCCCGGGGACCCCCTTCTTCTGCCTCTCTCCCCTTCCCCATCTCCACCACCCCACCCCCCCCCCCAGGTCCCTCTCTTCCCCGCCCCCCTTCTCTTGCCTCTCCCCCGTCTCCTCTCCCCCACCCCACCCCCACCCCAGGTCTCTCTTCTCCCCGCCCCCCCCTTACTTTTGGGCCCTCCCCCGTCTCCATCCCCACACCCCACCCCCCCCAAAAGGCCCTTTTCTCTCCCCACCCCCTTTACTCTCTCCCCCCTTTTCCCCCTGTCTCCATCTCCCCACCCCACCCCCCCCCCAGGCCCCCTTCTCTCTCCCCGCCCCCCCCTTACCTTTTCCCCTTTCCCCCGTCCCATCTCCACCACCCCCCCCCCCCACCCCAGGCCCCTCTTCCCCCGACCCCTTACTCTCTGCCTCCTCCCTGTTCCATCCCCACCCCCCACCCCACCCCAGGTCCTCTCTCTCCCGCCCCCCCCCTTACTCTCTCCCTCTCTCCCTGGCTCTTTTCTTTCATGTCGGTTCTGTAGCTAAATAAATGAGGCTTTCTGTCTGGACCTTTCCCCCCCCCCCCCCTCTCTTTTCTTAAACAAATTTAAAGCATTCCCCTTACTTTTCCCCACATATTTTTTTTTAAATTTCGCATTGTTGAACCCTACTCAGGACGAAGATGGATGCAAAAAAGTAAGCCATCAATCCCCTCATGTTCTCTCTCTCCTCTCTTTTCTCTCTCCCCTCTTCTTCTCTCTCTCTCTCTTCTCTCTTCACACACACACACCACACACACCAAAACCACACACACACACACACACACACCAACGCCGCAACACACACACGCACGCACGCCACACACGCAAACCGCCACGTACAGAGAGAGAGGAGGAGAGGAGAGGAAGAGAAGAGAGGGGATGGGAGAGAGGAGAGAGAGAGAGAGTTATATTTCAGAGTGAATGGAGAGAAAGGGAGAGAGAGAAAAGAGAGAGGAGGAGAGAGGAGGGGAGAGGAGGGAGAGAGAGAGAGAGAGAGAGGAGAGAGATTTGTTTTTGTGATAAATTTGTTAGCAAATCCTAACAGGGACAGGGGGGAGGAGGAGAGGGGGGGGTGGGATGATGGGGATGGTGGGAGGCTTGGAGGGTGGGGGGGGAAAAAGGGGGGGGGGAGGTGGTAGGGATGGGGGGGTGGTGGGGTGGTTGGAGAGGTGGGTGGGGAGGAGGGGGGGTGGGGAGGATGATAGGGATGGGGGGGGATGGTGGGGTGGCTTGGAGAGGGGGTGGGGAAGAGGGGGGGTGGTGAGGATGATGGGGGTGGTGGGGATAGTGGGGTGGCTTGGAGGAGTGGGTGGGGAGAAGGGGGAGGTGAGGATGATGGGGGGTGGTGGGGATAGTGGGGTGGTTTGGCGAGGTGGGTGGGGAGGAGGGGGGTGAGGATGATGGGGGTGGTGGGGATGGTAAGGATGGCTTGGAGAGGTGGGTGGGGAAGAGGGGGTGGTGAGGATGATGGGGGTGGTGGGGATAGTGGGGTGGTTTGGAGAGGTGGGTGGGGAGGAGGTGGTGAGGATGATGGGGGTGGTGGGGATAGTGGGGTGGTTTGGAGAGGTGGGTGGGGAAGAGGGGGTGGTGGGGATAGTTGGGTGGTTTGGAGAGGTGGGTGGGGAGGAGGGGGTGAGGATGATGGGGGTGGTGGGGATAGTGGGGTGGTTTGGAGAGGTGGGTGGGGAAGAGGGGGTGGTGGGGATAGTTGGGTGGTTTGGAGAGGTGGGTGGGGAGGAGGGGTGGGAGGATGGGGGTGGCGGGGATAGTGGGGTGGTTTGGAGAGGTGGGTGGGGAAGAGGGGGTGGTGGGGATAGTTGGGTGGTTTGGAGAGGTGGGGTGGGGAGGAGGGGGTGAGGATGATGGGGGTGGTGGGGTAGTGGGGTGGTTTGGAGAGGTGGGTGGGGAAGAGGGGGTGTGTGGGGATAGTTGGGTGGTTTGGAGAGGTGGGTGGGGAGGAGGGGGTGAGGATGATGGGGGTGGTGGGGATAGTGGGGTGGCTTGGAGAGGTGGGTGGGGAAGAGGGGGTGGTGGGGATAGTGGGGTGGCTTGGAGAGGTGGGTGGGGAAGAGGGGGTGGTGGGGATTAGTGGGGAGGCTTGGAGGGTGGGTGGGGAGGAGGGGGTGAGGATGATGGGGGTGGTGGGGATAGTGGGGTGGCTTGGAGAGGTGGGTGGGGAAGAGGGGGGTGGTGGGGATAGTTGGGTGGCTTGGAGAGGTGGGTGGGGAGGAGGGGGTGAGGATGATGGGGGTGGTGGGGATAGTGGGGTGGTTTGGAGAGGTGGGTGGGGAAGAGGGGGTGGT
>CM031598.1:120362783-120380283 GCA_018398815.1 Conus ventricosus
GTAACTAATCTGGAAAAAAAAGACAACGCATAGCGCCATGTCAGATGCTGACCACAGACAACGCATAGCGCCATGTCAGATGCTGACCACACACAACGCACAGCGCCATGTCAGATGCTGACCAACACAACGCACAGCGCCATGTCAGATGCTGACCACACACAACGCACAGCATCATGTCAGATGCTGACCACAGACAACGCACAGCGTCATGTCAGATGCTGACCACAGACAACGCACAGCGTCATGTCAGATGCTGACCACAGACAACGCACAGCGTCATGTCAGATGCTGACCACAGACAGCGCACAGCGCCATGTCAGATGCTGACCACAGACAACGCACAGCGCCATGTCAGATGCTGACCACAGACAATGCACAGCGCCATGTCAGATGCTGACCACAGACAACGCACAGCGCCATGTCAGATGCTGACCACACACAACGCACAGCGCCATGTCAGATGCTGACCACACACAACGCACAGCGCCATGTCAGATGCTGACCACACACAACGCACAGCGTTATGTCAGATACTGACCAGACAACGCACAGCGTTATGTCAGATGCTGACCACACACAACGCACAGCGTTTTGTCAGATGCTGACCAGACAACGCACAGCGTTATGTCAGATGCTGACCACAGACAACGCACAGCGTTATGTCAGATGCTGACCACAGACAACGCACAGCGCCATGTCAGATGATGACCACAGACCACGCACAGCGCCATGTCAGATGCTGACCACAGACAACGCACAGCGCCATGTCAGATGATGACCACAGACAACGCACAGCGCCATGTCAGATGATGACCACAGACAATGCACAGCGCCATGTCAGATGATGACCAGCGGCCAGAAACAGGAACTCTTACTGACTGGTCATCCTCCTCCAGTGGACAGTGCGGACATGGGGGGTGAAAAACTGGGAACACATCAAGCGTGTTGTGGTGAATCTGCAGCTGAGGAGATGACCTTTCAACTCGTTCTTTCTGAAGTTGGGCTCTGAGCCAGAAACAGTGGAGTTGGGCCACCGACAGTGTTTTGATAGAGAGCAAGAACTGTGACATGGCTCCCTACCAATCAGACGAAGCTGTGTTTTGATAGAGAGCGAGAACTGTGACATGGCTCCCTACCAATCAGACGAAGCTGTGTTTTGATAGAGAGCGAGAACTGTGACATCGCTCCCTACCAATCAGACGAAGCTGTGTTTTGATAGAGAGCGAGAACTGTGACATGGCTCCCTCCCAATCAGACGAAGCTGTGTTTTGATAGAGAGCGAGAACTGTGACATGGCTCCCTACCAATCAGACGAAGCTGTGTTTTGATAGAGAGCGAGAACACTGACATGGCTCCCTACCAATCAGACGAAGCGGCTATTTTTGATGCCTACCAACAAAAAAAGTAATGGCTGGTCATCAGTAATACAAAAAATCCTGCCTGAATTGAATTTCTAATAGACTAAAAGCAGAATTACAAAACAGATTACAAAAACTTGGCCTCTTTTACCTGTCATAACAAATATTACCATATGCTGGGCCTAGTGATTCGCCGAATAATGTAACGTTTATTGCGATTGGTGGACGGAGCCACCGGCAATCACGTGCTGTCTACAGGTGCAGGACCTGCCACAGGTGGTAAGCACACCTGACCTTCAGCGTCCTCCGAAAGATCGGCTCCATCGCTTGTTGTCTGGCTAAACACGTGTCTTCTCTCCCCCCACCCCCTTCCCACCCTCCTCTCTTCTGACCCTCCCCTTCCTCTTCCTCACCACCTCTCTCTCTCTCTCTCTCTCTCTCTCTCTCTCTCACCCACTCTCTCTCTCACCTCTCTCTCTCTCTCTCTCTCTCTCTCTCTCTCTCTCTCAGAGTGAAAGTGAGTCTCTCTCTCTCTCATTCAAGTAAAGTGAAGCTAAACAACGATACACTTTCCCTGATCGATTTGTTTTCATTGACGACACATCCGAAGACGAGACATTGTTCTATGAAGCTCAATTATCAGACACATACTTCAAGAGACACTGCTCTTTAAATCGAAATTATCAGACATATACTTCAAGAGGCATTGCTTTATAAATCAAAATTATCAGACACATACTTCATGAGACACTGCTTTACAAATCAAAATGATCAGACACACACTTTACACACAACCCTTACCACAAAGGGGATTTAATTTGATTCTCTGTACAAGTGTTATATATAAACTGCAAAATATACTCTGAAAGCACATGAACGAAATAAATGGTGGAAATTACGACCTGATTTTGTGGAACCTTAAGGTTGCAGTAAAACAGAAAACCAATAGAAATTCTGTGCTCCCTTTGGAATCTGTGTCAGTTACATAAGAGCATTTTGTATTCAATAAAGTTCCGTATTCTTTGCTCTTTAGACATTACTTGCATTTATTGATTCATTTTTATGTATGTATGTATGTATTTATGTATGTATGTATGTATGTATGTATGTATGTATGTATGTATGTATGTATGTATGTATGTATGCATGTATGTATGGATGTATGTATGTATGAATGGATGGATGGATGGATGGATGGATGGATGTGTGTGTATCTATCTATCTACCTACCTAACTCTATCTCTCTATTTATCTATCTATTGAGAGAGAGACAGAGAGACAGAAACAGAGACAGAGAGACAGAGAGAGATTAATTCGCATTTTTTGTTTGTAATTTCAAAACGCTTCATTACGCAACCATTTAACACTTTCCTCTTTTTGACAGTTCGTCTGCTACCTAGCTCACAGTTCAACTTAATTTGTTAATCTCTTCACCTTGCTTATTTCCACTCAGCTCAAGGTGTTTTCTTTTCGGATTTAATTTAATTTTTCCCCTCGCTTCCTCCGTAGCGCCAACCAGACGTCTGCCGTTCTCCTTTTACATGATTGGCCTGAGGAGAAGAGAGGTGGGGGGGGGGGGGGGGTAGGGGGAGGGGAGATACTGGAATAGGGATGGAAGCAGCAGAGACGGTTGGCGGAACTGTTAGACACACGGAGCCAGGCGCCGACTGTTTTTGGAAAATACAGTTACAGATGTTAGGAAACTCTTGAAGCAATGTGTTCTGGCTCCGCCGTTACTTCCGTTTAAACCGTCAGATGGCATCACACCGCCGGAATGAAATGATATCAAGCGGTGGCCTTGTGGGTACTGCAATAACTTTGAAAGCGTGACGATTTCAGGATCGTGGTTCAGATCTAGCGTAGTACGGTGTTCTCGTTTTTCTCTGTCTTTGCTCTCTCTCTCTCTCTCTCTTCTCTCTCTCTCTCTCTCTCTCTCTCTCTCTCTCTCTCTCTCTCTCTCTCTCACTCTGTCTTTCTCTCTATTTGTCTGTCTCTCCCCCTCCCTCCCTCCCTCTCTCTCCCCCACTCTCTCTCTCTCTCTCTGACATGTTAAGAGATGGTGTGGGTGTCAGCCTATGGCGGGAGAGGAAAGGAGCCGCCTGTAACTGTGGAGTTGTCCTTGGGCAGTAGTCTATGAATCCTCTGTACCACAGAAAACAAAACACAAACGCACAGTAACAGACGAAAACACGGAGACACAGACGCAAACACAGAGACACAGACACAGACACAGACACAAACACAGAAACAAATACTGTTTATAGCCTCTCGGATGAGGTAACTGATTCAATTCATTTATTGATCTTTAGTACTCAAAGATGAAGATTTAAGGCCGAGGTCTGGTCTCACAATCTGTCCTTGTCAGACGTGCATAATTCAACACAAATCATTTACACTGATAAATGTACATAATCTTTCAGTTATGTAACTCTAATACCCTCAAGAACACAATTTATAAATCCAATAGTGATATATATATATATATATATTGGGTGCTCAACAGAAGAAACAAAATCAGAGAGAGAGAGAGAGAGAGAGAGAGAGAGAGAGAGAGAGGAGAGAGAGAGAGAGAGAGGAGAGAGAGAGAGAGAGAGAGAGAGAGAAGAAGAAGAAGAAGAACAGAGGAGGAGGAGGGGGAAGATGGTGAGAAGAAGAAGAAGAAGAGAAGAAGAAGAGAGAAGAAGAAGAAAGAAAGAAGAAGAAGAAGAAGAAGAAGAGAAGAAGGAGAGAGAGAGAGAGAGAGAGAGAGAGAGAAGAGAGAGAGAGAGAGAGAGAGAGAGAGAGAGAGAGAGAGAGGAGAGAGAGAGAGAGGAGAAAGAAAGAAGAGAAGAAGAAGAAGAAGAAGAAGAAGAAGAAGAAGAAGAAGAAGAAAGAGAAGAAGAGAAGAAGAAGAAGAAGAGGAGCGGAGAGAGAGAGAGAGAGAGAGAGAGAGAGAGAGAGAGGAGACAAAGACTCAGAGAGAGACAGAGACAATGACAGACACAGAGACAGAAGATGGTGGGAAGAGGGAGGGAAGGGTAATTGGAGAGAGAGAGAGAGAGAGAGAGAGAGAGAGAGAGAGAGAGAGAGAGAGAGAGAGAGAGAGAGGGGGGGTGAGCGATATGATGTCGGAAAAGAAGCGGTTTAATGGCGTGCAAGAGGCCAAGCGGTAACATCAGCGTCCATTTCCCCTGTGGAGGAGTGTGTTTGTTTTGGGGAGGGCTGGGACAAGATGGTGGAAAACGAGTAGTAGCAGTAGCAACAGTAACAGTAGCAACAGCAGCAGTGGTAGTAGCAATAGCAACAGTAGCAACCGTAGCAGCAGTGACTGAGTGGGAGGTTTGTCTTGGTTAATTCCCAGTGTCACATTGGACGGCTCATGGCGCGTCATCCGGGTCTTTTCCCCTCTCAGCTTTCCAACACCAACAACATTTGTTAAAGCGTCTCGACAAGGAAATGATGTGGGTACTTTGACTTGAGGGAGAGGAGGGGGAGAGGAAGGGAGGGAGAGAGGAGGATATCAAGTCCTTAGCGTGTGGACAATTCGGAGGAGAAGGAAGGGGAGAGGAAGGGAGGGAGAGAGGAGGATATCAAGTCCTTAGCGTGTGGACAATTCGGAGGAGAAGGAAGGGGAGAGGAAGGGGAGAAGAGGAGGGGGAAAAACACACGGGCATAAGTGGTGTTGTAGTTGTAGAAGCAGGAGGAGGAGTACGAGTAGAATGACTAGTAGTAGTAGTAGTAGTAGTAGTAGTAGTAGTAGTAGTAGTAGTAGTAGTACTACTATACTACTACTACTACTACTACTACTACTACTACTACTACTACTACTACTACTACTACTACTACTAGTTATCTTCTTCTTCTCCTCCTTCTTCTTCTACTTCTTCTTCTAGTAGTAGTAGTAGTAGTAGCAGCAGCAGCAGCAGCAGCAGCAGCAGCAGCAGCAGCAGCAGCAGCAGCAGCAGTAGTAGTAGTAGTAGTAGTAGTAGTAGTAGTAGTAGTGGCAGATTCGTAGAAGAAGAAGAAGAATGCGAAGAATGCGAAGAATGCGAAGAAGAAGAAGAATGCGAAGAAGAATGCGAAGAAGAATGCGAAGAAGAATGCGAAGAAGAATGCGAAAAGAAGAAGAAAGAAGAAGAAGAAGAAGAAGAAGAAGAAGAAGAAGAAGAAGAAGAAGAAGAAGAAGGAGGATGCGAAGAAGAAGAACATCATCAACAACGACAAGACCAAGAACAACAAGAAGACATGGGAAAAGGAGAAGAGGAAAACAGCGAAAAAAGAGAAGAAAATGAAGAAAAAAAAAACAACTGAAGAGGAACAAGGAAACAGAAAAAAAGAAGAACGCAGCAGCAGCAGCAGCAGCAGGAGCAGCAGCAGCGGTAGTAGTTCTCTTTCTATCTTTCAGTAGTTCTCTTTCTATCTTTCAGTTTTCCAAGACTAACAAGGCTGAGAGCGGCTTGAAAAGGAAGCGATCCTAGTCCTTTTAGTTTGGGTGGGAGTGGGAAAGGAGGAGGGGGAGGGAAAAAAAGGGAAAAAGAAAAAGGAAAAGGAGGGGGGGGAAAGGGGGAAAAAGAAGGAAGGGGAAAAAGGGAAAAAGGGGAAAAAGGGAAAAAAAAAGAAAAAGGAAAAAAGGGAATATAAAATTTCCCCTTTACCTTTGGAAAACAATTGGGAAAGGGGGGGAGGAAGGGGGGGAAGAGGGGGGGAAAAAAGGGGCCAAAAGGGTGGTAGTTTAAAAAGAGGGGGAAAGGGGGTTAAAGAGAAAACATTGGGTGTGGAAAATATTAAAAGAGGGTAGAGAGGGTGGGGGGTATAACCCCTTTTAAAACCTTAAAAATTAAAAAAAAAGAAAAGGGGAAATTTCCCTTCTTTTAAAAATTTTTTGGGGTAGAAGGGGGGTGGGGGGTAAAACGACAGCGGGAAAAAAAAAAAAAAGGGGGAAAAAGGGAGGGGAAGGGAAACACCCAAGCGGGGTAAAAAAAAAAAAAGGGGGGAAGGAAGGGGAAGGAAAAGTTGGGTGGAAATTTAGAAGAAAAAGGAGAAGGGGGAAAGGGGAAAATGGGGGAAAATGGAAAGAGGGGGAAGAAGGGGGAAAGGGGAATTAATTGGGGGAAAAAAAAAGGGAAGAAGGGGGGAAAGGGGAAAAAATGCGGGAAAAAAAAAAAAAGGGGGAAAAAGGGGGTGGGGGGAAAAAAGGGGAAAAAAAAAGGGGGGGAAGAAGGGGAAGGGAAAAAAAGGTGGAAAAAAAAAGAAAATATAAAAGGGAAAAGGGGGGAAAAACCCCAACGGGGAAAATTTGGGGAAAAGGGGGAAGAAGGGGGAAGGGAAAACAAGGGGGAAAAAAAAGGGGGAAAAAAGGGGAAAGAAAAAAAAAAAAAAAAGGAGGAAAACAAGGAAACCCCGGGGGGAAAAAAAGAAAGAGGGGGAAGAGAGGGGGAAAGGGGGTTATGCCTTTTTTAAAAAATTTGAAAGAAGCTTTTCTATTTTTCAGTTTTAAAATTAAAAGGGGGGAAGGGGGGGGAAAAGGAAAGGGGCCTAGCCTTTTTTTGGGAAAAAAATTAAAAAAGGGAGGAGGGGGGGGGGTTTTAAAAAACCCCTTAAGCTTTTGGAAAAATTTAAAAGGAGAGGGGGGGGGGGAAAAAAGGGAAAAAAGGGGAAAAAAGAAAAGGGGGGGGGAAGATGGGGGGGAAGGGAAAGAAGGGGAAAAAAGAAGGGGAAAGGAAAAAGGGGGAAGGGAAAAAAAGGGGTTAAAAATAAAGAAAAAAGGGGAAAAGAATGGAAGGGAAATTTAAAACCCCTTACCTTTAAAAATTAAAAAAAAAAGAATGGGGGGTTCGTTTACGGGGAAAATTAAAAAGGGGGAAGAGAGGGGGGAAAGGGGTTTAAAACGCCCTTAGCGTGTAAAAATATTAGAAAGGGGGGGAAGAGGGGGGAGGAAAAGGGTATAACGCCCTTGCGTGGAAATTTTAGAAAGAGGGGAAAGGGGGTTTTGGAAGGGTTTAACGCCCTTAAAACGTGTGAAAAAATTAAAAAGAGGGGGGAAAAAAAGGGGGGGGAAAGGGGTTATAAAAACCTTAGCGTGTAAAAAATTTAGAAAAGGAGGAAGAGGGGGGGAAGGGTTTTAAACCGCCCTTTTCGTTTTAAAAATTGAAAGAGGGGGAAGAGGGGGTTTTGGGGGTATAAGGGCCCTTTAAGCGTTTTAAAAAAATTAGAAAGGGGGGAAAGAGAGGGGGGAAAGGGGTTTTTAAACGCCCTTACGTTGAAAAATTAAAAAAGAGGAGGAAGAAGGGTGGAAGGGGTATAACGACCTTAGCGTGTGAAAAATTAAAAAGAGGGGGAAGGGGAGGGTGGAAGGGTTTTAACGCCCCTTGCGTGTGAAAAATTGGGAAAGAGGGGGAAAGAAGGGGGAAAGGGTTTTTAAACGCCCTTAGCGTGTGAAAAATTTAGAAAAAAGGAGGAAGAGAGGGGGGAAAGGGATAACGACCTTAGCGGGGAAAAAAAAAAAAAAAGGGGGAGGAAAAGGGGGGAAAGGGTAAAAAACGCCCTTGGGTTTGTGAAATATTAGAAGAGGAGGAAGAGAGGGGGGAAAGGGGGAAAACGCCCTTTAAACCCGGTGTAAAAAAATTAGAAAGGGGAGGAAGAGGGTGGAAGGGTATAACGCCCTTTAGCGTTTTGAAAATTTAGAAAAGGAGGAAGGGGAGGGTGGAAGGGTATAACAAACCTTTAGCGTGTGAAAAATTAGAAAGGGAGGAAAAAAGGGTTTAAAGGGTATAAGACCTTAGCTTTGGGAAAAAATTAAAAAGAGGAGGAAGAAAGGGGGGAAAAGGGTTTATAACGACCTTAGCGGTGGGAAAAATTAAAAGAGGGGGGAAGAGAGGGGGGGAAGGGGAAAAACCGACCTTAGCGTGGGAAAATTAGAAGAGGAGGAAGGAGGGGGAGGGATAACGACCTTACGTGTAAAAAATTTTAAAAAAGGAGGAGGAAGAGAGGGTGGAAGGGTTTTAAAAACGACCTTAGCGGGTGAAAAAAAAAGAAAGGGGGAGGAAGAAGGTGGGGAAGGGTATAACGCCCCTTAGCGTGTGAAAAATTAAAAAAGAGGAGGAAGAGAGGGGGGAAAGGGTTTTAAACGCCTTAGCTGGGGAAAATTAGAAGAGGGGGAAAGAGGAGGGGGGAAAAGGGTATAACGCCCCTTACCCGGGGTAAAAAATTTTAGAAAGAGGGGGAAAGAGAGGGGGGAAAGGGTATAAACGCCTTAGCGTGTGAAAAATTAGAAAAGAAAGGGGAAGAAGGGGGAAGGGGGGAAAAAAAGGGTTTAAAAATTTAAAAAGGGAAAAATTGGGGGGGCGTTCGTGGAAAAAATTAGAAAGGGGAGGAAGAGAGGGGGGAAAGGGGGAAAAACCCCCTTAGCGGGGTAAAAAATTAGAAAGAGGGGGAAAGGGAGAAGGGGGGGAAGGGATAAACAAATTACGCGGGGGGAAAAAATTAGAAAGAGGGGGAAGAGAGGGGGGAAAGGGGTTATAACGCCCTTTAAAGCGTGTAAAAAATTTTAAGAAAGGGGAGGAAGGGGGGTTTGGAAAGGGTTTTTATAACGCCCTTTAGGTGTAAAAAAAATTAAAAAGAGGGGGGAAAAGAGAGGGGGGGAAAGGGGTTTAAACGACCTTAGCGTGTAAAAAATTAGAAAGAGGAGGAAAGAGGGGGGAAAGGGGTTAAAAACCGCCTGCGTTTTTAAAAATTAGAAAGAGGAGGAAAAGAGGGGGAAAGGGGTTTTAAAACGCCCTTTAGCGTGTGAAAATTGAAGAGGGGGGAAAGAGGGGGGGAAGGGGTTTATAACGACCTTAGGGTTTTGGGGAAAAATTAGAAAGAGGGGGAAGAGAGGGGGGAAAGGGGTTATAACGACCTTAGCGTGTAAAAAATTTAAAAAAAGAGGAGGAAGAGAGGGTGGGGAAGGGGGTTTTTTTAACGACCTTAGGGTGTGAAAAATTAAAAAAGAGGGGGAAGAGAGGGGGGAAAGGGTAAACGCCCTTTAAGGGTAAAAAAAATTGAAAGAGGGGAAGAGAGGGGGGAAAGGGTTTTAAACCCCTTTAGCTTGTGAAAAAATTAGAAAGAGGAGGAAAAAGAGGGTTTGGAAGGGTAAAGGACCCTTAGCGTGTAAAAAAATTTAAAAGAGGGGGGAAAAAGAGGGTGGGAAGGGTTAACGACCTTACGGGGAAAAAAAATTAAAAGAGGGGGAAGGGGAGGGGGGAAAAGGGTTAACGCCCTTTAAAGCGTTGAAAAATTAGAAAGAGGGGGAAGAGGGGGGGAAAAGGGGAATAACGCCCCTAGGTGTGAAAAATTAGAAAGAGGGGGAAAAGAAGGGGGGGAAAGGGGTATAACGCCCTTGGTGTAAAAAAATTAAAAAGGGAGGAGGAAGAGAGGGGGGAAAGGGGGTTAACGCCCTTTTGCTTTGTGAAAAATTAGAAAGAGGGGGAAGAGAGGGGGGAAAGGGTTTAAAACCCAACCTTAGCGTGAAAAAAAATTTAGAAAAAAAGGGGGAAAGAGAGGGGGGAAAGGGGTTTTTAAAAAACGCCCTTAGCTTTTGAAAAATTTAGAAAGAGGAAAGAGAGGGGGGAAAAGGGTTTTAACGACCTTAGCGTTGAAAAATTAGAAAGAGGAGGAAGAGGGGGTGGAAGGGTTTTAAAAACGACCTTAGCGTGGGGAAAATTTTAGAAAGAGGAGGAAGAGAGGGGGGAAAGGGTATAACGCCCTTAGCGTTTTGAAAAAAAGAAAGGGAGGAAGAGAGGGGGGAAAGGGGAAATAACGACCTTAGCGTGTAAAAAATTAGAAAGAGGAGGAAAAAATAGGGGGGAAAGGGGTGTAACGACCTTAGCGTGGGGAAAAAAAAAAAAGAGGGGGAAAAGAGAGGGGGGAAAGGGGTTTAAAACCGACCTTGCTTTTGTAAAAAAATTTAGAAAGAGGAGGAAGGAGGGGGGGAAGGGTTTTTAACGCCCTTTAAAGGGGCGTGTAAAAAAATTAGAAAGAGGAGGGGGGAAGGAGGGGGGGAAAGGGGTAAAAACGCCCTTGGTGTGAAAAATTAAAAAGAGGGGGAAAGAGAGGGAAAAAGGGGGTAAAAACGACCTTAGCGTTTAAAAAAATTAGAAAGAGGGGGAAAAGAGGGGGTGGAAGGGTTTAAGACCTTAGCGTGTGAAAAATTAGAAAGAGGGGGGAAGGGGAGGGTGGAAGGGTATAACGCCCCTTAGCGTGTAAAAAATTGGGAAAGAGGGGAAGGCGGGGGGAAGGGGTTAACGACCTTGGGGTTTTTAAAAATTGAAAGAGGGGGAAGAGAGGGGGGAAAGGGGTTTTATAAACGACCTTAGCGTGTAAAAATTAAAAGAGGAGGAAGAGAGGGGGGGGAAGGGTATAACGCCCTTTTGCGGGGTGAAAAATTAGAAAAGAGGAGGAAAGAGGGGGGAAAGGGGTTTAAAAACGCCCTTTAAGCGGTAAAAAATTAGAAAGGGGAGGAAGAGGGGGGGGGAAGGGGTTATAACGACCTTAGGGGTGAAAAATTAAAAAGGAGGAAAAGGGGGGGAAAAGGGTTTAAAAACAAACCTTAGCGTGGGAAAATTTGAAAGGGGGGGAAAGAGAGGGGGGGAAAGGGGTTTTAAAACGACCCTTAGCGGTAAAAAATTTAAAGAAAGAGGGGGAAAGAGAGGGGGGAAAAGGGTTAAAAACCTTTTGCTTGTGAAAAATTAGAAAGAGGGGGAAAAAGAGGGGGGAAAGGGGTTTTTTTAAGCCCCTTTAAGCGTGGGGAAAAATTAAAAGGGAGGAAGGAGGGTGGAAGGGTTTTAACGACCTTGGGCTTTTTTTTGGAAAAAATTAAAAGGGGGGAGGAAGAGAGGGGGGAAGGGTTTAACGACCTTAGCGTGTAAAAAATTTAGAAAGAGGGGGAAAGGGGGGGAAGGGTATAACGCCCTTAGCGTGTGAAAAATTAGAAAGAGGAGGAAGAGGGGGGGGAAAGGGGTTTTGTAACGACCTTGCGTGTAAAAAATTTTGAAAGAGGGGGAAAGAGGGAGGGAAAGGGGTATAACAAACCTTTAAAGCGTGTGAAAAAATAAAAAGGGGGGGAAGAGAGGGGGGGAAAGGGGTTTTATAACGACCTTAGGGTAAAATATTAGAAAAGGGAGGAAGAGGGGGGGAAGGGGGGTAACGCCTTGGGCGTGTAAAAAATTAGAAAAGGGGAAGAGAGGGTGGAAGGGTAAAACGACCTTAGCGTTTTGAAAAATTAGAAAAGGAGGAAAAAGGGGGGGAATTTTTTTTTAAAACGCCCTTTTAGCGGGTAAAAAAAATTAAAAAGAGGAGGAAGAAAAGGGGGGAAAAGGGTTTTTTAAACGACCTTAGGTGTAAAAAATTTAAAAAGGGGGGAAAAGAGAGGGGGAAGGGGGTAACGCCCTTTAAACGTGAAAAAAAATTAAAAAAGAGGAGGAAGAGAGGGTTGGAAAAGGGTATAACACCTTAGCGTTTTAAAAATTTAAAAAAAGGGGGAAGAGGGGTGGGGGGTGTAACGCCCTTTAAACTTTGTAAAAAATTAGAAAGAGGAGGAAAAAGGGGGGGAAAGGGGGTATTAACGCCCTTAGCGTGTGAAAAATTAGAAAGAGGAGGAAGGGGGGTGGAAGGGAATAAGACCTTAGCGTGTAAAAATTAGAAAGAGGGGGAAAGAGGGGGGGAAGGGGAATAACGCCCTTTTAAGCGTGTAAAAAAATTTAGAAAGAGGAGGAAGAAGGGGGGGAAAGGGGAAATAACCCCTTAGCTTTGTGAAAAATTAGAAAAGGGGGAAGAGAGGGGGAAGGGGGGGTTTTTAAAAACCTTAGCGTGGGGAAAAATTAGAAAGAGGAGGAAGAGAGGGTGGAAGGGTATAACCCCTTAGCGTGGGGAAAAAATTAGAAGAGGGAAAAGGGAAGGGGGGGGGTTTAAAAACGCCCTTTTAGCGTTTGGGAAAAATTTTAGAAAGAGGAGGAAAAAGAGGGGGAAGGAAAATAACGCCCTTTAAGCGTGTAAAAATATTAAAGGGGAGGAAAAAGAGGGGGAAGGGTAAAAACGCCTTAGCGGTAAAAAAATTTGAAAGAGGGGGAAGAAGAGGGGGGAAAGGGGGTATAACGCCCTTTAAGCGTTGGGGAAAAATTTTAGAAAGAGGGAAAAAGAGGGGGGGGGGGTTTTTTTTTTTTGTAACAAACCTTAGCTTTTGTAAAAAAATTTAGAAAGGGGAGGAAAAAGGGGGGGTGGAAGGGTGAAACGACCTTGGGCGTTTTAAAAAATTAAGAAAAAAGGGGGAAAAGAGGGGTTTGGAAAGGGTATAACAAACCAAAAACTTTGGTGAAAAATTGAAAGGGGAAAAGGGAGGGGGTTGGGGGGGTTTTGTAACGAAAAAGGCTTTGGGAAAAATTTTAAGAAAAGGAGGAAGAGAGGGTGGAAGGGTATAACACCTTAGCGTGTGAAATATTAAAAAAGGGGGAGGAAGAGAGGGTGGAAGGGTATAACGACCTTAGCGGGGAAAAATTAGAAAGAGGAGGAAAGGGGGTTGGAAAGGGGTTATAACGACCTTAGCTTGGGGGGAAAAAATTAGAAAGAGGGGGAAAAGGGGAGGGGGGGAAGGGTAAAACCGCCCTTTTGGTGTGAAAAATTAGAAAGAGGGGGAAAAGAGAGGGGGGAAAGGGGTTTATAACGACCTTTACGTGTAAAAAAATTAAAAAGGGGAAAGGAAGAGAGGGTGGAAGGGTATAACGACCTTAGCGTTGAAAAATTAGAAAGAGGAGGAAGAGAGGGGGGAAAGGGGGATAACGCCCCAAAGCTGTAAAAAAAATTAGAAAAAAGGAGGAAAGAGGGTGGAAGGGTTTAACGCCCTTACGTGTGAAATTTAAAAAAGGGGAGGAAGAAAGGGGGGGGAAAGGGGTTAAAAACGCCCTTAGCGGTGAAAAATTAGAAAGGGGAGGAAGGAGGGGGGAAAAGGGTTTTATAACAAACCTTTAGCGTGGGGAAATTTTAAAGAAAGGGAGGAAGAGGGGGGGGAAAGGGGTATAACGCCTTAGCGGGGTGAAAAAAAAGAAAGAGGGGGAAAGGGGAGGGGTGGAAGGGTTTTAACGCCCTTTAGCGTGTAAAAAAATTTAAAAAGAGGGGGAAAAGAGGGGGGGGAAGGGGTAAACGCCCTTTAGCGGGGGAAAAAAATTAGAAAGGGAGGAAGAGAGGGGGGAAAAGGGTAAAAACCCGCCCTTACCCGGTAAAAAAAATTAAAAAGAGGGGGGAAGAGAGGGTGGAAGGGTTTTTATAACACCTTAGCGTGTGAAAAATTAGAAAAAAGGAGGAAAAAGAGGGGGGAAAGGGGTTTTTTTTAACGACCTTAGCGTTTTGAAAAAATTAGAAAGAGGGGGAAGGGGAGGGGGGGAAGGGTATAACAAACCTTAGCGGTGAAAAATTGAAAAGGGGGAAGAGAGGGTGGAAGGGTGAACGCCCTTAGCGGTAAAAAAAATTAGAAAGAGGGGGAAGAGAGGGGTGGAAGGGTATAACACCTTAGCGTTTTTGGGAAAAATTTAAGAAAGGGGAAAGGAAGAGAGGGGGGGAAAGGGTTTATAACAAACCTTAGGTGTAAAAAATTGAAAGAGGAGGAAGAGAGGGTGGAAGGGTTTTTTAACGACCTTAGCGTGTGAAATTTTAAAAAGAGGGGGAAGAGAGGGTTTGGAATTTTTAAAAGGGCCTTTGCGGTGAAAATTAGAAAGAGGGGGAAGGGGAGGGGGGAAAGGGGTATAACGACCTTAGGGGGTTTTAAAAATTAAAAAAGAGGAGGAGAGAGGGTGGGGGGTTTATAACGACCTTAGCGGGGAAAAAAAATTTAGAAAAGGAGGAAAGAGAGGGGGGAAGGGTGTAACGACCTTGGGTTGTAAAATTTAGAAAGAGGAGGAAGAAAAGGTGGAAGGGTATAACCCCTTTAAAGCTTTGGAAAAATTAAAAGAGGGGGAAGGAGGGTGGGGGGTGTAACGACCTTAGGGTAAAATTTTGAAAGAGGGGGAAAGAGAGGGGGGAAAGGGTGTAACGCCCCTTAGCGTGTAAAAAAATTAGAAAAGGAGGGGGAGAGGGGGGAAAGGGGTTGTAACACCTTACGTGTAAAAAAATTTAGAAAGAGGAGGAAAGGGGGGAAAGGGTTTTTTAACCAAACCTTTAAGCGTGTAAAAAAATTTAGAAAAAAGGGGGAAAGGAGGGGGAAGGGTATAACCCGACCTTAGCTGTAAAAAAATTTTGAAGAGGGGGAAGAGAGGGTGGGAAGGGTAAAAAAACCTTGCGTGTAAAAAATTAGAAAGAGGAGGAAGAAGGGGGGGAAGGGAAAACGCCCTTTTTCCCGGGGAAAAAATATTAAAAAAGGGGAAAGGAAGAGAGGGGGGGAAAGGGTTTGTAACGACCTTAGCGTGGTGAAATTTTAAGAAAGAGGGGAAGAGAGGGGGGAAAGGGGTTAAAAAGCCCCTTTAACGTTGAAAAATTAGAAAGAGGAGGAAGAGGGGGGTGGAAGGGGGAAACCCCCCCTTGGGCGTGTGAAATATTAGAAAGGGAGGAAAAAGGGGGTTTGGAAGGGTTTTTTAAGGGCCCTTTGCTTTTGGAAAAATTAGAAAGAGGGGGAAAGGGGGAGAGGAGGGGGAAAAAGAAGAAAAAGAAGAAGGGAAAAGAAGAAGAAGAAGAAGAAGAAAAAAGCAAGAAGAAGAAAAGAAGAAGAAGAATGCGAAAAAAGAAGAAGAAGAAAAAAGAAAAATGCAAAAGAAGAATGCGAAAAAAGGGAATGCCAAAAAGCGAAGAATGCGAAGAAGAAGAAAAGAAGAAAAATGCGAAGAAGAAGAAGAAAAGAAGAAGAAAAAATTGCGAAGAATGCGAAGAAAAAGAATGCAAAAGAAAAAGAAGAAGAAAGAAGAAAAAAAGAAAAGAAGAAGAAGAAGAAGAAGAAGAAAAGAAAAGAAAAGAAAAGAAGAAGGGAAATGCAAAAGAAGAATGCGAAAAAATTGCGAAAAGTGAAAAAAGAAGAAGAAAAAAAGAAGAAGAAAAAGAAGAAAAAGAAGAAGAAGAAGAAGAAGAAAAAAGAAAAAGAAGAAAAAAAGGGAAGGAGGAGGAGGAGGGGGGGGAGGAGGGAAAAGGAAAAAAGAGAAGAAAAAGAAAAAAAGAAGAAGAAGAAAAAAGAAGAAGAAGAAGAAGAAGAAAAAAAGATGAAAGTGGTTATGGGGAAAAAAAAAAAAAAAGAAAAGGAAAAACCCAAAAAGAAATCAGAAACAGTCCCAAAGGAGTAAAAACGGGTACAGAAGATTCCCCCACAATCAAAAAAATTAGGAAAAAACCAAGAATTGTTTGAAAAAACATAAACACCGCATCATCACAACGGAAAAAAAAAACAAAACAAAATGTACAAGGGCAGGACATCAACAAGAAAAAAAAACACCCCAAACAGCCGAAAAAAAACAAAAACCCAACCCAAAACAGAAAAAACAGGGGAGCAACTATTCCGGACAAAAGACGATTCATATAAAAAAAAAGAAATTTGCCAATTCTGTTGAGGGGCTCACTCCCCCCTCCCCATGCGCCCTCAGATGACCCAAGGTCGGGACCACGCCGGGTTTAAAGGTGGGTCGACACCCAAAAAAGTCATAGCCACAATCCTTTTTCCCTTAAATTTCTTCTCATCTTAGTTTTTAATTCATTTACCTATCAGCTTAAAATCACCGGAGTGTGATCTAAAAAATTAAAGGGGGTTTTGGGGTGTAGCGAAAAAGGAAAATTCCGCACCGTGAACCTCTTGATGAAACTGAAACTGAAACTACCTCAGATGGGTTTTCCCTTCAAATTTTCACGCCCTTGCTGAGGTAAAACTTGGGGTCCCGGTATTTTGCGAGTTCATGGGGGACCGTCGGTGGACGGACGTGGTGGAGCTCCAAAAAGGGGGACGCCTTTTCACTGAAAACGCGCGACTAAGCAGTGGTGTCAGTGGGGGGTTTGTAAGGGGGTTGCCCCGGCTTTTGGAAACCAGAATGGGGCCCATTTGGGAAAACAGAACAAAAAAGAATGGGCCCGGGGGGGCAGAATCCCCTCAAATTGGGTTGCCTAGGGAGCCCTGGGGATGTTGATTGTTTTCTTTTGACAGGGGTTCTGGTTGCTGTGATGAAACACCCCCTGGTTTATAGGTGGGGGGGGGGATGGGGGGGGGGGGGGGGGGGGGGGGGGGGGGGGGGGGGGGGGGGGGGGGGGGAACGAGGGGGGGGGGGGGAATGAGTGGCGGGGAAAAAAAGCTGCTGGGGGGGAAACCCACATACCACGCGGCGCGCGGGGCCAACTTACACACCACACACACACACACACACACACACACCCACACACACACCCAAAACACCCACACCCACACACACACCGCCAAAAATTCAACACCCTTTCACAAATGTCTGGCTTTTTTCCCCACTCTTTTCCCTTTAAAATGGGGACCCAAACCCAAGTACAAATCACCCTGTAGTTCACATCCACCCAAAGTGAAGTATTCACCTACACAGTGGAACTGACCCAACATCCAAATTCCTCCCCGTCGATCTGGACAATGGCATCCTTGGCAGTGCAAATCTACTTCTGTCTTTTGAATCCACGATCTATTTTGACAAGACACTCAGACACATGCCGATGTCGCTTCAGATAAACGCCTCTCTTCGTCGACAACGATAAGTGGACACTGACAGTGTGTTCAAAACAGAAAGATTCGGAGATAGCGCATTCACAGACATCACAGCAGTTTCAGTTTTATTTTCAGTTTCATCAAGGAGGCGTCACTGCGTGCGGACAAGTCCATATGCGCTACACTACATCCGCTAAGTTTTGAGATCCCACTGCGCATGATTCTAAGCGGATGGATGAAGAAAAAGAAACACCCGAAGGTGCTGGGAGGATCCAGAGAAGCACTGTCTTCGCCTGCCTTTAGAGCAGTCCTGTACCACCCTGGAGGCCTGCGCTGTGTTGACGATGGGTACAGGCACGCACAGGACACTCCATTAAGATATCAAGGGACATAACTGCTCCTGAACAGAGGTAAATTAGACTACAGGATGCAGCTCTTAACAGCCTTAAAGTTGCATCCCCCATGGGTGTACCAGCCCGTATTTCATGACTGCAGAGCCCACCGG
>CM031598.1:120387783-120390283 GCA_018398815.1 Conus ventricosus
TAATGATGAGGAAACTAGCACTGGGGTAATGATGAGGAAACTAGCACTAGGGTAATGATGACGACACCAGCACAAATGATAAATAAAAGGAAACTGGCAGCAATGGTCATGCCATGGAAATGGACATTTGGGTAACGAAAGGTGAGCGAGCAATTGAGCAATAAAGAGAAACTGGCACTGTTGGTAATAAACAGGAAACTGACACTATCAATATTGAACATAGAACTAGCCGTAGTTTGATCATAAAGAGAAAAAGGCACGAATGATAATCCAAGGAAAACTATCTCAGTGTGGTGTGATGAAGAAAGCAGTATATAAAGAGAGACGAAGAAAATCCACAGGAAACTACTCCAGTGTGGTGTGATGAAGAAAGCAGTATATAAACCATCCGCCGACAAACTATGGTCATTAGCTTGTGAGTGGCATCATTCTGTCACGTGACCCCCACACTGACCAGGCGGTTCCCTCTACCACTACAAACCCCCCCCCCCCCCCCCCCCTCAGACCACCACCACCGCCAGTCCATCATTCTCACGTGACCCCCACACTGACCAGGCGGTTCCCTCTACCACTACAACACCCCCCCCCCCCCCCCTCAGACCACCACCACCGCCAGTCCTCATTCTGTCACGTGACCCCCACACTGACCAGGCGGTTCCCTCTACCACTACACCCCCCCCCCCTCAGACCACCACCACCGCCAGTCCTTCATTCTGTCACGTGACCCCCACACTGACCAGGCGGTTCCCTCTACCACTACAACCCCCCCCCCCCCCCTCAGACCACCACCACCGCCAGTCCTTCATTCTGTCACGTGACCCCCACACTGACCAGGCGGTTCCCTCTACCACTACACCCCCCCCCCCCCCTCAGACCACCACCACCGCCAGTCCTTCATTCTGTCACGTGACCCCCACACTGACCAGGCGTTCCCTCTAACCACTACACCCCCCCCCCCCCTCAGACCACCACCACCGCCAGTCCTTCATTCTGTCACGTGACCCCCACACTGACCAGGCGTTCCCTCTACCACTACACACCCCCCCCCCCCCCTCAGACCACCACCACCGCCAGTCCTTCATTCTGTCACGTGACCCCCACACTGACCAGGCGGTTCCCTCTACCACTACAACCCCCCCCCCCTCAGACCACCACCACCGCCAGTCCTTCATTCTGTCACGTGACCCCCACACTGACCAGGCGGTTCCCTCTACCACTACACCCCCCCCCCCCCTCAGACCACCACCACCGCCAGTCCTTCATTCTGTCACGTGACCCCCACACTGACCAGGCGGTTCCCTCTACCACTACACCCCCCCCCCCCCTCAGACCACCACCACCGCCAGTCCTTCATTCTGTCACGTGACCCCCACACTGACCAGGGCTTTCCCTCTACCACTACACCCCCCCCCCCTCAGACCACCACCACCGCCAGTCCTTCATTCTGTCACGTGACCCCCACACTGACCAGGCGGTTCCCTCTACCACTACACCCCCCCCCCTCAGACCACCACCACCGCCAGTCCTTCATTCTGTCACGTGACCCCCACACTGACCAGGCGGTTCCCTCTACCACTACACCCCCCCCCCCCCCCCTCAGACCACCACCACCGCCAGTCCCTTCATTCTGTCACGTGACCCCCACACTGACCAGGCGGTTCCCTCTACCACTACACCACCCCCCCCCCTCAGACCACCACCACCGCCAGTCCTTCATTCTGTCACGTGACCCCCACACTGACCAGGCGGTTCCCTCTACCACTACAACCCCCCCCCCCCTCAGACCACCACCACCGCCAGTCCTTCATTCTGTCACGTGACCCCCACACTGACCAGGCGGTTCCCTCTACCACTACACCCCCCCCCCCTCAGACCACCACCACCGCCAGTCCTTCATTCTGTCACGTGACCCCCACACTGACCAGGCGGTTCCCTCTACCACTACACCCCCCCCCCCCCTCAGACCACCACCACCGCCAGTCCTTCATTCTGTCACGTGACCCCCACACTGACCAGGCGGTTCCCTCTACCACTACAACCCCCCCCCCCCTCAGACCACCACCACCGCCAGTCCTTCATTCTGTCACGTGACCCCCACACTGACCAGGCGGTTCCCTCTACCACTACACACCCCCCCCCCCTCAGACCACCACCACCGCCAGTCTTCTACTACAACCCCCCCCCCCCCTCCCTCTTACAGATCAGTTCGGGGTAAAATTATATTGAAATAGCATACAAGTACAGACAGCTCTTAAAGCCGATGATGTGAACTTGGTGAGTAAGGTACAGTTTCATTCTCGAGTGGGTCGCTAAGTACACACTCAGTTCCCTTCCATTACTTAACATTGCTTACAGCCCAGCCGACCGCAAAGGCCATAACAGGGGCGACCACCTCGTCAGACTACATTCTCTACATACATGATTTAAAAGGAAAGCAAGCCGCCACCATACTGACACAATTCGAACAACAACAAAAAAGCAAAAAAAAAAAAAAAAAAAA
>CM031598.1:120410283-120425283 GCA_018398815.1 Conus ventricosus
AGAGGAGAGAGAAAAGAGAGAGAAGACCAAAGAGATTCATTGATTGATTAGGATATGTAACCCCAAGGTAACAGAAGCAAAAGAGAGCTGAGATCGAGAGCGAGAAACGAGAGAGAGAGAAGAGAGAGATAGAGAGAGAGAGAGATAGAGAGAGAGAGAAGAGACAGACAGAAAGACAGACAGACAGACCGAGACAGAGACAAGAACAAGAACAGACAGAAACAGAGAGAGAGACAGTGAAACGGGACTGCGGCTGAAGTGGGGGAGGAGGGGTGGGGGAAGAGAGATCCAGTCACGTCCAGAAAGCTAAGGAGGCGAACACTCTTATTTCCCATCCTGTAATAGCTCAACCAAGCATGTGACTCTCGCGCCTTCTTCTCACGCGGACGCCCCTCCCTGCACTCGCCAACCTCTCGCCACCCACACACTGTGCCTGTTGGCAGCGAGCGAGATGGGTTTCCCTTGCATGAGAGATGGGCCACCACCACCAGCCTCCGACCAACAGACTGCACGCCCTTCGCCGCAGGGCGAACTAATCTAGTTCCGGACCCATCCCCACCTCCACCCCCTCAGCCTCTCCATCCCACTCCCCCCCAACTCCCCCCTCTTGATCCACCCCACCCGAACCCCACCCTTCCACCCCATCCACACCCCCCCCTCCCCCCCCCTTGACTTCCCGCTGCTACCACACGCTAGTTTTTGTTGTTGTTGCCATTCTAGTCCTGGCTGAGCTGGTTTGAGCACCGCTGGTGATGACCGTGTTGTTGTGGTGGGGTGGGGGGGGGGGGGGGGGGGGGGGGGGGGGGGGGGGGGGGGGGGAGGGAGTGAGGGTGGTGGGGGTGGGGTTGGGAAGAGCGTCACGCGTGAAGAGATTTCAGTCCCAAGGTGGCAGTTTGGAAACGGCCGCCTACTACCGTAAGGAGGCGAAGGACTTGAGCGAAAGGCCGCAGAGAGAAGAGAGAAGTAGAGAGAGAGAAGGCATCAAAAGTCCGGAAACAGTGATCACTGCTGCCAAAACAAAACCACCTGGTTCACTCCCTCCCTCTATACTCATCCCTCTCTTTCCCCCCCCCCCCCCCCCTCCCCCCCTCCTCTACCAAGGGAAGGAAGGGGTGGGGCGGGCGGGGGGGGGGGGGAGGGACTCTGGTATGGGTGGGGATCCACAACCTCCCCCCGCCCCCCCCCTCATTCTATTTATCCACTTTCCCTTCAAACCATTGTGAGTTGTTTTAGTTTTGTTGATTAATTGCGACAATTCCAACCTAGCAACCTCACCTCCCCCCCCCCTCTCCCTTCCCCCTCCCTATCCCCCCATCCCCCCCCCCCCTCGTCCGAGCTGGGGGGGGGCGCCCCCATTCCCCCCCCCCCCCCCTCCTACTTCAGCTTCGATTTGTCAAGTAGGTGATGTGAGTTCCCTCAACGACGCGTGTGACGTTAATTAATAACGACTGTGACTTGAACGAGGACAGTGGGTGGCAGAGGCTTGAAAAGTCCTGGCGAAGGGACCGGAATCTCAACACATTGTGTAAGCTGCAAAACGCAGCAGTCTGTTCCCCCCCATCCCCCCCTTCCCTGTCTCCCTCCCTGCCTGCCCTTCCCCTCCCTACCCCTCCCTCCTGCCAGCCTTAATCCTTACCCTGACTTTCTCTGAACTTTTTTTTGCTTGTCTTTCTCTTCTCATTCCCAACTCTTTTCTGACTCCCCCCCCTCTCCCCCTCCCGCCGCCGCTTTACCCTTCCATTTCCAACTCTTTTCTGACTCCCCCCCCCTAACAGCGTACCTTTCCATTTCCAACTCTTTCTGCCCCCCCCCCCCCAACTGCTTTAACCTTTCCATACCAACGCTTTTCTGCCCCCCCCCCCCCACCCAACAGCTTTACCTTTCATTTCCAACTCTTTCTGCCCCCCCCCCCAACTGCATTCCTTTCCTTCCAACTCTTTCTGACACCCCCCCCCCCCCCCAACTGCTTAACCTTTCCATTTCCAACTCTTTCTGCCACCCCCCCCCTCCCCTAGCTGCTTTATTTAACCTTTCCATTTCCAACTCTTTTCTGCCCCCCCCCCCTCCCAATCTGCTTTACCTTTCCAATCTAGCAATTTTCTGACCCCCACCCCACCCAACTGCATTACCTTTCCAAATCCAACTCTTTTCTGCCCCCCCCCTCCCCAACTGCTTTACCTTTCCATTTCTACTTATTTCTGACCCCCCCCCCCCTCCCCAACGCTTTTACCCTTTCCATTTCTAACTATTTACTGTAGTTAGTTATTTTTCCTGCCTTGAAGCAATCTTTTGGCCTTCCCTTCCTGTTTCTTTGCCATTTTTCCCCAATGTTTAGTTTGTGTGTGTGCTGCTGTTTTGTTTGTGCTGTTTGGTTGTTGTTGTGTTTCACTGGTGTTGTATGTTGTTGTTGTTGTTGCTGTTGTCTGTTCTGTAGTTTTGTTGTTGCTAGTTGTTGTTTTGTTGTTGTTGCTGCTTGTTGCTGTTGTAGCGTTGCTGTTTTGTTGTTGTGTTGCTGTTGTTGATTGTTGTAGTTGTTGTTGTTGTTGTGGCTGCTGGTTTGCGCCTTTGTTGTTGTTGTAGTTGTTGATGTTGTTTCTGCTGCAGTTGTTTGTTGTTGTTGTTGTTGTTGTTGCTGTTGTTGCTGTTTGTTTGCTGTTGTTCGTTGTTGTTGTTGTGTTGTTTGTTGCTGCAGCTGTTGTTTTGTCCACTGCTCTGTTTTGTTGTTGTTGTTGTTGTTGTCACTTGCTGTTGTTTGTGTTGTTGTTGTTGTTGTGCTGGTTTGTTTTTGTTGTTGCTGTTGTTGTTGTTGTTGTTGTTGATGTTGTTTTGTTGTTGCTGGAATTTGCCTGTATGTTGTTGTTTTGTTGTTGTTTTGCGCTTTGTTGTTGTTTGTTGTGTTGTTTTGTGTTGTTGTTGTTGTTGTTGTTGTTTTGTTGATTTTGTTGTTGCTGGCTCTGTTTTGTTGCTGCTGCTCTTTGTTGTTGTTGTTGTTGTTGTTGTTGTTGTTTGCCTTTCCGCTCCTGATTCCTTCCATGTCCAACCGTGTCTTGGCTTTCCCTCCCGTTTCATTCCATTTCCTACGGTTTCCCGATTTAGATCCCTGTTTCCCTTTCAGTTCTAGTGTTTCCCCCCTTTCCCTCAAACTTCTTTCCATTTCTTACTGCTCGTCCCCCCCCCCCCCCCCTCCCCTCGGAGGTAACATTGGTTTTGACTCCATTTCCCGTACACTTCTTCGAATGAGACTATAAAACCGAGGTTCCGTGTGTATACGCTCGCATAACATCTTGCACACACGTAAAAAAATCCCATTACCAATTTTCGGAAGAGAAGGCCAGTTTGGCCGTTGGCATGGATGACACGTTACACATAGCATGCACCCCGCGTGAGAAATGGGAAGAATAAAGGAAGTAAGGAAATTGTTGTGTGAACGATATTGACTGGATGACACGGGAAACGACTGAATGAAGCGCCAGCTGGCAGCTCTTAAAAGTCGGTACTACCCAGGTAGGCAGCCCATTGTGTAAACGAGTGCGGATTGTGAAGCGCTTAGAGCTTGGTCTCTAGCCGAGGAGAGGCGCTATACAAATATTCATAATAATAATAATAATGAAATGAGAATAATGCTACGTTCAATTTCCGATTATTTCCTGCATTTTCCTTCCATTTTTCCTGCTGCAACGCACGCCGAACACCGGTATCTATTGTAGACGGATGTCTTTTTTTCCGTTCTGTGTCACCCTCCCATGACCCATTTCAAATATCCTTTCGCATTCTCAGCACCGACAATCCACGAAGCGCTACCGACAAAAAACTCCTTAGAGGGCATACTCGGCAGAGGAGACGCCGCGCTGCTGCCGACTCTTTGGAGTGGTGCTCCCTGGAGCTTCTTCTGATCCAACATGTGCAAGACATCCTCCAGAAAGCCGCCTATTTCACAACATGAATTGCTTAGTCGTGGAGTCAGAGTGAGTCATCATCCTCTTCTGGAGGGGCACGACTGATGATGTCACATTCCCCTGGTGAAAAGAGCGACTGGCCTTCGTAGGTGAACATTAAGGCCTGTGATTATGGGAGGCCACTAGCGTCAAGAAGCGAAAGTGGCTTGTTTCCGTGTTTTCCTTACACACACACACACACAGACACACACACACACACACACACACCCCCACCACCGCACACGCACACACCCACCACCACCATACACACACACACATACGCACCCCCAAGCGAATACACACCACACCCACACACCACCCACCCACCACACACACACACCCACACACACACACACACACACACACACCACACAGAAGAGGGACGGGGCTATTTTCAGCTTCTGACGTTTTTTGTCCTCCATCCAGTCTCGCTCTCCAATCTCGCCTCGCTTTACACGATTTAAATTCCCGAGGAAGAAAGCAGGCAACCACCCAAAGCGATACCACAGGATCACAGGCACGGCGGCCACCTCAACAGACCTGGCTCTACATGGTGCCCGAGGGGGGGGGGGGGGGGGGGGAGGGGGGGGGGGGAATCCATGGGCAGACCAGCGGTTCTGCACCAGCGCAGTGTCTTCTTCTTCCTCTTCTTCTTCTTGGCCTCTGGAAGCGGAGGTGGAGTTTAGTGTGTGTGTGGACGGAAGGTTTGCTTTCCTTGCTGCTGGAGCGAGGGTTTCAAAGTTTGGGGGTGGTGGTGGTGGTACCCGGGTCTCTATATCTGTCTGTCTGTCTGTCTGTCTCTGCCTCTGTCTGTGTCTGTCTGTATGTCTCTGTTCTGTCTCCTTCTTTTCTCTGTCGCTTCTCTGTTGTCTTTCTCTCTGCCTGCTTCTCTCTGTGTCTCTGTCTCCCCCCCCCCCATCTTTGTCCCTGTACCTAGTCTCTGTTTCTCTCTCTCTCTTTCCCCTTCTCTCTCTCTTTTCCCCTCTCTCTCTCTCTCTCTGTCTCTGTCTCACTTCCCTCTGTAGTTGTCTCTGTCTTTCTCTTACTCTTTCTTTCTCTCCCTCCCTCCCTTCTCTCCCCTCCGCTCTCTCTCTCTCTCTCTCCTCTCTCTCTCTCTCCTCTCTCTCTCTCTCTTCCCTCTTCCTCTCTCTGCCTCTCTCTTCACTCGCCCCTCTCTCCTTTCCCCTTCTCCTCCCCCCTCTCTCTCTTTTGTGCTTGTTTTTTCTCTCTTTTCTCTCTTTTTGTCTTTCTGTCTCTCTTTCTCTCTCTGTCTCTGTCTTTTTCTCTCTGTGACTCTCTTCTTTATCTCTCCTCTTCTGTCTGCTCTCGTCTGCTTTCTTGTCTCTGTCTCTTGTTTTTGTCTCTGTTCTTCTCCCCCATCTCTGTCTCTCTCTCTCCGTCCTGTCTTCGTTGTCTGTCTCTCGGAACACACACACACACACATCACTCACCCCCCACAGCATCTCACACATCTCACCTCACCACACACACTCACACCACACTCCGGATCTCTGTTTAACGGCCATGATCAGTTTTCAAGACCACACATGTACTGCCGTAACCCCCACAAGAGAGAGAGAGGAGAGGAAGGAGACACAGACGAGAGAGAACGAGAGAGCAGACGAGAGGAGAGCAGGGAGGACGAGACGAGAGAGAGAGAGAGAGGAGAGAGAGAGACCGAGAGAGCAGGAGAGAGAGAGAGAGAGGAGTGAGAGATGACAGACGAGAGAGCAGAAGAGGAGAGGACTGAGTGACAGAGAGAGAGGAGAGAGGGGAGGAGGAGAGAGAGAGAGGAGAGAGAGAGAGAGGAGAGAGAGAGAGAGAGAGACGAGAGAGAGAGAGAGAAGAGAGAGAGGAGAGAGAGCATGTGACTGAGTGACACGAGAGAGAGAAGGGGGGGAGAGAGAGAGAAAGAGAGAGGAGAAAGGAGAGAGAGAGAGAGGGAAGGAGAGGAGAGAGAGAGAGAGTATGTGGATGAAGAGGAAGAGAGAGAGAGAGAGGAGGAGGGAGAGAGAGAGGAGAGGAGAGAGAGAGAGAGGAGAGAGAGAGAGAGAGAGGAGAGAGAGAGAGGGAGAGAGAGAGAGAGAGGAGAGAGAGAGAAAGAGAGAGAAAGAGAAGAGAGTAGAGAGAGAAAGAGGAGAGAGAGAGAGCGAGCGCAGAGAGAGAGTATGTGATGACTGAGAAAGAGACAGGTGGAGAGAGGAGAGCGAGAGAGAGAGAGGCACAGGATGAGAGAGAGAGGAGAGAAGAGGAGAGAGAGAGAGAGGAGAGGGAGAAGACGAGGGAGAGAGGAGAGAGAGAGAGAAAGGAGAAAGAGAGGAAGAGAGAGAGAGGAGAGAGAGAGGGAGCGCGAGAGAGGATGACGAGAAGAGAGTGAGAGGAGAGAGAGAGAGAGAGAGAGAGAGAGAGAAAGAGAGGCAGAGAGAGAGAGAGAGAGGAGGGAGAGAGAGAGGAGAGCGAGAGAGGAGAGAGAGAGAGAGAGAAGAGAGAGAGAGGCAGAGAGAGAGAGAGAGAGGAGAGGGAGAGAGAGAGAGGGTCATGAAGTAGGAGAAGGGGGCGGGGAGGGGAGGGGCACAGACAAACAGACAGACAGACAGTGGAATAAAGACACAACCAGAGAAGAGAGACGTCTAATATAAATCGAGGGAACAAAACGAATTCCTGTACGGTGTCTTGTTTTGCGTCCTGTATTACAGTTAAGTTGTTTTTCTACCTCCGATTTGGAGTCAAATTAAACCTATTATTTTGGGCAGTCGCTAACACACTGGGTGACCTTTCTGTCCGTTAGTTGGAGAAGGACATGGAGAATATCGGGAAAGACTCGCTAACACACTGGGTGACCTTTCTGTCCGTTAGTTGGAGAAGGACATGGAGAATATCGGGAAAGACTCGCTAACACACTGGGTGACCTTTCTGTCCGTTAGTTGGAGAAGGACATGGAGAATATCGGGAAAGACTCGCTAACACACTGGGTGACCTTTCTGTCCGTTAGTTGGAGAAGGACATGGAGAATATCGGGAAGACTCGCTAACACACTGGGTGACCTTTCTGTCCGTTAGTTGGAGAAGGACATGGAGAATATCGGGGAAAGACTCGCTAACACACTGGGTGACCTTTCTGTCCGTTAGTTGGAGAAGGACATGGAGAATATCGGGAAAGACTCGCTAACACACTGGGTGACCTTTCTGTCCGTTAGTTGGAGAAGGACATGGAGAATATCGGGAAAGACTCGCTAACACACTGGGTGACCTTTCTGTCCGTTAGTTGGAGAAGGACATGGAGAATATCGGGAAAGACTCGCTAACACACTGGGTGACCTTTCTGTCCGTTAGTTGGAGAAGGACATGGAGAATATCGGGAAAGACTCGCTAACACACTGGGTGACCTTTCTGTCCGTTAGTTGGAGAAGGACATGGAGAATATCGGGAAAGACTCGCTAACACACTGGGTGACCTTTCTGTCCGTTAGTTGGAGAAGGACATGGAGAATATCGGGAAAGACTCGCTAACACACTGGGTGACCTTTCTGTCGTTAGTTGGAGAGGACATGGAACACATTATAGGCTGGAGAATATCGGGAAAGACTCGCTAACACACTGGGTGACTTTCTGTCCGTTAATTGGAGAAGGAATGGAGAATATCGGGAAAGACTCGTAACAACTGGGTGACTTCTGTCCGTTAGTTGGAGAAGGACATGGAGAATATCGGGAAAGACTCGCTAACACATGGGTGACCTTTCTGTCGTTAGTTGGAGAAGGACTGGAGAATATCGGGAAAGACTCGCTAACACACTGGGTGACCTTTCTGTCCGTTAGTTGGAGAAGGACATGGAGAATATCGGGAAAGACTCGCTAACACACTGGGTGACCTTTCTGTCCGTTAGTTGGAGAAGGACATGGAGAATATCGGGAAAGGCAGACGAACAAAGGTCAGAAGAATAGAATGGATGCAGCCAACCGACCAACCAAATAAACAGACACGAACTAAAAATCAGATCATCGCAAATAAAGAAAGAAAGAAGCGCGCGCGCAGACAGACAGACAGGACAGACAGACAGACAGACACACACACACACAACACACAACACACACACACACACACACACCACACACACACACAACACACACACAAAACCGCACACATATACACACACACATACACACATACAGAGAGAGACAGAGACAGAGAATAACGAAGCGCCGTAGAACGGTGAAACATGTGATTTTTTCCCCGTATTACATATCTAAGATTGGAAAAAACAACTTTTATCCTCTCTCTCTCTCTCTCTCTCTCTCTCTTCTCTCTCTCCTCTCTCTCTCTCTCTCTCTCTCTCTCTGAGCATTCAGATCAAGTCTGTAATCTATTGTTTTGTTTTCTGTTGTTGTTACCATGTACCCCTTCATAAAGAGGCCTAGGCCTATATAAGATTAAAATATCTGAATCTGAATCAAGATCTGAATCTCTCTCTCTCTCTCTCTCTCTCTCTCTCTCTCTCTCCCTCTCTCTCTCTTTCTCTCTCTCTCTCTCTCTCTCTCTCTCTCTCTCTCTCTCTCTCTCTCTCTCTCTCTCTCTCTCTTCTCTCCCCGAGGACCAAAGGGCGTCACCTCATGCAAATTCATTCAAAATTTTCGAGCCTTCGAGACTGACCACCAGGATCGGCAACTCTGTCGTCGGTTACGTCCCTTGGGTCAATCAAAAACAACAGGAAACGAAGTGGGAGACACAGATGTGAATAATGAAGTTGCAAACATGAACGTTTGTCGGTCAGGTTGTTTACCTCTCTCTCTCTCTCTCTCTCTCTCTCTCTTCTCTCTCTCTCTCTCTCTCTCTCTCTCTCTCTCTCTCTCCTCTCTCTCTCTCTTCCCCCCTCTCTCTCTCCCCCCTCTCTCTGTCTCCCATCTCTCTCTTTCTCTCTCTCTCTCTCTCTCTCTCTCTCTGTCTCAGTCATTTAAAGGTATCGGTTTCCTGTCTGAGCGGTGTACTTTGCTTTCATTCCAACAGGTGCACAGGTGTGTGTGTGGTGTGTGTGTGTGTGTGTGTGTGTGTGTGTGTGTGTGTGTGTGTGTGTGTGTGGTGTGTGTGTGTGTGAATAAAATTGTATCTTTGAGAAATTGATAGATACTGTATCCTAGGAAAACCGGATCAAAACATATAAAGGAGTGTGAACAAATTAGTTGAATAAACGAATAACAAACAAATAAATAGATAGATAAATAAATAAGTACATAAATATTTCGAAGCAACAAATGAGACTAAGTTCAAAGACATATAAAGTTAAATGAAGATGTAATGATATCAAAATAGAAATGAAAAAGAAAACTAAAATGAAATAGAAATAAAAGTTATAATGAAGAAAATCAGTAAGGACTAACAAAGAAAATCAGCGATGATTGATAAAAGAAAATGTAATGACTTGTGGAGAAAAACAGTGATATCTAATGATGGTACACATGATGACTCATGAGGAAGATGGAGGAACATAATCTAGTGATATATAAGTGATGGAACACATGATGATCATGAGGGAGAGAACAGAAATGTATAATGAAGAAAATGATGAGTCATGAGGTAAAGGAGAAAGAAGAAAAAACATAGTTATGATGTGAAAAACACACACAACACACACACAAACAGTGGTGACAAAGGAAGGAACCGGCAATGAATGATGACAGAAAACCTAATAACTAATTATGGAAAGCAGTAAAAACCTATATTAAAAACCAGTAATGACTGATCAAGGAAATCAGTATCAACTAATGAAGAAAGACAATAATGATTTATGATGGAAAGCGCTAATGGCCAGTGACGAAAATTATTAATCACCGATGAAGAAAAGCAACAATGACCAATGAAGGGAATCAGTTGTGACAAATTAAGGAAATCAGAAAAAAAACTGCCGAAAGAGAAAAAGAAATGTTTAAAGAAGGAAGTCAGTAATGAATAATGAAGAAATAAAAGAGCAAGGACCAATGAAGGGAAACCTGGCGCACTTGGTTTCTATACCATTTAGCTGATCCTCACCTCTCTGGGTTATTGTGAGATTTGGAATGTCCATCAAAGATATACACTAAACTCCAAAAACTGTCCATTCTGTAATCAAATCGAGGACGAAGTACAGTTTTTGATTGTTTGTCCATCCTATAAAGATTTAAGAGATAAATACATTTGGCCTCATATCAGAAATGTTCATTAAGTGTCATTGCTTCGTTTACTGCAAAATGAAAAGAAAATTGTAACTCGCTCTGTAACTATGTTCATTTTAAAGCACTGAAACGAAAAGAGAGGAATTGTTCTCAGTTAACACACAAATGCCAGAGTAATTTCAGGAAGAACATTTTGTTAGGCAAATATTTCCTTTCATAATTTTCATTATATGCCCCGAGCGCGTGTGTGTTCTGCTTTTGTTTTGACCTCATTGCAGATAGGCGGTGGCCTTTGGAACGAAACCGTTTGAGTTAGAGTTTTTTTGTACTTGTTTTCTCTGGGATTAATCTGGTAATCAAGTACTTCCACTTTTGTGTAAAAACAAACTTGTTGTTCTTTTCTTCTTTCAGCATGAAAAGCCACTTTCGACGGCTTCCTTTGTTTGTCTTCTTTGTTTTGTATGCGGAGCTTGCTTCGTTTTCAGTTTCTTTAAAGTGTGGATTAGTTTACTCTGTTTCAAGTATCATGTAGTTGCTGAGCCGATTAGTCTGAAACCTGTGCAGAAGGTGACGACTTGAATCTGTTATGGGAAAGTTTTGTCTGGTGGGAAGCAGTTAGACCTACAGGGATGTGTAACATCGTTTTTTTTCTCATGTACCTCCTTGAGGTTTTTAAAATGAACTTTTTGTCTTGTCTTGTCTTGTCTTGTCTTGTCTTGTCCTGTCCTGTCTGCTATCTTGTCTTGACAGTGGCTTGTTCTGTTCACGATCACGACTCACGGCAGCAGGGTAAACGGCGTGGACTCACGGCAGCAGGGTAAAGGGCACTGACTCACGGCAGCAGGGTAAACGGCGATGACTCACGGCAGCAGGGTAAACGCCGATGGACTCACGGCAGCAGGGTAAAGGGCGATGACTCACGGCAGCAGGGTAAACGGCATGACTCACGGCAGCAGGGTAAACGGCATTGACTCACGGCAGCAGGGTAAACGGCGATGACTCACGGCAGCAGGGTAAACGGCGATGACTCACGGCAGCACGGCGCAGGGTAAAGGGCGATGACTCACGGCAGCAGGTGTAAACGCGATGACTCCGGCAGCAGGGTAAACGGCGCTGCTGCAGGTCGGCTGTGCCTCCGTGTGTCCAATATTACTTACATCGACTCAAAGTGCATTGTGCAGTTGTATTGCCACTCTGTTGTAGATCTGTGAACTTAGACGGTTGTGCAGTCGACATGTCAACAGATGAACCCTTTCCACATGAGATGCCTCAGAACCTTGCAGCGCATCAAATGGCAGGACAAGGTGCCAGATCCACAGGTGCTTCAGAAGGCCTCTTTCCACATGAGATGCCTCAGAACCTTGCAGCGCATCAAATGGCAGGACAAGGTGCCAGATCCAGAGATACTTCAGAAGGCCCAGATGGAAAACATTCATGCAATGCTAACACGCTCTCACCTCGGGTGGGCAGGACGTGTACACCGTATGGATGAAAAGCGTCTCCCAAAGAGACTGTCCTATGGTGAACTGCTGGAAGACAAGCGTTCCCATGGAGGACAAAGAAGCGCTACAAAGCACACTGAAGGCTTCACTGAAGTGCTGTAGCATCACCCCTGCCTCCTGGGAAGAAGCTGTGTAAGATCGCTCAGCCTGGCGCACCATGAGCACACCCGGAGTGAAAGATTTTGATACGAGGCGAGCGGAGACACGGAGCAAGCAAAAACGTGGGCTTCGGAAAAAAAAGAAGAAGCAAGCACCCCCTTTCAGCCTGGCTCACCTCCATGTCTGCCCTGTCCACACTGCAAAGGACTATTGAATGCGAGGGTCGGCCTGATCAGACGTCTTTGTACACACCACACACACACACACAACACACACCACACACACACACACACACACACACACACACACACACACAGAGATCACTCACAAGACAACAAGTACAAGTCGGTCCGGTCTCTTCGTCCGGCGAAGGACACGATACGACAAGTTACTTTTCGGTCAAAAATCGGTGGCCCGCCGCCCCTGCCGTGTTCGGTCAGAAAACTCCCCGATGTGGTATGTCCAGGCGATAGCTGACCTATAGCGGCCCACTTTGACGTGAGCAGATAGAGACAAGTATGGACACATCACTATTGGCTTAGCAGGCTGCACACCAAAATTGAGTGCATCAAGCCTTGCTGAAAGGCATAAGTATTTATATACAGGCACAGTTAGATTTTCTTGCGAACTTTTCTTGTGTCTGAAAGATGATTCTCCTTCTTTTCTTTCATTCCCCCATCAAAGCACAGCCAGGTGGTTCCAAGCAGACACATTCAAAATGAAAGGAAGGGGATTATTTTGAGGAGCCCACCTGGCGCAAAGATAGGGTTACGGGTGAGTGCGAAGGCCTGAAACGTGACGTCAGCTGAGGGGTAACTCTTGTGTTTCCTGAGTGTGAATGGTTTCATCAAATAGAGAGTCTGGGGGGGGGGACAAGCTGGGGGTTTCAGATTCACATCTTTCTATGGCTCATCATGCTAATTCACGCTTGGCCTCAAAACGCTTACACGGATTATGTAGTGATTTGGATTATGTAGTGATTTGGTTATGTAGTGCTTTGGATTATGTAGTGATTTGTGATTAATGCGTGATTGGGCATTATGTAATGATTTGGATTATGTAGTGATTTTGTGCAAAATATCGATTGTGCTGTGTGGCCAGCATTGCATTCAGACCCGCACAGCAAGTCACCCGGATGGAACTTTGACTACAGTGCACGCTTCGATTTGTGACTACACCCTCAACAGCTTCTGGCTTTTAGGACGTTAAAACCACCATTACTCCGGAGTGGAGAAAAGCAAGGTTAAGGAACCTCAGCCTGAAGTGCTGGCTGGTTAGGGGAGGTATTTTGATGACGACTGGCCCACACAACTATTGTTCAGATGTAGCCTGAAGTGCTGGCAGGTTGGTAGGTATCGTGACAGCAGACATATTGTTCAGATGTAGGCTGAAGTGCTGGCTGGTTGGTAGGTATCGTGACAGCACACACTATTGTTCAGATGTAGCCTGAAGTGCGGCTGGTTGGTAGGTATCGTGACAGCAGACAATATTGTTCAGATGTGGCTGAAGTGCTGGCTGGTTGGTAGGTATCGGTGACAGCAGCACAATATTGTTCAGATGTAGCCTGAAGTGCTGGCTGATTGGTAGGTATCGTGGCAGCACACAATATTGTTCAGATGTAGGCCTACCTTTGTGGGAAAAGACAGGGGCTGTTGATCATTGGCTGTGGAGAAAGGCACTAGACTTCCGACAAATGGAGCAATGAACATGATGGTCATGGTTTCCGACATTTCAGAGGTACAGAACCACCCACGCACACACACCGCGCGCACGCACGCACACCCAAAACACACACACACACACACACACACACACACACACACACACACACACACACACACACGCACACGACACCTTCCCCCTCATGCCACACATATACACACAAATATACATATTCATACATGCGCGCGCGCACGAGCTTGCACGCACACACATGCATACACATTTTCTCTCCGTAGTTCTCTCGTCCATGATAACTGAGAGAGAGAGAGAGAGAGAGAGAGAGAGAGAGGAGAGAGAGGAAGAGAGAAGGAGAGGAGGAAGAGGAGGGAGAGAGAGGAGAGAGAGAGAGAGAGGAGGAGAGTGAGAAGAGAGAGAGAGAGAGAGGAGAGACTCAGAGAGACTGAGAAGAAGAAGAAGAAGAGGAGAAGAAGAGAAGAAAGAAGAAAAAGAGGAGAGAGAGTTGGAGCCAACTCTTCAAATATCAACTCTATGCAGCCCTAAAGCATCTACACCCCATAACCCCCAGATGACGGCAGTATGAAAAAACAGATCTGAACCCAAGCAGCTGCGCTGAAAGGCAATATTTTTACCACGCATATTTTATATACTGCACGTTCTTAGTACGCCCTTGAGACAGGAATCCGGACAATTTCACAACCTACTGATGCAGAGAGAGAGAGAGAGAGAGAGGAGAGAGAGAGAAGAGAGAGAGAGAGAGAGAGGTGAGAGAGAGAGAGAGAGAGAGAGGGAGGGAGGGGAGGGAGGAGGGAGGGAGGGAGGACAGAGAGAGATTGTGTGTGTGTGTGTGAGAGAGAGAGAAGAGGAGAGAGAGAGAGAGGAGAGGAGAGAGAGAGAGAGAGAGGAGAGAGAGAGAGAGAGAGAGAGAGAGAGAGAGAGAGAGAAGGAGAACGATGAAGGCCCGACAGGTGAAGAGAGGGGCACGCTGTTACCCATTAATACACCCCGGGCATACTTCACGACGAGTATGCAAGGTGGTCCACAGACACTAGCGTTCTTTCCTCCCGCCTTTCTTCTTCTTCTTTTGTTTCTCAGGAATCTCTCTCTCTCTTCTCTCTCTCTCTCTCTCTCTCTCTCTCTCTCTCTCTCTCTCTCTCTCTTCTCTCTCTCTCTGTTCCTTTTCTGTTATCTGCGTGCTTTTGTCTAACTGTGGCATGTTTTCTGCCTCTATTCATCTTTCTGTTTCGTGGTTCGTTTGATTCTCATTCACGTGGATCGTGCAAATACACAAAAATGGGAAATAGGAATACGTGTGTGTGTGTGTGGGGGGGGGGGGGGGGGGGGGGGGATTAAGCGAAGAAGATGCATGTACAGAAAAGGAGCCGCTTTCTCTTTCTATTGCAGTTTCATCCATATTCTTCCATCAGCAACAACAACAACAAAATAAATAAATAGATAATGAATGAATAAATAAACAGATAAGTAAATGAAATAAATGACTAAATCAATGAACTGAAATGAGAAATACATAGATACGTAATCAAGTACATGAATGAACGAAGCAAACAAACTAATGAATGAATAAATAGATAAACCAACTAGTGAATAAATATATGAATACAACAAACAAGCACTAAATAAG
>CM031598.1:120427783-120452783 GCA_018398815.1 Conus ventricosus
CATTGCTGTATAGAGTGTTGAGGCAATGACCTTCAAACTGCACCACCAATTTACACAACAAGCCCTTGTGTTCTAAAGGATTAATTTTTCAATATGCTAATGTTGTTTTAGAGTCTTTTCGATACAGAAAGCGATTTCATTGGAATTTGCTGCCTTTCCTTTTTGGTTTCTACCCTAGTATTGTGGAGATGCGAGAAGAGAAATGACATGATGACGTCATTGAAGCTGTTTTGACTCACCGGAAAGGGAAGTGTTCCACGTACAAGCCACCTGACAACCCCGAAACTGCACACACACACAACAACACACACACACACACACACACACACACACACACACACACACACACACACACACACACACACACACACACCCCACGCACGCACCACCGCGCGGCCACACACACACACACACACACACACACACACACACACACACACACACACACGCATGCACGCACGCACGCACGCACGCACGCACGCACGCACGCACGCACGCACGCACGACACACACACACACACACACACACACACACATGAAGAGAATCATAGATACATGGGCAAAATGAATACGACTAATTTATTCATTGTAGACTATGGTCCCATATAATGACCATTCAACATACAAAGATGTAACAAAATATCAAGTCGATTGAAAAAAAGGGCTTCTTGTATTTCATAGCACGCTGACGTCAAGAATTATCAGAGAGAGAGAGAGAGAGGGGGAGAGAGAGAGAGAGGGGAGAGAGGAGAGAGAGAGAGAGGAGAGAGAGAGAGGAGAGCGAAAGAGAGCGAGAGAGAGCGAGAGAGAGAGAGAGAGAGAGGAGAGAGAGAGAGAGAGAGAGAGAGAGAGAGAGAGGAGAGAGAGAGAGAGAGAGAGAGAGAGCGAAACAGACAGACAGACAGAGGCCATGGAGAGAGAGAGAAAGAGAGACAGAAAAGAGGGGACAGAGACAGAGACAAGAAGAAAGAGACAGAGTCAGAGTCAAACAGACAGACAGACAAACATACGGACTGACACATTGATAGACTAACAGAGACAGTGAGACAGAAGACAGCCAGACAGCCAGACAGACAGACAAACAAAAAGGCGGGACAGACAGCAAGACAGACAAACATCAGTCCGTACGTATTTTAAACATAGACGGGACAGACAGGCAGACAGACAGGCAGACAAAGCAGACGGGACTTTAGTCCCGGTGTAGGCTTACACAAGTAGGCGGACAGACAGAGAGACAAACAGACATACAGGAGGGCAGATAAAATAGATGGGACAGACAAAAAGACAGACAGACAGACAGACAGACAGATAACAGACAGACAAGACAAACAGACAGACAGACAAACAAACAGACGACGGGCAGAAAGACAGGCAGACAAACAGACAGACAGACAAACAAACAAACAAACAAACAGACAGACAGGCAGACAAACAGACAGACAGACAGACAGACAGACAAACAGACAAACAGACAGGCAGACAAACAAACAGGACAGACTGACAGCAATACGGATGAAGACTTACACAGTAGGTTCCCTGACAAATGGGGGGGTTTATACTCGTGGAGTTCGGTTGAGTTTCTGGACATTTTCCAGCACTGGAATAGAAGACATTAAACCGCCAGGTCGTTAACAGGAAAATCGTGACGCATCATAACTAAGAAAGACCTACCACACCCTACCTTTCCATTGTCCTCAAACGGCTCAAAATCGATGATCTGGTATCTGTCTCAAGGTATCGCAAGTATGATTGACTTTTTCTGGTGACACTGAAGAAAGACTGGTCTTTTTTTTCGGAAAAGGGGAAAGGGCAAAATTTTGACATAGATTCTAAAAACAATAAATGAAAAGAATAATGAAAAGAAAAATGGGCAATTTATAACAATTAATAGCAATAACGTAGCAACAACGACTTAATAAAAAAAAAATGATACTAATGTAATTTAAAATAATAATTATGATTAATAATAATTATAATAATAATAATAATAAATAATATAATAATATAATATAATATAATAATAATAATAATAATAATAATAAAATAATATTTAAAAAATAATTATAATATAATAATGATGATGATGATGATGATGATTTATTAATTGAGAAGAAGAAGAAGTAATCATAAAACATTACTGAATGTATATTATTGCACTAGCTCTTGGTGCGACGGAATGCAATACAATTTTAAAAAGAAAAGTGTTGGGGGTTTTCATACAAGTGAGATACATGAAAAAAAAAAAGATAAACACCAGCGACAACAACAGCAACAACAACAACTACAGAAGACGGTGGACATCAGTTCCTTCATAAGGCGCGTTGTGCGGAAAAAAGGCACGCACCAAAACACACACACACACACACACACACACACACACCAATTCATCATTTTTAAAAAGCCTTGAGCATACATGGAAGAACTGTCTACAGAACAAGCAGCACGTAGACCTACAAAAACCCCTCCCTTCCCCCCTCCTTTCCTCTTCACCCCCCTCCTGCCCCAACACAGCGGTATTCTTCTGTTTTTGTTTCTTTGTTTCTTTCTTTGTTTGTTTCTTTGTTGGTTGTTGCAAAGGGAGGCGTTGCAGGCGGAATCTAAACCAATCTTTAAAAAGAAGAAGTACAACGCTCATCTTGCGCCGAATTCAATGAGATAAGCGATTGCTCGATCTTCGTTTTCGTCGTCCTGAATGTTGTTTATCTTGCCCGAGGAAGTGTTAGAGGCCAAAACGTGTCGTGTTTTGTCTTGCCCGAGGAAGATGTTAGAGGCCAAAACGTGTCGTGTTTTGTCTTGCCTGAGGAAGATGTTAGAGGCCAAACGTGTCGTGTTTTGTCTTGCCTGAGGAAAATGTTAGAGGCCAAAACGTGTCGTGTTTTGTCCCTTGGCCTGAGGAAGTTGTTAGAGGCCAAACGTGTCGTGTTTTGTCTTGCCTGAGGAAGATGTTAGAGGCCAAAACGTGTCGTGTTTTGTCTTGCCTGAGGAAAATGTTAGAGGCCAAAACGTGTCGTGTTTTGTCTTGCCTGAGGAAGATGTTTTGAGGCCAAAACGTGTCGTGTTTTGTCTTTCCTGAGGAAGATGTTAGAGGCCAAAACGTGTCGTGTTTTGCTTGCCTGAGGAGATGTTAGAGGCCACAAAGTGTCGTGTTTTGTCTTGCTGAGGAAAATGTAGAGGCAAAAGTGTCGTGTTTTATTTGTGGGAAAATGTTAGAGGCCAAAAGTGCGTGGGTTTTTTTTTTGCCTGAGGAAGATGTCAGAGGCCAAAAGTGTCGTGTTTTTCTTTCCTGAGGAAGATGTTAGGAGGCCAAAACGTGTCGTGTTTTTCTTCCTGAGGAAGTGTTAGAGCCCAAAGTGTCGTGTTTTTTTGCCTGAGGAGATGTTAGAGGCAAAGTGCGTGTTTTCTGTGAGGAAGTGTGGGCCAAAAACGTGTCGTGTTTTATCTTGCCTGAGGAAGGATTGTTTTTTAGGAAAAGGAAAAACGTGTCGTGTTTTTTTGCTGAGAAAAGTTAGAGGCCAAACGTGTGTGTTTAATTTTTCAAAAAACCCTAGTATTTGTGGATGCGAGAGGAAATGACAGATGACTCATTGAAGCTGTTTTGACTCCCGGAAGGGAAGGTTCACGTACAATGCACAATGACAACCCCAAAACCCCCAAAAACCCCACAACACAACAACACACACAAACACACACACACCACACCACCACCAACACGCACACCACGCACCACGCCCCCAACACACACCCACCACCACACCCATCACACACACACACACATCACACCATCACGCACCCCCCCAACCTCAGCACGCACGCACGCACCGCACGCACCACCACCACACCACACCACACACAAAACAAACACACTGAAAAAATCATAGTACATGGCAAAAGAATACGATTAACTTATTCATTGAGTTTTTATTCCCAATAATAAATTTCAAAATACAAAAAATTAACAAAATAAGGAGAAAAAAAGCTCAAAAGCACTGCTAAAGAAACAGAGAGGAGAGAGAGAGAGGGAGGAGGAGAGAGAGAGAGAGGGAGAGAGAGAGAGAGAGAGAGAGAGGGAGAGAGAGACGGGGAGAGAGGAAGAAGAGAGAGGAGGAGAGAGAAAGAAGAGAGAGGAGAGAGGAAAGAGAGGAGAGGAGAGGAGAGAGAGAGAGGAGAGAAAAGAGAGAGAGGGGAGAGGAGAGAGAGAGGAGAGAGAGAGAGAGAGAGGGGAGGAGAGAGAAAAGAGGAGGGAGGAGAGAGAGGAGAGAAGAGGAGAAACAACAGAGGCCATGAGGGGAGAGAGGAAAGAAGACAGACAGACAGACGACGGAGAGACAGAGACAGAGGAAGAGACAGAGACAGAGTCAGAGTCAAACAGACAGACAAAAATACGGACTGACACACTGACGACTAACAGAGAGTGAGACAGACAGACAGCCAGACAGCCAGACACAGACAACCAAAAAGGCGGGGACAGACAGCAAGGACCCAAACATCAGTCCGTACGTATTTTTAAAACAGTAGACAGACAGACAGGCAGACAGACAGGCAGACAAGCGACAGCTTTAGTACCGGTGTTAGGCTTACACAAGTAGGGGACAGACAGAGAGACAAACAGACAAAACGGGAGGGCAGTTAAATAGATAGACAGACAAAAGACAGACAGACAGACAGACGACAGATAGACAGACAGCAGACAAACAGACAGACAGACAAACAACAGACAGACGGGCAGACGACAGGCAGATAAACAGACGACAGAAAAACAAACAAACAAACAAACAGACAGACGGCAGACAAACAGACAGACAGCAGACCAGACAGACAAACAGACAGGAGAAAAAACAAACAGACAGCATACGGATGAAGACTTACACAGTAGGTTCCCTGACAAATGGGGGGGTTTATACTCTGGGAGTTCGGTAGATTTTCTGGCACTTTTTCCCCAGCACTGGAATAGAAGACTTTAAAACCCGCCAGGCCCGTTAACGGGGAAATCGTGGACGCATCATAACAAAGAAAGACCTCCCCACACCTACCTTTCCATTGTCCTCAAACGGCTCAAATCGATGATCTGGTTTCTGTCTCAAGGTATCGCAAGTATGATTGACATTTTGGTGACACTGAAGAAAGACTGGTCTTTTTTTTGGGAAAAGTGGAAGCCAAAATTTTGACATAGATTCTAAAAACAATAAATAAAAAGAATAATGAAAAGAAAAATGAAAATGAAAACAAAAAATAGCAATAACGATAGCAACACGACAATAATAAAAAAATGATACTATGATAATAATAACATTAATAATAATAAGATAATAATAATAATAATAATAAAAATAATAATAATAATAATAATAATAATTAATAATAACAAACAATAATAATAATAAAAATTAATAAATAATAATGATGATGATGTTGATGATGATGAGGGATGTGAAATTAATGAGGAGAAGAAGAAGTAATCATAAAACATTACATGAATGTATATTATTGCAATAGCTCTTGGTGCGACGGAATGCCAATACAATTTTAAAAGAAAAGTGTATGGGTGTCCATACAAGTGAGATACATGAAAAAAAAAAGATAAACACCAGCGACAACAACAGCAACAACAACAAACCTACAGAAGCGGTGGACATCAGTACCTTCATAAGCGCGTTGTGCGGAAAAAAGGCACGCACACACACACACACACACACACACACCAATTCATCATTTAAAACGCCTTGAGCAACATGGAAGAAACTCTACAGAACAAGCGCACGTAGACCTACAAACCCTCCTTCCCCCCTCCTTTCCCCCTTCACCCCCTCTCCTGCCCCAACACAGCGGTAATTTTTTGGGTTTTTGTTTCTTTGTTTCTTTTCTTTGTTTGTTTCTTTGTTTGGTTGTTGCAAAGGGAGGCGATTGCAGGCGGAAATCTAAACCAATCTTTAAAAAGAAGAAGTACAACGCTCATCTTGCGCCGAATTCAGTGAGATAAGCGATTGCTCGATCTTCGTTTTCGTCGTCTGAATGTTGTTTATCTTGCCTGAGGAAGTGTTAGAGGCCAAAACGTGTCGTGTTTTGTCTTGCCTGAGGAAGATGTTAGAGGCCAAAACGTGTCGTGTTTTATCTTGCCCGGGAAGATGTTAGAGGCCAAAACGTGTCGTGTTTATTTTGCCTGGGGGAAGATGTTAGAGGCCAAAACGTGTCGTGTTTATCTTGCCTGGGAAGTGTTAGAGGCCAAAACGTGTCGTGTTTTATCTTTCCCGAGGAAGATGTTGAGGCCCAAAGTGTCGTGTTTATCTTGCTGAGGAAGATGTTAGAGGCCAAAAAGTGTCGTGTTTATCTTGCCTGAGGAAGATGTAGAGGCCAAGCGTCTCGTGTTTTTTCTTGCCTGAGGTGATGTTTGAGGCCAAAACGTTGGTTTGTGTTTATCTTGCCTGAGGAAGATGTTAGAGGCCAAAAACGTGTCGTGTTTATCTTGCTGAGGAAGATGTTAGAGGCCAAAACGTGTCGTGTTTATCTTGCCTGGGAAGATGTTAGGGCCAAAAACGTGTCGTGTTTATCTTGCCTGAGGAAGATGTTAGAGGCCAAAACGTGTCGGTTTATCTTGCCTGGGAAGAGTTAGAGGCAAAACGTGTCGTGTTTATCTTGCCTGAGGAGATGTTAGAGGCCAAAACGGTCGTGTTTATCTTGCTGAGGAGATGTTAGAGGCCAAAACGTGTCGTGTTTATCTTGCCTGAGGAAGATGTTAGAGGCCAAAAGTGTCGTGTTTACTTGCTGAGGAAGATGTTAGAGGCCAAACGTGTCGTGTTTATCTTGCCTGAGGAAGATGTTAGAGGCCAAAACGTGTCGTGTTTATCTTGCCTGAGGGGAAAATGTTAGAGGCCAAAGCGTGTCGTGTTTATCTTGCTGAGGAAGATGTTAGCGGCCAAGGTTTTCGTGTTTATCTTGCCTGAGGAAGATGTTAGAGGCCCCAAAACGTGTCGTGTTTATCTTGCCTGAGGAAAATGTTGAGGCCAAACGTGTCGTGTTTATCTTGCCTGAGGAAGATGTTAGAGGCCAAACGTGTGTGTTTATCTTGCCCGAGGAAGATGTTAGAGGCCAAAACGTGTCGTGTTTTCTTGCTGAGGAAGATGTTAGAGGCCAAAACGTGTCGTGTTTATCTTGCCCGAGGAAGATGTTAGAGGCCAAAACGTTTTCGTGTTTATCTTGCCTGAGGAAGATGTTAGAGGCCAAAACGTGTCGTGTTTTTTCTTGCCTGAGGAAGATGTTAGAGGCCAAAACGTTGTCGTGTTTATCTTGGGCCTGAGGAAGATGTTAGAGGCCAAAAGTGTCGTGTTTATCTTGCCTGAGGAAGATGTTAGAGGCCAAAAAAGTGTCGTGTTTATCTTGCCTGAGGAAGATGTTAGAGGCCAAAGGTGTCGTGTTTATCTTGCTGAGGAAGATGTTAGAGGCCAAAACGTGTCGTGTTTATCTTGCCTGAGGAAGATGTTATGAGGCCAACGTGGGCGTGTTTACTTGCCTTGGGAAGATGTTAGAGGCCAAAGTGTCGGTTTATTTGCCTGAGGAAGATGTTAGAGGCCAAAACGTGTCGTGTTTATCTTGCCTGAGGAAGATGTTGAGGCCAAAACGTGTCGTGTTTATCTTGGGTGAGGAAGATGTTTAGAGGCAAAACGTGTTTGTGTTTATCTTGCCTGAGGAAGATGTTAGAGGCCAAAAAGTGTCGTGTTATCTTGCCTGAGGAAAGATGTTAGAGGCCAAAACGTGTCGTGTTTATCTTGCCTGAGGAAGATGTTAGAGGCCCCAAAAAGTGTCGTGTTTATCTTGCCTGAGGAAGTGTTAGAGGCCAAAACGTGTCGTGTTTATTCTTGCCTGTGGAAGATGTTAGAGGCCAAAACGTGTCGTGTTATCTTGCCTGAGGAAGATGTTAGAGGCCCAAAACGTGTGTGTTTATCTTGCCTGAGGAAGATGTTTGAGGCCAAAACGTGTTCGTGTTTTTTCTTGCCTGAGGAAGTGTTAGAGGCCAAAACGTGTCGTGTTTTATCTTGCCTGAGGGGAAAATGTTAGAGGCCAAACGTGTCGTGTTTATCTTGGCCCGAGGAAGATGTTAGGGCCAAAACGTTTTCGTGTTTATCTTGCCTGAGGAAGATGTTTTGAGGCCAAAACGTGTCGTGTTTATCTTGCCTGAGGAAGATGTTAGAGGCCAAAGCGTGTCGTGTTTATCTTGCCTGAGGAAGATGTTGAGGCAAAACGTGTCGTGGTTTATCTTGCCTGAGGAAGATGTTAGAGGCCAAAACGTGTCGTGTTTATCTTGCCGAGGAAGATGTTAGAGGCCAAAACGTGTGTGTTTATCTTGCCCGAGGAAGATGTTTGAGGCCAAAGCGTGTCGTGTTTATCTTGCCTGGGAAGATGTTAGAGGCCAAAACGTGTCGTGTTTATCTTGCCTGAGGAAGATGTTTGAGGCCAAACGTGTCGTGTTTTTCTTGCCTGAGGAAGATGTTAGAGGCCAAAACGTGTCGTGTTTTACTTGCCCGGGGAAGATGTTAGGGCCAAAACGTGTCGTGTTTATCTTGCCTGAGGAAGTGTTAGAGGCCAAAAAACGTTTTCGGTTTATCTTGCCTGAGGAAGATGTTAGAGGCCAAACGTGTTTGTGTTTATCTTGCCTGAGGAAAATGTTAGAGGCCAAAACGTGTCGTGTTTATCTTGCTGGGAAGATGTTAGAGGCCAAAAAGTGTAGTGTTTATCTTGCTTGAGGAAGATGTTAAAGGCCAAAACGGTGTCGTGTTTATCTTGCCTGAGGAAGATGTTAGAGGCCAAAACGTGTCGTGTTTTTCTTGCCTGAGGAAGATGTTAGAGGCCAAAACGTGTCGTTGTTTATCTTGCTGAGGAAGATGTTTAGAGGCCAAAAGTGTCGTGTTTATCTTGCCTGAGGAAGATGTTAGAGGCCAAAACGTGTCGTGTTTATCTTGCTGAGGAAGATGTTGAGGCCAAAACGGTGTCGTGTTTATCTTGCCTGAGGAAGATGTTAGAGGCCCAAAACGTGGGCGTGTTTATCTTGCCTGAGGAAGAGTTAGAGGCCAAAACGTGTCGTGTTTATTTGCCCGAGGAAGATGTTAGAGGCCAAAGCGTGTTTGTGTTTATCTTGCCCGGGAAGATGTTAGAGGCCAAAACGGTGTCGTGTTTATCTTGCCTGAGGAAGATGTTAGAGGCCAAAACGTGTCGTGTTTATCTTGCCTGAGGAAGATGTTAGAGGCCAAAACGTGTCGTGTTTTTTCTTGCCTGAGGAAGATGTTAGAGGCCAAAACGTGCGTGTTTATCTTGCCTGAGGAAGATGTTAGAGGCCAAAACGTGTCGTGTTTATCTTGCCTGAGGAAGATGTTAGAGGCCAAAACGTGTGTGTTTATCTTGCCTGAGGAAAATGTTAGAGGCCAAAACGTGTCGTGTTTATCTTGCCTGAGAAAATGTTAGTGTCCAACGTGTCGTGTTTATCTTGCTTGAGGAAGATGTTAAAGGCCAAAAAGTGTCGTGTTTATCTTGCTGAGGAAGATGTTAGAGGCCAAAAACGTGTCGTGTTATCTTTGCCCGAGGAAGATGTTAGAGGCCAAACGTGTCGTGTTTTCTTGCCTGAGGAAGATGTTAGAGGCCAAAAAGTGTCGTGTTTATCTTTTCCTGAGGAAGATGTTAGAGGCCAAAACGTGTCGTGTTTATCTTGCTGAGGAGATGTTAGAGGCCAAAACGTGTCGTGTTTATCTTGCCTGAGGAAGATGTTAGAGGCCAAAACGTGTCGTGTTTATCTTGCCTGAGGAGGGTGTTAGAGGCCAAAACGTGTCGTTTTTTACTTGCCTGAGGAAGATGTTAGAGGCCAAAACGTGTCGTGTTTATCTTGCCTGAGGAGATGTTAGAGGCCAAAACGTGTGTGTTTTATCTTGCCTGAGGAAGATGTTAGAGGCCAAAACGTGTCGTGTTTATCTTGCCCGAGGAAGATGTTAGAGGCCAAAACGTGTCGTGTTTATCTTGCCTGAGGAAGTGTTTGAGGCCAAAGCGTGTCGTGTTTATCTTGCCTGAGGAAGATGTTAGAGGCCCAAAACTGTCGTGTTTATCTTGCCTGAGGAAGATGTTAGAGGCCAAAACGTTGTCGTTGTTTATCTTGCCCGAGGAAGATGTTAGAGGCCAAAACGTGTCGTGTTTATCTTGCCTGAGGAAGATGTTAGAGGCCAAAACGTGTCGTGTTTTTCTTGCCCGAGGAAGATGTTAGAGGCCAAAACGTGTCGTGTTTATTTGCTGGGAAGATGTTAGAGGCCAAAGTGTCGTGTTTATCTTGCCTGAGGAAGATGTTAGAGGCCAAAACGTGGGGTTTTATCTTGCCCGAGGAAGATGTTAGAGGCCAAACGTGTCGTGTTTTTCTTGCCTGGGAAGATGTTTTGAGGCCAAAGCGTGTCGTGTTTATCTTGCCTGAGGAAGATGTTAGAGGCCAAAACGTGTCGTGTTTATTGCCCGAGGAAGATGTTAGAGGCCAAAGCGTGTCGTGTTTATCTTGCCTGAGGAGATGTAGAGGCCAAAACGTGTCGTGTTTATCTTGCCTGAGGAAGATGTTAGAGGCCAAAACCGTGTCGTGTTTTTCTTGCCCGAGGAAGATGTTGAGGCCAAACGTGTCGTGTTTATCTTGCTGAGGAAGATGTTAGAGGCCAAAACGTGTCGTGTTTTTTTTGCTGAGGAAGAGGTTAGAGGCCAAAACGTGTCGTGTTTATCTTGCCTGAGGAAGATGTTTGAGGCCAAACGTGTCGTGTTTATCTTGCCCGAGGAAGATGTTAAGAGGCCAAAACGTGTCGGTTTATCTTGCCTGAGGAAGATGTTAGAGGCCAAACGTGTCGTGTTTATCTTGCCTGAGGAAGATGTTAGAGGCCAAAACGTTGTCGTGTTTATCTTGCCTGAGGAAGATGTTTTGAGGCCAAAACGTGTCGTGTTATCTTGCCTGAGGAAGATGTTAGAGGCCAAAACGTGTCGTGTTTTCTTGCTGTGGAAGATGTTAGAGGCAAAAACGTGTCGTGTTTATCTTGCCTGAGGAAGATGTTAGAGGCCAAAAACGTGTCGTGTTTATCTTGCCTGAGGAAGTGTTAGGGCCAAAACGGTCGTGTTTATCTTGCCCGAGGAAGATGTTAGAGGCCAAAACGTGTCGTGTTTATCTTGCCCGAGGGAAGATGTTTTGAGGCCCCAAAACGTTTTCGTGTTTATCTTGCCCGAGGAAGATGTTAGAGGCCAACGTGTCGTGTTTTATCTTGCCTGAGGAAGTTGTTAGAGGCCAAAACGTGTCGTGTTTTTCTTGCCTGAGGAAGATGTTAGGCCAAAAGTGTGTGTTTATCTTGCTGAGGAAGATGTTAGAGGCCAAAACGTGTCGTGTTTATCTTGCCTGAGGAAGATGTTAGAGGCCAAACGTGTCGTGTTTATCTTGCCTGGGAAGATGTTAGAGGCCAAAACGTGTCGTGTTTTATCTTGCCTGAGGAAGATGTTAGAGGCCAAAACGTGTCGTGTTTATCTTGCCTGAGGAAGAGTTAGAGGCCAAAACCGTGTCGTGTTTATCTTGCCTGAGGAAGATGTTAGAGGCCAAAACGTGTCGTGTTTATCTTGCTTGAGGAAGATGTTAAAGGGCCCAAAAAGTTGTCGTGTTTATCTTGCCCGAGGAAGATGTTTAGGGGGCCCCAAAAAAATGTCGTGTTTATCTTGCCCGAGGAAGATGTTAGAGGCCAAAACGTGTCGTGTTTATCTTGCCTGAGGAAGATGTTAGAGGCCAAAACGTGTCGTTTTTATCTTGCCTGAGGAAGATGTTAGAGGCCAAACGTGTTCGTGTTTATCTTGCCTGAGGAAGATGTTAGAGGCCAAAACGTGTCGTGTTTTCTTGCCTGAGGAAGATGTTAGAGGCCAAACGTGTCGTGGTTTCTTGCCTAAGGAAGATGTTAGAGGCCAAAAGCGTGTCGTGTTTATCTTGCCTGAGGAAGATGTTAGAGGCAAAACGTGTCGTGTTTTTCTTGCCTGAGGAAGATGTTAGAGGCCAAAACGTGTCGTGTTTATCTTGCCTGAGGAAGAGTTAGAGGCCAAAACAGTGTCGTGTTTTTTTTGCCTAGGAAGATGTTAGAAGGCCAAAAAACGTGTCGTGTTTATCTTGCCTGAGGAAGATGTTAGAGGCCAAGCGTGTCGTGTTTTTCTTGCCCGAGGAAGATGTTAGAGGCCAAACGTGTCGTGTTTATCTTGCCCGAGGAAGATGTTAGAGGCCAAAACGTGTCGTGTTTTCTTGATGAGGAAAATGTTAGAGGCCAAAACGTGTCGTGTTTATCTTGCCTGAGGAAGATGTTAGAGGCCAAAAGTGTCGTGTTTATCTTGCCTGAGGAAGATGTTAGAGGCCAAAACGTGTGTGTTTATCTTGCCTGAGGAAGATGTTAGAGGCCCCAAAAAGTGTCGTGTTTATCTTGCCTGAGGAAGATGTTAGAGGCCAAAACGTGTCGTGTTTATCTTTCCTGAGGAAGATGTTAGAGGCCAAAACGTTTTCGTGTTTATCTTGCCCGAGGAAGATGTTAGAGGCCAAACGTGTCGTGTTTTATCTTGCCTGAGGAAGATGTTAGAGGGGCCAAAGCGTGTCGTGTTTTCTTGCCCGAGGAAGATGTTAGAGGCCAAAACGTTCGTTGTTATCTTGCCTGAGGAAGATGTTAGAGGCCAAAACGTGTCGTGTTTATCTTGCCTGAGGAAGATGTTAGAGGCCCCAAAAAGTGTCGTTTTTATCTTGCCTGAGGAAGATGTTAGAGGCCAAAACGTTGTCGTGTTTTCTTGCCTGAGGAGATGTTAGAGGCCCCAAAACGTGTCGTGTTTATCTTGCCTGAGGAAGAGTTAGAGGCCAAAACGTGTCGTGTTTATCTTGCCTGAGGAAAATGTTAGAGGCCAAAACGTGTCGTGTTTTTCTTGCCTGGGAAGAAGTTAGAGGCCAAAACGTGTCGTGTTTATCTTGCCTGAGGAAGATGTTAGGGCCAAAACGTTTTCGTGTTTATCTTGCCTGAGGAAGATGTTAGGTCCAAAACGTGTCGTGTTTATCTTGCCTGAGGAAGATGTTAGAGGCCCCAAAACGTGTCGTGTTTATCTTGCCTGGGAAGATGTTGAGGCCAAATGTCGTGTTTTCTTGCTTGAGGGAAATTTTTAGAGGCCAAAACGTTGTCGTGTTTTCTTGCCTGAGGAAGATGTTAGAGGCCAAAACGTGTCGTTTTTTATCTTGCCTGAGGAAGATGTTAGAGGCCAAAACGTGTCGTGTTTATCTTGCCCGGGAAGATGTTAGAGGCCAAACGTGTCGTGTTTTGTCTTGTCATTAGTTGCTCATGTAGTACGAATACAGTACTTACTTTTTGTGTGAAAAAAGCTGTTTTTTTGTTGTTGTTGTTTTTTTGTTTTTTGTGAGTGAAACTGGGAATTTAGTAAACCCCAAGACCACACCCACCCTCTTCCCCTATCTACACCTTTCTACAGCAAAGTTGGAATTCCCTGCCCCTCCGCGTCAAAGTGACCTCCCTGTATTAAATCTAGGGGATAGGAATTGTCGCTTGTGCGTAGCGAAGGAACACAACATTCACATTGTCCTTTGTGTCATGGGCTGTGGACCCGTAGTCAGTCGTTTGTGTGTTCGTCCGTCGAGTCGGCGAGGACCACTGCAGCCATCTTGGGATTGAGGGGAAGGGAGACAATTTGTGGGTACACAGATGGCTGATCAAGGGCGATGCTTGCACGGAATGTGCGGTGACAGCTTGGAAGGCAATGTGGAGACCTCCTCTTGAGTGCTGGTGCGGGCTTTCCTTGCCTGTCTCTTTGTTGCGATGCAGCTGTCCTCCTTTCTTCCCCATACATTGCACTTTTGTGCACCCGAGCAGTGCCAGCTAGCTCGATCCTAGCAGTTAGTTCCCATGTGTCAGGGTTTACGTCAAACACTTTCATGGATGTTTTGAGAGTGTCTTGATTCTTCTGACCTCCATGTGAACGCTCTCCTTGTTTCAGCTCACCATAGAAGAGTCTCTTGGGTAGCCGGTGGTCTGGCATGCGAGCTACATGACCGGCCCATCGAAGCTGAGACAGCATCAGAATGGGTGTGGATGGTAGGAGGCCTGCTTGGTCAAGCACCTCTGTGTCTGGGATTTTGTCCTGCCATTTTATGTTTAACAACCTTCTGAGGCAGGTTGTGTGGCAGTGATTCAGCTTCTTGGCATGCCGTTGGTACACTGTCCATGTTTCACATGCGTAGAAGAGTGTGGGGAGTTCAACTGCTCTGCACACCTTGAGCTTTGTCTCTAGACTTGGCATCTAGACGTTCACATCCTCACTGATGTCATGACTGTAGGTCTGTGTACAGGACGGTAAGCAACAAAGGCTGAAGAGTTCAGACAGCTGCTGCTGCCCCCCCCCCCCCCCTCCCCCCCCTCCTCGGCCGTCCTTTGTGGTGACAGACCTGACAGGTACATCAACATGTTCCGGAAGAAAATACAGAATTCCAGCCTGGTCACGGAGGTCTGTTCGGGTGGACCTTGACCTTTGGAACGGCCACGTCAGCCGTGCTGAAATGTCTGGAGGCCAGGACCGGGACTTCCGTGGAGCCGACTGCGGGGTCATCTACCCCCTTACAACTTGGCGTGAAGAGACGGCGAGTGCGTTCGTCCATGACGTCACTGTCTCCTCATGCTAGGTGGTCAGACTCTGTCAGATCTGGATTGTTGTTGTTTTCATTGCCCCCCCTCCCCCCCCCCCTTCCCTCCCAGCTCATTTCACCACCATCCCTCCACTTCCCACTCCCCCACCCCTCCCTCCTTCCCCTCCCGTTTCTCCATACCTCCCTACAATATCCCCCCCCCCCCCTCCTTCCCTCCCGTTTTTCCATACCTCCCTACAATATCCCCTCCCCCTCCTCCCCCTCCCGTTTCTCCATACCTCCCTACAATATCCCCCCCCTCCTTCCCCTCCCGTTTCTCCATACCTCCCACAATCCCCCCCCCTCCTTCCCCTCCTGTTTCTCCATACCTCCCCACAATATCCCCCCCCTCCTTCCCCTCCTGTTTCTCATACCTCCCTACAATATCCCCCCCCCTTCCCTCCTGTTTCTCCATACCTCCTACAATATCCCCTCCTTCCCCTCCGTTTCTCCATACCTCCCTACAATATCCCCCCCCTCCTTCCCCCCTCCTTCCCTCCTGTTTCTCCATACCTCCCTACAATATCCCCCCCCTCCTTCCCCCCCTCTTCCCCTCCTGTTTCTCCATACCTCCCTACAATATCCCCCCCTCCTTCCCCTCCCGTTTCTCCATACCTCCCTACAATATCCCCCCCTCCTTCCCCTCCTGTTTCTCCATACCTCCCTACAATATCCCCCCTCCTTCCCCTCCCGTTTCTCCATACTCCCTACAATATCCCCCCTCCTTCCCCTCCTGTTTCTCCATACCTCCCTACAATATCCCCCCCTCCTTCCCCTCCTGTTTCTCCATACCTCCCTACAATATCCCCTCCCCCTCCTCCCCCTCCGTTTCTCCATACCTCCCTACAATATCCCCCCCTCCCCTCCCCCCCCCTCCCCCCTCCTTCCCCTCCCGTTTCTCCATACCTCCCTACAATATCCCCCCCTCCCTTCCCCCTCCCGTTTCTCCATACCTCCCTACAATATCCCCCCCCCCCCCCTCCTTCCCTCCCGTTTCTCCATACCTCCCTACAATATCCCCCCTCCTTCCCCTCCCGTTTCTCCATACCTCCTACAATATCCCCCCCTCCTTCCCTCCCGTTTCTCCATACCTCCCTACAATATCCCCCCCTCCTTCCCCTCCCGTTTCTCCATACCTCCCTACAATATCCCCCCCTCCTTCCCCTCCTGTTTCTCCATACCTCCCTACAATTATACCCTCCATTCCTTCTTCCCTCGGTGAATCTTTTCCAGTAAACTCTTTCCAGTGAACTAATTTTCCTGTGAGCTCTTCTTGGTTTCACAACCACAGAATTCGATGTGGTTTTGTTTGTCGGTTGGCTGGTGTCGGTGCTTGAAAAAAAAAGAATCTGTAATAAACCACCAAAGTGTTGCAACTTATTCATGGGTGTTGCGTGCCTTTAACTAATATTTTCTTGACGCAAAGACTTATTCTAAATGCTTACCATAAATACTGACCATGCAAGCTTATCACAAACGCTTACCGTTAATGCTGAAAATAAATGCTGACCATAAATATCTAACATTAATGCCTAACACGAACTGTTTGCATGAATGCTGGCCCTGAAATCGTGCGAGTGTAGTTGTTCATGTCGTGTTGTTTTTTCCCTTATCCCACGTCCCACACTTAGCTTTGATATGGCTTCGTTGGTCGGCAGGACTTACAGCAACATGCCTTGATTTACACCCCACGCTGCTTTTGACATATCACCAGCGTCAAGACTAACGTCAAAAGTCAATTCATTTCATCTCCAACATTCCCAACGAACTGAATCGATATCAAGACACACAGACTTCCGTGCATACTTAACAAATGGATTTCTTACACAGCACCTTTCAGATCACGAAGAACAAGCTCAATGTTCTCTGTTAACCAGTAGTTTGAAGAACAAGCTCAATGTTCTCTGTTAACCAGTAGTTTGAAGAACAAGCTCAATGTTCTCTGTTAACCAGTAGTTTGAAGAACAAGCTCAATGTTCTCTGTTAACCAGTAGTTTGAAGAACAAGCTCAATGTTCTCTGTTAACCAGTAGTTTGAAGAACAAGCTCAATGTTCTCTGTTAACCAGTAGTTTGATCTGAATAATTCGACTCACAAAATGGATACGGGTCTACCTAATACCGGCCTCAAGTGTTTAGGTATGAGGGCCTTTAAAGCCATACCACACGCAGAGTGTCGATAGCATTATTTTCAAAACTTATTACAGCTTGTACAGCTGGGCTTGTAGATTTCTGAACAAAGGTACACACTCAAAAAAAAGAAAGTACTGATCCTGCACCTCAAAGAAATCTTGCCGAAGTACGATAACGCCAAAATGACGCAAAGTGCGATAAAATGACGCATTGAAGTGGCACTTGGGATGACACCGACGAAGTAGCAGAACTGAAGCGGAATCGGAATGGAACGTGTATGTATTCACTGAAGATAATACGGACTGAGTCATTCATTTTTCATTTGAAGCGGAATTAGATGGAATGTGTGATGTTTTCACAGAGAATAACACGGATTGAGTTTTTTTTTCTTTTCTAATTGTGACATATCCTTGAAATATTACAATACAGTCATAAAACTACGGATCACTAAATGTACACGTTCGAAACAGACACGATATATAACCAAACCCATGACCGAAAACTGCGCAATAACTATTTTAAAAAAAAATCTGGAAGCATGTCAACAAAACCCATAACTAAAACTGCGTAATAACTGATATTTAAATTCAAATCTGGTAGCGTGTCACCCAAACCCATAACCGAAACTGCGCATGCGTATTAACTTATTTTAAAATTCAAATCTAGAAGTAAGCGACCCAGCACAACAAACGTTCATGCTCTGATTCAGAATCTTCAACTATCGAGAAATCCCAAGTTCAGAGACAGTACATTAGAGGTACTTGAGATATACACCCGGACATGTTGCGTGTCACACACACATACATACGCAAATCTCTCTCTCTCTCTCCTCTCTCTCTCTCTCTCTCTCTCTCTCCTCTCTCTCTCTTCTCTCCTGTGCATACATAGAAACAAAAGTAAAAATCCATAAAAAAACACACACAAAAACTGACAGTGAAATAATAAATTAAGAAGAAGGAGGAGGAGGATAACAAGAACAAGAAGCTTGCTACTGCTGCTGCTGCTAATGGTGATAACCATGATTATAATCAATCCTGATAATGATGATGATTAGAATCTATGCCACGGCTTCCAGTTTTCGAGTGAGACCTGTCTTTTATTCAGTGACACCAGAGAAGTTAATCGAACTGTTCATGCTTTGGGTTGGGCGATTTGAGATAACATACACACACATGCGCGGGCGCGAGCACACACACTGAACTGAAACCATTTATTGTCAGATTAACCATAGGTTTTTTAATCCATTTTAAAATCCTATTTTAAACTGTTATGTCGCTCCCTATTTGGTTGAGCACTTTTAGACTTCTGAGTGGTTTTCTTTTGACTTTTAATTATATATATATATATACATGCAATAAACTAATAAATCCCAAGGATAAGAAACCGAGCACCATTCCAGCAACTTACAGAGCAGCTTGGTGTTGCAATGACTGCAAGAAATATTCAATTATAAACAAAGCTTGCTCTTATGTCTTAGATTGAAGAAATAGGGGGAGATAAGCATTCCTATCTGCAGTGGTAGATAATTCTGCCTAACTAACAGTAGTGCTTGAGTGGACCTGAGTGAACTTGTAGGGAAATCAATGAATAGAACATTCTTCAATCCATGATGGAAGAATCACACATGTCTTGAAATACCAAGGCCAAACTAAATGTCTCAGGGGAAGCACTCCACATGTCCCATCATAACTACGTCATAGAATGCGTTTCTCATCAACTGATGATTCTCTCAGGCCGCAAGCACAACATGGTAACTTAATCACCAGCAAATAGTCGAGTTACGTCCTCATACAAAGTTTGGGAGTCTCATTCAGGCAGTGCTTGAACTACACCACTGCCTTTTCATTAGAAAATGCACCCAGAAAAAGGATGGCGTTTCAATACCGTAAGTTTCAGTTGGTTGAAGTTTCAAATAACAACTCAAACGTTGCAACTAAGAACAAAAGAAAACATGAACAGCAAAACAAGAATCTTTAAAAGTAAAAAAAAAAAGTAACTTATGACAAACATACAGTTCTGAGAATCCACAACAAAACAATAAACAATACATTCCACCACCATCAAACTACAGCAGGTAGTCATTGATAGAACACATTCACACATACAACAACTGCTAGTCATTGAGTAGAATAACATTCACATCTCAGGAGTAACTCATCCACTAACAGTAGTCATTGAGTAGATGAATTCACACTAACAACATAGTTAGTATTGAGTAGAACTACATCTACCCCCATCAAACAGAAGTGCATTGAGTCTCACCTCTACATTCCAATCACCATCAACAAGTATGTCATTGAATTGAATATATGTATACATATACAAAACAAGAGTCATGAGGAGAATAGAGCACACCAATCAACAAAAGTAGTATTGAGTAGAACACATTCCACCACCATCAACAACAGTAGTCATTGAGTCAGACAAAATCCACCACCATCAACAACAGTAGTCATTGTAGAAGAACTACAGTCCAACATCAAAAAAGTAGTGCATGAGTAGGAACTACATTCACACTACTCATTCAAAAAGTGTCTTGAGTAGTAACTACATCCAGCCTACTCAACAACCAAGTCTGATAGAACACATTCCACCTACATCACAAAAAGCGTCATTGGGTAGAACACATCCCCCACCTCAAATAACAACAAGTAGTCATCTGGAGTAGAACTACATTCCAAACCATCACACAAAAGTATCATGGAGTAGGATACATCACCACACCAATAAACAACAAATAGTGGCGTTTCATCAATGAGGATTAATACATTCACCACCATCAACAACAAGTAGTCATTAGTAAACTACATTCCAAAAACAAAAGCAAAAACACATCAAACAACAATAGTCAAAAGTAGAACTACAATCCTCCACCACCATCAACAACAGTAGTCATTGAGTAGAACTACATTCCACCACCATCAAACAAGTAGTCATTGAGTAGAACTACATTCCACCACCATCAACAACAAGTAGTCATTGAGTAGAACTACATTCCACCACCATCAACAACAAGTAGTCATTGAGTAGAACTACATTCCACCACCATCAACAACAAGTAGTCATTGAGTAGAACTACATTCCACCACCATCAACAACAAGTATTCATTGAGTAGAACTACATTCCACCACCATCAACAACAAGTAGTCATTGAGTAGAACTACATTCCACCACCATCAACAACAAGTAGTCATTGAGTAGAACTACATTCCACCACCATCAACAACAAGTAGTCATTGAGTAGAACTACATTCCACCACCATCAACAACAAGTAGTCATTGAGTAGAACTACATTCCACCACCATCAACAACAAGTAGTCATTGAGTAGAACTACATTCCACCACCATCAACAACAAGTAGTCATTGAGTAGAACTACATTCCACCACCATCAACAACAAGTAGTCATTGAGTAGAACTACATTCCACCACCATCAACAACAAGTAGTCATTGAGTAGAACTACATTCCACCACCATCAACAACAAGTAGTCATTGAGTAGAACTACATTCCACCACCATCAACAACAAGTAGTCATTGAGTAGAACTACATTCCACCACCATCAACAACAAGTAGTCATTGAGTAGAACTACATTCCACCACCATCAACAACAAGTAGTCATTGAGTAGAACTACATTCCACCACCATCAACAACAAGTAGTCATTGAGTAGAACTACATTCCACCACCATCAACAACAAGTAGTCATTGAGTAGAACTACATTCCACCACCATCAACAACAAGTAGTCATTGAGTAGAACTACATTCCACCACCATCAACAACAAGTAGTCATTGAGTAGAACTACATTCCACCACCATCAACAACAAGTAGTCATTGAGTAGAACTACATTCCACCACCATCAACAACAAGTAGTCATTGAGTAGAACTACATTCCACCACCATCAACAACAAGTAGTCATTGAGTAGAACTACATTCCACCACCATCAACAACAAGTAGTCATTGAGTAGAACTACATTCCACCACCATCAACAACAAGTAGTCATTGAGTAGAACTACATTCCACCACCATCAACAACAAGTAGTCAGTAGAACTACATTCCACCACCATCAACAACAAGAGTCATTGAGTAGAACTACATTCCACCACCATCAACAACAAGTATTCATTGAGTAGAACTACATTCCACCACCATCAACAACAAGAGTCATTGAGAGAACTACATTCCACCACCATCAACAACAAGTATTCATTGAGTAGAACTACATTCCACCACCATCAACAACAAGTAGTCATTGAGTAGAACTACATTCCACCACCATCAACAACAAGTAGTCATTGAGTAGAACTACATTCCACCACCATCAACAACAAGTAGTCATTGAGTAGAACTACATTCCACCACCATCAACAACAAGTAGTCATTGAGTAGAACTACATTCCACCACCATCAACAACAAGTAGTCATTGAGTAGAACTACATTCCACCACCATCAACAACAAGTAGTCATTGAGTAGAACTACATTCCACCACTATCAACAACAGTAGTCATTGAGTAGAACTACATTCCACCACCATCAACAACAAGTAGTCATTGAGTAGAACTACATTCCACCACCATCAACAACAAGTAGTCATTGAGTAGAACTACATTCCACCACCATCAACAACAAGTAGTCATTGAGTAGAACTACATTCCACCACCATCAACAACAAGTAGTCATTGAGTAGAACTACATTCCACCACCATCAACAACAAGTAGTCATTGAGTAGAACTACATTCCACCACCATCAACAACAAGTAGTCATTGAGTAGAACTACATTCCACCACCATCAACAACAAGTAGTCATTGAGTAGAACTACATTCCACCACCATCAACAACAAGTAGTCATTGAGTAGAACTACATTCCACCACCATCAACAACAGTAGTCATTGAGTAGAACTACATTCCACCACCATCAACAACAAGTAGTCATTGAGTAGAACAACATTCCACCACCATCAACAACAAGTAGTCATTGAGTAGAACTACATTCCACCACCATCAACAACAAGTAGTCATTGAGTTAGAACTACATTCCACCACCATCAACAACAAGTAGTCATTGAGTAGAACGACATTCCACCACCATCAACAACAAGTAGTCATTGAGTAGAACACATTCCACCACCATCAACAACAAGTAGTCATTGAGTAGAACTACATTCCACCACCATAACAACAAGTAGTCATTGAGTAGAACTACATTCCACCACCATCAACAACAAGTAGTCATTGAGTAGAACTACATTCCCCACCATCAACAACAAGTAGTCATTGAGTAGAACTACATTCCACCACCATCAACAACAAGTAGTCATTGAGTAGAACTACATTCCACCACCATCAACAACAAGTAGTCATTGAGTAGAACTACATTCCACCACCATCAACAACAAGTAGTCATTGAGTAGAACTACATTCCACCACCATCAACAACAAGTAGTCATTGAGTAGAACTACATTCCACCACCATCAACAACAAGTAGTCATTGAGTAGAACTACATTCCACCACCATCAACAACAAGTAGTCATTGAGTAGAACTACATTCCACCACCATCAACAACAAGTAGTCATTGAGTAGAACTACATTCCACCACCATCAACAACAAGTATTCATTGAGTAGAACTACATTCCACCACCATCAACAACAGTAGTCATTGAGTAGAACTACATTCCACCACCATCAACAACAAGTAGTCATTGAGTAGAACTACATTCCACCACCATCAACAACAAGTAGTCATTGAGTAGAACTACATTCCACCACCATCAACAACAAGTAGTCATTGAGTAGAACTACATTCCACCACCATCAACAACAAGTAGTCATTGAGTAGAACTACATTCCACCACCATCAACAACAAGTATCATTGAGTAGAACTACATTCCACCACCATCAACAACAAGTAGTCATTGAGTAGAACTACATTCCACCACCATCAACAACAAGTAGTCATTGAGTAGAACTACATTCCACCACCATCAACAACAAGTAGTCATTGAGTAGAACTACATTCCACCACCATCAACAACAAGTAGTCATTGAGTAGAACTACATTCCACCACCATCAACAACAAGTAGTCATTGAGTAGAACTACATTCCACCACCATCAACAACAAGTAGTCATTGAGTAGAACTACATTCCACCACCATCAACAACAAGTAGTCATTGAGTAGAACTACATTCCACCACCATCAACAACAAGTAGTCATTGAGTAGAACTACATTCCACCACCATCAACAACAAGTAGTCATTGAGTAGAACTACATTCCACCACCATCAACAACAAGTAGTCATTGAGTAGAACTACATTCCACCACCATCAACAACAAGTAGTCATTGAGTAGAACTACATTCCACCACCATCAACAACAAGTAGTCATTGAGTAGAACTACATTCCACCACCATCAACAACAAGTAGTCATTGAGTAAAACTACATTCCACCACCATCAACAACAAGTAGTCATTGAGTAGAACTACATTCCACCACCATCAACAACAAGTAGTCATTGAGTAGAACTACATTCCACCACCATCAACAACAAGTAGTCATTGAGTAGAACTACATTCCACCACCATCAACAACAAGTAGTCATTGAGTAGAACTACATTCCACCACCATCAACAACAAGCAGTCATTGAGTAGAACTACATTCCACCACCATCAACAACGAGTATCATTGAGTAGAACTACATTCCACCACCATCAACAACGAGTAGTCATTGAGTAGAACTACATTCCACCACCATCAACAACAAGTAGTCATTGATTAGAACAACATTCCACCACCATCAACAACAAGTAGTCATTGAGTAGAACTACATTCCACCACCATCAACAACAAGTAGTCATTGAGTAGAACTACATTCCACCACCATCAACAACAAGTAGTCATTGAGTAGAACTACATTCCACCACCATCAACAACAAGTAGTCATTGAGTAGAACTACATTCCACCACCATCAACAACAAGTAGTCATTGAGTAGAACTACATTCCACCACCATCAACAACAAGTAGTCATTGAGTAGAACTACATTCCACCACCATCAACAACAAGTAGTCATTGAGTAGAACTACATTCCTCCACCATCAACAACAAGTAGTCATTGAGTAGAACTACATTCCACCACCATCAACAACAAGTAGTCATTGAGTAGAACTACATTCCACCACCATCAACAACAAGTAGTCATTGAGTAGAACTACATTCCACCACCATCAACAACAAGTAGTCATTGAGTAGAACTACATTCCACCACCATCAACAACAAGTAGTCATTGAGTAGAACTACATTCCACCACCATCAACAACAAGTAGTCATTGAGTAGAACTACATTCCACCACCATCAACAACAAGTAGTCATTGAGTAGAACTACATTCCACCACCATCAACAACAAGTAGTCATTGAGTAGAACTACATTCCACCACCATCAACAACAAGTAGTCATTGAGTAGAACTACATTCCACCACCATCAACAACAAGTAGTCATTGAGTAGAACTACATTCCACCACCATCAACAACAAGTAGTCATTGAGTAGAACTACATTCCACCACCATCAACAACAAGTAGTCATTGAGTAGAACTACATTCCACCACCATCAACAACAAGTAGTCATTGAGTAGAACTACATTCCACCACCATCAACAACAAGTAGTCATTGAGTAGAACTACATTCCACCACCATCAACAACAAGTAGTCATTGAGTAGAACTACATTCCACCACCATCAACAACAAGTAGTCATTGAGTAGAACTACATTCCACCACCATCAACAACAAGTATCATTGAGTAGAACTACATTCCACCACCATCAACAACAAGTAGTCATTGAGTAGAACTACATTCCACCACCATCAACAACAAGTAGTCATTGAGTAGAACTACATTCCACCACCATCAACAACAAGTAGTCATTGAGTAGAACTACATTCCACCACCATCAACAACAAGTAGTCATTGAGTAGAACTACATTCCACCACCATCAACAACAAGTAGTCATTGAGTAGAACTACATTCCACCACCATCAACAACAAGTAGTCATTGAGTAGAACTACATTCACCACCATCAACAACAAGTAGTCATTGAGTAGAACTACATTCCACCACCATCAACAACAAGTAGTCATTGAGTAGAAC
>CM031598.1:120457783-120460283 GCA_018398815.1 Conus ventricosus
GAGAGAGAGAGAGTTAATCCACAGCCACTCTTTTCCCCTCTCCCACTCCCCCTCCCTCTTGCCTACCGTTCCTCCCCCCCCCCCCGCCCCCCCCCTCCCCTCCCCACTCTGCACGTACATGTCCCTGGAGAGAGGCAGCAGATAGACATCTGCATTTCCTGATCCCCTCCACTGTGAACCGAAACATGTTGGCGGGATGAGTTTTCCTCCCCTATCCGCAAACACACCCAGGGACCCGCTGTCCTGTGACCGTGTTTATGGAGAGAGAGAGAGAGAGAGGGGGGGGGGGAGGGGGGAGAGAGAGAGAGAGAGAGAGAGAGAGAGAGAGAGAGAGGAGAGAGAGAGAGAGAGAGAGAGAGGACAGAGAGGGAGAGGAGGGGGGGGGGGGAGGAAGAGAGGATCTGTATCGGTTTGGTGTGTGTGTGTGTTGTCCTTGATTTAACACACAATTTGACGTGTGTGTGTGCGTGCGTGCGTGCGTGCGTGCGTGCATGCGTGCGTGCGTGCGTGCGAGCGCGCGCGCGCGCGTGTGTGTGTGGTGTGTGTGTGTGTGTGTCTGTGTCTGTGTCTGTGTGTGTCTGTGTGTCTGTGTGTGTTTCCCTGTGTGAATATGAACCGTTACTGTTCTTGATTCAATCAATTATAAAATGTAAAACCATAGAAAACAATCTGAATTCGTGTATTAGTTTCCCGTGTCTTTTGAAAGGACAAGAGCCGGGTTGGAGAAAAAAAAAGCTTCTGCGTGAACACTTTCCTTCGTGAATAAAGATTATTAATCAAGTAATCATTCGATTGACCAATCAATCAATTAATGAATTAATTATCCTCTCATTTAGTACCTTCTCCATCTTCTCGATCTTTTTTTGTTCTTGGTCTTGTTCTTCTCGTTCTTGTTCTCCCTCTCCTCTCTCTTTCTTTCTCTCTTCTCTCTCTCTCTCTCTTCTCTCTCTCTCTCTCTCTCTCTCTCTCTCTCTCTCTCCTCTCTCTCTCTCTCTCTCTCCCCAGAGACAGGCGATGAGGAGGCTGACACAGAATGCAGTGTATCCACCCCGCAGAGCCAACAGTCAGGCAGAATCATCACCCATGCTCACGGCAGTCGACAGAGAAAACAGACACTTCAAACACGCCGCAACACCGCAGGTCACTCGTCTCCCCTGGGACTGAGAGGTTTCAAACGAGGCTGTCGGTGCAAGAGGCGTGCCCTGCTTTTCTGGTGAGGGCACGGGTCATGGGTCATGGGTCACGGGTAGAGCATGAGTACACGTTTTACGGTCACGGGTTCTGAATGCCCACAGCCACGCCCCGTCTCCACTGAACCCTCGCTTTTTTAGCGTTATCCGGGGTAGATACACACATCACACGACAGGTGAAATCAGCGATGAAAGTAGAGTAATAAGTATGATAGCTGGTGAGTTTCAAAAGATCACAATAAAGTTATCTTTGTGAAAACAGTAATTATCAGTGAACAAACAGTGATAATTACTGTTTTCTCGTCAACAGCAGTTAGGGGGAACAACAAACACGGAAGCAGCGCACGTGGCAATAGTTTATTTCCGTTTTGACGCTGTCAGATCATCAGATGAGTCAAAACGAAAAGCAGACCTTGATCATATGAGCATTATCTATTTTCAACATAATTAATTAATCTGATGGCTGGAACCATATGTCATCTGAGAATAGTGACAATAGTTCATCATGGCCGCTATTTCAATTACGGCTTCCAGCGAACTGAGATGTTTGTAATGAAGGCTGTTGAAGGTGTGACGTGTGCACAATGATCACATGGGTGGTGGTGCGCCTGCGCATAGGTCCCAGCTAGCTGTTTTCATGTGTCGCAACCATCTGTTTTTAATGGGTAACAATTATCCGTTTTCATGAGTACCAATTATCCGTTTTCATGAGTAATAATTATCCGTTTTCATGAGTTATATGTTATGTATATATATGTTGTATGAGTTATATAATCATATGTTTTCCTGGTTCATAAATATCTGTTTTCGTGAGTAATGATTATCTATTTTCATAAGCAACTATTATCTGTTTTCATGAGCAACAATTATCTGTTTTCAAGCAACAATTATCTATTTTCATGAGCAACTATTATGTGTTTTCATGAGCAACAGTTATCTGTTTTCATGGGCAATAATTATCATTTTCCATGAGTCATAATCATCTGTTTTAATGAGTGACAATCATCTGTTTTAATGAGAACAAATTATCTGTTTTCATGAGTTATGATTATCTATTTTCAACATGAATAGTTTGTGTTGATGTCGATCACATTTGGACACCATTTCAGGCCAAAAGGCAAGAAAACGAGTAATAATCTAAACGACCACAGTAACGGTTATTGTTGAGCAATTACGGATGTTTTTGTGAAGAATATAACTGTTTCACCATGAACATGGCAATTGTGGACTTTTAACCCCAGCCGTCTTCCATAGTGGAGAGACAGCACTTTGTGTGCTGATAGTTCGCTCGTCTCGCTGGCTCCGCTGGG
>CM031598.1:120465283-120477783 GCA_018398815.1 Conus ventricosus
ACTATAAATCGAACGAGATTAAGATTTCCCCTACTTCTTGGTTTTACTATAAATTGAAACAATTCTTTTGAAAGAAAAATTATCATTAAATCCGCCAAAACAAAGGGAAAACAAAAAATTACAAGACAAAACACGACGCTTTTGGACCTGACCTAAAAAGGTCGAAACACGTCGTTTCCTGCTGGATTGTATAAAATTTTTCTGTAAAAGATACGAATGTTGCTGAGAAGAAAACAGGAACTGTAAGGGAATACGGAAACGACCATTCTCTCAAAAAACGGACGACATGATAAGGGCATGAAAGGCAAGAGAGAAGGTGAGAGTCAGGGGAGACAATTGCACAAACATGGCGTGACACGCTTTAGAGGCTGAGTGACAGGCGCCTGAATACAGCCAATAAAGGACAGACAGTTGAGAAGAGGTGGGGGTGATAGGTGGTGATAGGTGGTGATGGGTGGGGATGGTAGTCGGGTGGAGTGGTGGTGGGGAAACGGGAAAGATGGTGATAGGGGGTGGTGGTGGTGGTGGTAGGGCAGGGGGGGGGGGGGGTTGATATCGGGTGGTGTTCTGGTTGATGGTGGTGGAGGAGAGTTGATGGTGACGATGGTGGCGGTGATGGGTTAGCGATGGTATAATATGTTTTAGCGGAAATGAATAAGCGAGACCAATCAATCATCAATTCCACGGAACTTGTTTTAAAAAAAAAGAAAAAAAAAAACCAAATCGGCGTTATCATCTACACATAACACCCCCCCCCCCCCCCCCCCCGATCAACAATTATTATCGTCGTTGTTGTCGTTATCGTCATCATTATTCATCATCATCATCATGATCATCATCATCATCATCATCATCATCATCATGATCATCATCATCATATCATCATCGTCGACGTCACCGTCGTCGTCGTTGCTATCGTCACGTCGTCGTCATCATGATCATAATCAATGTAGTAGTAGTAGTAGTTAGTAGTAGTAGTTTGTAGTAGCAGCACAGTAGTAGTAGTAGTAGTAGTAGTTAGTAGTAGTAGTATAATTGTTGTTGTTGTTGTTTGTCGTCCGTCGTCGGGCGTCGTCGTAATAGTAGTAGTCGTAGTAAGCCGTTGCAGTAGCAATAAGCAGCAGGAGCAGCAGCAGCAGTAGCAGTAGTAGTATAGTATATCATGCGAAATCTAAAAAATAAGCGGTTGTGGATGTTGAAACAGCTCAGAAACTAGCCGCCACCCAGACATGCGTTTATGACATTCTTCAGTCATCGATTGGGCCATCCGTCAATACCTCAGACACTAAGCGATCCCCTGGTCACTGGGAACACGTGGCGCCAGACAGACAGCTCCCTTTAGCAGTTCCCGTGGGAACCCTCGGTGCCCGAGCCGTGCACTGGAATCGATGCTGAATGCCTTGGGGTGATCTACATTGTGATGAGGAGAGGAAGGAGGAAGAGGGCGGGGGGGGGGGTGGGGATTGGGGTGGGGGTGGGGTGGAGTGGGATGCAGGGATGGAGGAGGAGTGGCGGGAGGAAGAGGGGGGAGAGAGATTGTGTGTGTGTGTGTGTGTTGTGTGTGTGTTGGTGTGTGTGTGTGTGTGTGTGTGTTTTTTTTGTGTGTGTGTGTGTGTGTGTGGTTGTGTGCAGGAGGGGGAGAGAGAGAGAGAGAGAGGGGAGAGAGAGAGAGAGAGAAAAGAGAGAGGAGAAGAGAAGGGAGAGAGAGAGAGAGAGCTGTATAAAAAGCAAAAAAGGTTCGGACATGCTAGATGACGGATGAAGAAGAAAAAAAAGATTAAAATAACAGAAAGACCACAAAAAAAAAATTGGAGAAAAAAAAAGAAAAAGAAAAAAATTAAAAAGAAGGAAAGAAAACACGCAACAAACAGACAAGAAAAACAAAGTAAAAATCAAAAACAATAATTGGTAGGGTCACCAGTATCACTACCACCACTACTGCTGCTGCTGCTGCTCCTCTTCCTTTCCTCCTCCTCCTCCTCCTCCTCCTCCTCCTCCTACTACTACTACTACTACTACTACTACTACTATTACTACTACTACTACTGCTGCTACTTCTACTATTACTACTACCATTGTCACCACTACCAACCTACAAACTGCTATCAAAGTGGCCGTTTGGACTGCAGCCCTTGCTACTCTCTCTCTCTGCTGAATTGTCTGTAAGCGACAGTATGAGCACTAAACGCCGAGAGATCCCTCTGTCTGTAAGCGGCAGTATGAGCACTAAACGCCGAGAGATCCCTCTGTCTGTAAGCGGCAGTATGAGCACTAAACGCCGAGAGATCCCTCTGTCTGTAAGCGGCAGTATGAGCACTAAACGCCGAGAGATCCCTCTGTCTGTAAGCGGCAGTATGAGCACTAAACGCCGAGAGATCTTCGTGAAACGATTCCATGATGGACTGTTAAACATCCCCAGCCTTCCCAAAGACGGCCCGGTCCCTGACGGGTTTAATCTGCCGGCCAGATGTGAGCTGGGGCCATCCATCCGTCATTGGCCAGGACCTGACGACCACAAGACAGCGCCCTCTGGCGGCGCCCTCAGACAGACCAGGGAGAAGACCACTCCCTGTCTCTCCCCCCCCCCCCCCCCCCCCCCCCCCCCCCCCCCCCGCCATACCATTTAACGCTATCGGCTCTCCTTTCATGGACACTGGCTTTCTGCTCATGCGCAACGACCCCGGAAGGCCCGCGAGCGTGTTGAGACTTTCGGGCAACTTCACCGTAGCACAGAATCGTCTCCCTTTCTGGCTTTGATGTCGTCTATGTGTTGGGCGTTTTGTGGAGAGGGGGAAACGCCATTAACATGTTGTAAATCTGCGTGCATGACGACAGATATCTCCCTTCTCATCCATCGCCATTACGGCCGACTACCATGGGAGTGAGTGACGTGGGGGCTGAGCGGTCCAGACGGTGAAGAGATGAAGTAGGTAACCGTTAGTTTAGAAAACGATCGTCTGGGGACGTGGGTTTGGATCTTGTAAAGGGGGCCGAGTTCTCTCTTGCTCTGATCAGCACCGTTAGATGTAAGACACATGTTACTGAACTGTTACTGTGATGTAGTAGTTAAGAAGGGCTAAAGTTCAAAGTGGAATGACCGTTGGGTCAGTGAAGTGCACACCATGTCAAGGACACGGCATCATGTGACACGGATTTCATTCCTCGCCTTCCGCCGCCCTAACCTTACCCGAACTGAATCAGGTAGGCGTTTACTGCTGGTGGGAGAGGTAGGTTTCAGAACACTGGTGGGCTGAGTATGTTTCAGAACGCTGGTGGGATAGGTAGGTTTCAGAACGCTGGTGGGATAGGTAGGTTTCAGAACGCTGGTGGGACAGGTAGGTTTCAGAACGCTGGTGGGACAGGTAGGTTTCAGAACGCCGGTGGGATAGGTAGGTTTCAGAACGCCGGTGGGATAGGTAGGTTTCAGAACGCTGGTGGGACAGGTAGGTTTCAGAACGCTGGTGGGACAGGTAGTTTCAGAACGCCGGTGGGATAGGTATGTTTCAGAACGTAAAATAATCCCACCCTATGTGTAGTTCAAATTCACGACCATCAGCTCTATTGCCAAATACTCGAAGCATTCGACTTCAGACGTTTTAATATGGTAGTGGGTATACCTAAGGTGGACCGTGACAGCAAAGTTGGAAAGAAGGAATCAGGCTTTTGAAATGAAGGCCTACAGAAGACTGCTCCATATCTCCGGGACAGAGCACAGAACCAACGACTCTGTTCCAGAACAGGTGACCACACTGGCAGGACCACAGGAACCCGTCATGGCTATGGTCAAGAGAAAAACTGATGTGGTTTGGCCGCGCGACACGACACGACTCGCTGGCAAAGACAATCCTGCAAGGCACGCTTAAAGGAGGAAGGCGCAGAGGCAGGCAGAAAAAGAACTGGTCAGAGAACGTGATAGAATGGACCAACCTCAGGCTGCCAGAATCCTGCAAGAAGCAGAGGACAGACCGCGATGGAGAAGAAGATCGACGGAGTTGTCCCTGATGTCCCCCCTACGACCACTTCGGTCAGGGGAACGAGAGAGAGGTGTGCCTTTAAGAGACACTCAGCTTTCCATTCAGCACCATAGCTGACAACAGGCGGGTCTTGTGGTAACCTATCACCAGTGGAAGCATCGCTCTCAAACGGAAAGGATGTTGTTCCAGAGCCTAATCCTGATACCACTCTCTGAGTTACATCCACAACAAAACAACTTTCGTTGCCAAGTGTGAGACAAAACAAGGCAACATGTGGGGATTTTCTTCCCAAGCGAGCCCTGCCCGTCTAAAAGTGAGAACCCGGGACTAGACTCCACATTTGACACCTGCATAGAGCAGCAGCAAGCAGGAGACATGTACAAACACATTCTGGCATCTCTCTTCCAGTCTGGCTCCGCCTTGAGGGCTCCTCCACCCACGAAAACACAGGTGGGAATGAAATCTGACAGTCTTCAGATGGATTGCCTCATCTCGCTTGACGTGAAAGGAAAACCCCCGACGACGGTCGACAGAGTCAATATTTAGCAACGACGTCCCTCTCCATCACCCCGTGTTTACAATGTAGGGCGCGCTCGGCACGGATTGCTTGGCCGTCTGTAGGACACCAAATCATGGCCGTCTGTAGGAGACCAACTCATGGCCGTCTGTAGGAGATCAAATCATCATCTTTCAAAACACTTGGAGTATCCTCATCAGTGAAACTGTCATTAACGTTTAATGAATTGTATTGATAATCCATCAGCGTGGGGTCGTTGTGACCAGTTGTGAGAGACAGTGCGACCAGCAGAAGCAGCAGTAGTAAGATAAATGTCAGTGGCAGTAGCGGTCATGATTGTGATTGTATCAGCGGAAAGCAGCAGTAGTAAGAGAAATGGCGGTAGCAGTAGCGGTCATGATTGTGATTGTATCAGCGGAAAGCAGCTGTAGTAAGAGAAATGGCGGTAGCAGTAGCGGTCATGATTGTGATTGTATCAGCGGAAAGCAGCTGTAGTAAGAGAAATGGCGGTAGCAGTAGCGGTCATGATTGTGATTGTATCAGCGGAAAGCAGCAGTAGTAAGAGAAATGGCGGTAGCAGTAGCGGTCATGATTGTGATTGTATCAGCGGAAAGCAGCTGTAGTAAGAGAAATGGCGGTAGCAGTAGCGGTCATGATTGTGATTGTATCAGCGGAAAGCAGCTGTAGTAAGAGAAATGGCGGTAGCAGTAGCGGTCATGATTGTGATTGTATCAGCGGAAAGCAGCTGTAGTAAGAGAAATGGCGGTAGCAGTAGCGGTCATGATTGTGATTGTATCAGCGGAAAGCAGCTGTAGTAAGAGAAATGGCGGTAGCAGTAGCGGTCATGATTGTGATTGTATCAGCGGAAAGCAGCAGTAGTAAGAGAAATGGCGGTAGCAGTAGCGGTCATGATTGTGATTGTATCAGCGGAAAGCAGCAGTAGTAAGAGAAATGGCGGTAGCAGTAGCGGTCATGATTGTGACTGCAGCAGCAAAAAGCAGCGTCAGCAGCGTAGCAGCAGTGTGAGAAGCAGTAGCTGCAGCTGTAGTAGTAGTGCTTGAAGCTGCAGAAGCCACTGTAGCAGATGAGTAGCAAACACAGACACACACACACACACACACACACACACACACACACACACACACACACACACACACACACACACACACACACACACACACACACACACACACGCACGCACGCACGCACGCACGCACGCACGCACGCACGTACACACACACACACACACACAACACACACACACACACACACACCACACACAACCACACACACACCACACACACACGCACGCACGCACATGTGGCTAGGATCATCGTTTTTGCATCTGTTCCTTTTCTCATAAATTATTAACTCTGCTGAAGGGTAGGTGAGATGTGTGTGCGTGCGTGCGTGCGTGCGCGTGTGTGTGTGTGCGTGCGCATGCGTGCGTGTATCTGTATGTACGTGCGCGCGCGCGCGCGCGCGCGCGCGCGCGTGTGTGTGTGTGTGTGTGTGTGTGTGTGTGTGTGTGTGTGTGTGTGGTGTGTGTGTGTGTGTGTGTGTGGTGCGTGCGTGTGTGTGTGTATGTATGTGTGTGTGTGTGTGTGTGTGTGGTGTGTGTGTGTGTGTGTGTGTGTGTGTGTGTGTGTGCAGTTTTCTTTTGTTGTGTCGAGGTCTTCTGTTCTGTGATGATTTTTTTATCCATCGCATTCATCTTTGTTGTTATCTACTTCATCATCCATGTCAGCCTTTCTGTTCTGCGTCCCTCTTTCTCTTCTCTTTTATGTTTTTCTCTGTTCTCTATCTATTTGTAACTTCTGTATCCATTTTACTGCTCTTTATCCGTCTTTGTTTTATTCTCTATCAGTTTTTTTTCTCTCTCTCCATTTTTCTCTCCTCTCCTCTCTATCAATCTTTCTGTTGTCTATTACTCTTTCTCTTCTCCATCCATCCACTACTACTCACACATCAGTCTTTTATTATAACTCTTTTTGTTCCCTATCCATCGTTAGTTTCTCTACCCATTCTCCCCCCCCCCCCCCCCCCCCCTCTCGGTCTTAGTATTTCTCTTTCTGTCCATTTACACAAAGAGAATGTTTATAGCCTACATTGTTTTTCAAACGTCATCTTTGCCGCCGCCACGCTATGCGCTTTGAGCGCGCCATCTGTCGGGAGGAAGGGGGAGGTAAGCTGAGGGTGACCTCGTCCAAAATCTGGCCTCTGCTTAGAACAGCGGACCCGGGGATGAGGGCGCTGATGTTGCAAATGTGGCTTTTTATGGCTGTTAGAGTGTGGACGGAGGAGGGGGGGGGGGGGGGGGGGTGGTGTGGGTGGGGTGTGGGGGGCGGAATTAAAGAGGAAGCCAGGTGGGGAACAGCCTGAGGGTCTAAGGAAGCGGAGTTTATCTTGGACTGACAGCCGTTTCCAGGAATCATAACATTCGTTATGGACAATCAGTCAGTGTCACACTTCACTCTCCCAGCGATGCTGTTGCTGACTGAATGTTGTGTGTTGCTGATATGTCACAATAATACTGAATGTTGTGTGTTGCTGATATGTCACAATAATACTGAATGTTGTGTGTTGCTGATATGTCACAATAACAATGAGTGTTGTGTGTTGCTGATATGTCACAATAACACTGAATGTTGTGTGTTGTTCATATGTCACAATAATACTGAATGTTGTGTGTTGCTGATGTGTCACAATAATACTGAATGTTGTGTGTTGCTGATATCTCACAATAATAATGAATGTTGTGTGTTGCTGATATGTCACAATAACAATGAATGTTGTGTGTTGCTGATATGTCACAATAATACTGAATGTTGTGTGTTGCTGATATGTCACAATAATACTGAATGTTGTGTGTTGCTGATATGTCACAATAACAATGAATGTTGTGTGTTGCTCATATGTCACAATAACAATGAATGTTGTGTGTTGCTGATATGTCACAATAACAATGAGTGTTGTGTGTTGCTGATATGTCACAATAATACTGAATGTTGTGTGCTGTTCATATGTCACAATAGTACTGAATGTTGTGTGTTGCTGATGTGTCGTAAATAATACTGAATGTTGTGTGTTGCTGATATCTCACAATAATAATGAATGTTGTGTGTTGCTGATATGTCACAATAACAATGAATGTTGTGTGTTGCTGATATGTCACAATAATACTGAATGTTGTGTGTTGCTGATATGTCACAATAACAATGAATGTTGTGTGTTGTTCATATGTCACAATAACAATGAATGTTGTGTGTTGCTGATATGTCACAATAATAATGAATGTTGTGTGTTGCTGATATGTCACAATAATAATGAATGTTGTGTGTTGTTCATATGTTACAGTAATAATGAATGTTGTGTGTTGTTCATATGTCACAATAATAATGAATGTTGTGTGTTGTTCATATGTCACAATAATAATGAATGTTGTGTGTTGTTCATATGTCACAGTAATAATGAATGTTGTGTGCTGTTCATATGTCACAGTAATAATAAATGTTGTGTGTTGTTCATATGTCACAGTAATAATGAATGTTGTGTGTTGCTCATATGTCACAATAATAATGAATGTTGTGTGTTGCTCATATGTCACAGTAATAATGAATGTTGTGTGTTGCTCATATGTCACAATAATAATGAATGTTGTGTGTTGCTCATATGTCACAGTAATAATGAATGTTGTGTGTTGTTCATATGTCACAATAATAATAAATGTTGTGTGTTGTTCATATGTTACAGTAATAATGAATGTTGTGTGTTGCTCATATGTCACAATAATAATGAATGTTGTGTGTTGCTGATGTGTCAATAACAATGAATGTTGTGTGTTGCTCATATGTCACAATAATAATGAATGTTGTGTGTTGTTCATTTGTCACAATAACAATGAATGTTGTGTGTTGCTCATATGTCACAATAATAATGAATGTTGTGTGTTGCTCATATGTCACAATAATAATGAATGCTGTGTGTTGCTCATATGTCACAATAACAATGAATGTTGTGTGTTGCTCATATGTCACAATAATAATGAATGTTGTGTGTTGTTCATATGTCACAATAATAATGAATGTTGTGTGTTGCTCATATGTCACAATAATAATGAATGTTGTGTGTTGCTCATATGTCACAATAATAATGAATGTTGTGTGTTGCTGATGTCACAATAATAATGAATGTTGTGTGTTGTTCATATGTCACAATAACAATAAATGTTGTGTGTATGCTCATATGTCACAATAATAGGGCCATCCCGTCGTTCTGACTGGACGTACAAAACAAACATACACATATCTTTGCACGCTTCCACACACACACACACACACACACACACACACACACACAAACACACACACACACACACACACACACACACACACACACACACACACACACACACACACACACACATACGCACGCACGCACGCACACACACACACACACACACACACACACACACGTACACACACACACACACACACACACACACACACACACACACACACACACCACACACACACACACTCGCACACACACACGAGCGCGCGCGTGCGCGCGCAAACACGCACGCGCATACGCACACACGCGCGCGCGCACACACACCACACACACACACACACACACACACACACACACACACACACACACACACACACACACACACACCCCATTTTCTCTCTCTCTCTCTCTCTCTCTCTCTCTCTCACCCTCACACACACACACACAACACACACACACACACACACACACACACACACACACACACACACACACATTCTCTCTCTCTCTCTCACCCTCACACACACACACACACACACACACACACACACCACACACACACACACACACACACAACACACACACACACACACCACACACACACACACACACACACACACACACACACATATTCTCTCTCTCTCTCTCTCTCTCCTCTCATCACACACACACACACACACCACACCACACACACACACACACAACACAACACACACACACACACACACACACACACACACACACACACACACACACACACACACACACACATGCGCGCCGCGCGCGCGTGCACACACGCTCGCACGCCCACGCACGCACGCACGCGCGCACACACGATCCATTTGTAGGTATGAATGTGGACAAAATGAATACAAGACACACACGGTGTTCCTTCCTTCCTAGCTTAAAAAAAAAACAACACTCAAACAAAAGAAATGCTAAGAAACGTTTTGGATGACTAACGACTACACAGATGTGTGTGTGTGTGTGTGTGTGTGTGTGTGTGTGTGTGTGTGTGTGTGTGTGTGTGTGTGTGTGTGTGTGGTGCGTGGTGCGTGCGTGGTGCGTGCGTGCGTGCGTGCGTGCGTGCGTGCGTGCGTGCGTGCGTGCGTGCGTGCGTGCGTGCGTGCGTGCGTGCGTGCGTGCGTGCGTGTGTTCGTTCGTTCTTTAATTTAATGTCTATCCACTTTACAGTGATCTTAGACAAAAACAACAGACAAACGAACAGGCATACAAAGAAATAAAGACAAAACAGAAAAACACATGTAAAAGGGGCCGGTGTGTGTATGTCGGTGTGGGTGTGTGTGTGTGTGTGTGGGGGGGGGGGGGGGGTGTATAAGTGTGTGTGTTGTTTTTTAAAAATGTCATTAAAGGTGTATGGAGTGTGGAGGTTGTGTAGTATACTAATCTTTGCATGCATAGTCTATTTAGTTAATGAGATACCAATAAGTGACTATCACATTAACCCCATTCTAAGCTACCGGCATAACGGTAAACTGCTTTAGCCTGGATTCATATCTGAACATTTTTAAAGAAAAAAACATTTTAACCATTGAAATAATAAGAAAATAAATCAAACAAATAACTCGAGAATCAAAGTAAATGTCCAACTGGACTCTTAACAATTGCCCTACCAACTTCTATAGCCTTCCCTTCGTTCCCAAAAATGTCCCAAAAATTCGCGATTGATGGGTTCAAATTTAATAACCAAGTAGGTAAATATTTTTTAGTATTTCTGCAAAGGAAGATGACATGGAATAGTGTAATATTATGGCCACAAATGCAAGTGACATTTTTACAATATTTTGTTTTGTATGCATCAAGTCTGAGTCTAAAGATCAGACTCTTCAAAAGTCGTTCCTGGTGGAGATTGTGTCCCGTTTTATATTTTACAAGCTTCTTAAAGAATTTTCCCTTGTTGTCCTTTGTTATGTTTGGACACTCTTTTTGTCTTCCTATCACCGAATCCCATGATGCTTTACCTAAAAGGCTATAATTTTCATACAAGGATAAAGGAATATTTATTTTTGTAAAGCTCTTTTCCTTAGCTGCACCATTTTTGGCTAACCGATCAACCCTTTCATTTGCTGCTAAACCACAATGTGATGGAATCCAACAAAAGTCAATAGAAGAACCACGTAAAGACAAAAAATGAATTAAATGGTATATCTCAGATATCATTTCTCCTCTCACTCTTGTGTGAGAATATTTTAAAGCTTGTAAGACAGATTTTGAATCGACACAAAATAATATTTGATATCGAATATGGAAAAGTAAGAAGATAGTTCAGTGCCATAATAATGGCAATTAGCTCTGCTGTGAATACAGAGAAATTTTTCCCAATGTGATACGATTTCTCTATTTTTAATGATGGAATAATAAATGCAGCACCTGATAATTGGTTTTCAAGTAGAGAACCGTCTGTATATATTTTAAGATGATTTATATAATTTTCGTTTATATGTGCCTTGACATATGTTGGAAGCATGGTCCCATCACTTTTCCTTAAATGTGTATAATTAATATCGAAATTAGCCTTACTAAGCTCCCATTGAGGAATATTACTGTAACTCGTTTGAGGAGCTACTGTTTCTGGTTCAACACCAGCATCTGTAAATAATTGGGACGTATAGGAGCCTATAGTTTTTACAGAGTCAAAACTCTGTGCTCGCTTTGGAAAATGTATTTCTGATTTTAAACCAGTTTCCTTGATACATGAATTTTGCGTGAGATTTATGGAAGCAAGACGGTCGTCTTGCCACATATTATTACATCTCTCCCTTTAATAGATTACTATTGTGTTCAAGTTATTTGGAACTTCTTCTGTGAATGATGCAGACCAACATGCACTTACTGATCTTTTTTGCGGTGTGTGTTCCATTCACAACAACAGTGCCACCGCTTCCAGTGTGGATGAGCAGCACCCGGTGTTGACCAGACGTCTGGCTGATGTGACGGCCTGAGGGGCCGCCCCAGGCGGAGCTGACCCAGGCCGACCCAGGCTTGCAGCCCTGCCGCAGTTGTGGGCGTGCTGGGAAGCGCGTGCGCCCATGTTTGGTGGTGGTGCAGACTCATCACTGCTGTTACATCCACATCTTTGGGCAGCTGATTTCCAGGGCGTTAGTCGGCTGGTGTCATAGGCTGTGATTACGTGTTTCAACAGCATAACTTTCGACTACTTATTTTTTATTCTTCAACCTAGTGGCGTGTTCATCGTCATCTGTATCGTCGTCTTCATCGCCTTTGTCCGCGTTACTCCCTCATTAAGGGTGTTTGTGTGAGCAAAAACGGATTAACTGAGCCAAATTGTGCGTCCACAAGCTATGGTGTGCCTAGTTTGAGATTGTGGACATGCATCTGATACGACAATAAGTTGATGACTCATATGGTTTGGGGGGGGGGGGGGGGTTCGTTTTGTGGAAGTTTGGTGCATCATGACACATTTAAGTGACCATTATTGTGGTCCAAGAGTTGTGCGACTTGTTGGTCACCAGTGGGTGGTTGCTTGGCAGCCTGGTTTTTGATGTATGCTTGTGCTTGTTGGTGGGATATTTTGTGTTGTGTGTACTGTTGAAGTTGGGAGGGTCTATCGTGCAGGATGGTGGTGTGTGCATGATCGTCAGCGTGTCGTATTAAATAAATATATTGTTTATTTGTTAACGTTGTGTGGGTGTGTTGTATGAGAGGGGCGGTGTTAGTATAGGTGTTTCCCTTCA
>CM031598.1:120482783-120487783 GCA_018398815.1 Conus ventricosus
GAAACAATATTCATATGCACATTTTCGTGAAGGTGTGACGCGCGAAGCATTTTATTCAGCAATATGTGAGACGCTGCAACATATCAGAATGAAAATGTATCCTCGATTAACAATCCACTGCGATGTAATTATATCGGAACACGTGCTAAATACACCACCATGCAAGCTTTGGTTTCGTCAACAGCAGAAGAAGCACACTATTCTCATTATGAGTCAATACTGTGATGAGTGCTCCACGATATGACGTGCATCATATGATGAATATTGAAATCCATGATAGATAAACAGTATTGGATAGATCATACGATCTTGGTGACGGCCACTATGATGATAATGAAATCATGGATTCGACAGTCTGATGGGATCATCACGATCATGAACGGCCATATGGATGATAAGAAGATCATTGATTCAAGAGCAGTCTTGATGCAGAATCAAGGCACGATATCAATGACCGGCCACTATGATGTAAAAAGATCAGCATTCAGAATCTTGATGATGGATAGTCACGAAATGACGGCTACTATGATGATAATGAAGATCAATGGAATTCAGAAGTCTGAATGAGGAATCATCACGATACATGACTGGCCACTATGAATGATAATGAAGAATCAATGGAATATCAGACAGCTCAGAAAAATATGATGGAACTTCGGTAATTGGGCAGTTTGGCTACCTGAATTATTACTGCCGGTGTCGTATTAATACTGTCGCTCATAAAATCGTGTCGCGCGACCCGTATTTCCCGGGAAATACTGCATTTTATGGACAGCTACAATATTCTATGGGACATTTTTCGTGAAAGGTTGTCGCGCGGCATTTTTTTCCAGCAATTATTGTCGCTGCAACAATATTTCACGTGAAATGCTATCGCTGCGATACAATTCCACGGCGACAGTATTATATACGACACCGGTCTAAATACACCACCATGCAACTTGTGGTTTCTTCACAGCAGACGAGAAGCACACTATTCCTCAGTATGAGTCAAGACTGGGATGAGGATCATCACGATCATGACGGCCACTATGATGATAATGAAGATCATGGATTCAGACAGTCTTGATGAGGATCATCACGATCATGACGGCCACTATGATGATAATGAAGATCATGAGATCATCACGATCATGACGGCCACTATGATGATAATGAAGATCATGGATTCAGACAGTCTTGATGAGGATCATCACGATCATGACGGCCACTATGATGATAATGAAGATCATGGATTCAGACAGTCTTGCACGAATAGGGTGGATGGGATGGATCGTCGGGTCTGTGGGAACTTCGGAGTTTTTGTTTGTATTTTGTTTTGCATTGGTGTGTGTGTGTGTGTGTGTGTGTGTGTGTTGTGTGTGTGTGTGTGTGTGTGTGTGTGTGTGTGTGTGTGTGTGTGTGTGTGTGTGTGTGTGTGTGTGCGGTGCGTGCGTGTGTGCGCGCTTGTGTGTACGTGTGTGCGTGCGTGCGCGTGCGCGCGTTTGTGCAAGCGCGCGCGCGCGCGTGCGTGCGTGCGTGCGTGCGTGGTGTGTGTTGTGTGTGTGTGTGTGTGTGTGTGTGTGTGTGTGTGTGTGTGTGTGTGTGCGTGCGTGCCTGTGTGTGTGTGTTTGTGTGTGTGTGTGTGTGGTGTGTGTGTGTGTGTGTGTGTGTGTGTGTGTGTGTGTGTGTGTGTGTATGCATGCGCGCGAGTCCCCGTCACTCCCTCTGTCTTTCCCTAGCCCTCCCCTCCCCTCCCCTCCCCTCCCCACCCATCTCGTCCCTCTTCCGCCAACGTCCTCAGCTGACATCGCCCCCTCAACAAGAAATAAACTAAAGTTGAAAAAAAAAAGAAAAAAAAAAAAAGAAAAGAAAAGAAAAGAAAAGAGCAAAGCCGCTTTGTGACAGAGACCGAGCCACGATCAGGGATCCTGTGTTGACAAGTGACTGGCACTGAATCCTTTCTGTGTAAGAATCCACCGGTTTTGAAAAGATTTCATATGTATCATGCATGTCCTTGTATGGGTATGCAACGGAGAGCGATGTAAACACCTGCGCGGGCGCGCGTGCAAACACACACGCGCACACACACACACACACACACACACACACACACACACACACCACACACACACACACACACACACACACAACACACACACACGCACGCACGCACGCACGCACGCACACACACACACACACACGCAACGCACGCACGCACGCATCCCCAGCCCTCTCTCCCTCTTCCTCATTCAGACACACACACTAGCGCGCGGGCGCTTCGCCGACACATGACCCGATAATACAAAAGCAATCTACAAGGGAAATGACTTTTGATGCCATGCCAAACAGATAAATGCAGGAATCCATTTGTCAGTTTGTCTTCCTTTATTATTTCTATTGTTAACGTTGTGTTCATACGTCACTTTGGCAAGCTGGAATTTTTTTTTCAGTTCCGTTTGACGAGTATGTCTCGTGTGTACATGTGTGTCTGGTGAGCAGGTACCACCAGTAGCAGCAGTAGTTTGGATTTACGAATTTTCGATCGTTTCACTTGGAAATCAAAGTTAGTCATCCTTGTTTCCTGTTCGCTGTCTGTCTTCGTGACTGATGCCACGTTTCCCCAGAAACTTACTGTAGTATAACACAATCAGAAACCTAAGTCTCCTATACCGCTGACTTCACCAAAGAACTCTTCTCGTCTCTTAGCTCTGTGAGGAGGAGTCATTGGGGAATCACACTGAAGGACGGGTACATATCAATCTGCCCCCGTCTCATTGTGCCCCCGTCTCATTGTGCCCCCAACGTCGTCTCCTGTGCCCCCGTCTCATTGTGCCCCCGTCTCACTGTGCCCCCGTCTCATTGTGCCCCCGTCTCATTGTGCCCCCAATGTCGTCTCTTTGTGCCCCGTCTCATTGTGTCCCCAATGTCGTCTCTTTGTGCCCCGTCTCATTGTGCCCTCAGTGTCGTCTCTTTTTGCCCCGTCTCATTGTGCCCCCGTCTCATTGTGCCCTCAATGTCGTCTCTTTGTGCCCCGTCTCATTGTGCCCCCGTCTCATTGTGCCCCCAATGTCGTCTCATTGTGCCCCGTCTCATTGTGCCCCCGTCTCATTGTGCCCCCAATGTCGTCTCTTTGTGCCCCGTCTCTTTGTGCCCCGTCTCATTGTTCCCCCAATGTCGTCTCTTTGTGCCCCGTCTCATTGTGCCCCCAATGTCGTCTCTTTGTGCCCCGTCTCTTTGTGCCCCCAATGTCGTCTCTTTGTGCCCCCAATGTTGTCTCTTTGTGCCCCGTCTCATTTTGCCCCCAATGTCGTCTCTTTGTGCCCCGTCTCATTGTGCCCCCAATGTCGTCTCTTTGTGCCCCGTCTCATTGTGCCCCCAATGTCGTCTCTTTGTGCCCCGTCTCATTGTGCCCCCAATGTCGTCTCTTTGTGCCCCGTCTCATTGTGCCCTCGTCTCATTGTGCCCCCAATGTCGTCTCTTTGTGCCCCGTCTCATTGTGCCCCCAATGTCGTCTCTTTGTGCCCCGTCTCATTGTGCCCCCAATGTCGTCTCTTTGTGCCCCGTCTCATTGTGCCCCCAATGTCGTCTCTTTGTGCCCCGTCTCATTGTGCCCCCGTCTCATTGTGCCCCCAATGTCGTCTCTTTGTGCTCCGTCTCATTGTGCCCCCACTGTCGTCTCTTTGTGCCCCGTCTCATTGTGCCCCAATGTCGTCTCTTTGTGCCCAGTCTCATTGTGCCCCAGTCTCATTGTGCCCCCAATGTCGTCTCTTTGTGCCCCGTCTCATTGTGCCCCGGTCTCATTGTGCCCCCAATGTCGTCTCTTTTGTGCCCCGTCTCATTGTGCCTCTGTCTCATTGTGCCAGAAAACCTTTGTCAAAATGAACGTATTTTCATTAAAACTAGGCTACATACATGCGTTCATTAGGACAGAGAGAGAGAGAGAGAGAGAGAGAGAGAGAGAGAGAGAGAGAGAGAGAGAGAGAGAGAGAGAGAGAGAGAGAGAGAAGAGAGAGAGATGGTATCCACAATGAGACGGGGCCGCAATGAGACGGGGGCACAATGAGACGGGAGCAGATTGACAGGACCCCCTTGAAGAACAATTCGCCAGGTTCCTCCAGGTCAGTCGGCTGAGTGTCACGGTCTGGATCTCTGCCAAGGATCTCCCTGCCCACTGTCCAGACCTTCGTTTCTACAGGTCAGCAGACGGGTGGTCATTGTTTGTCCGGACTATGACCCATCCGGTATGTTCTCTGTATTCTTCCCCTTCCATGTCCTGTGCCTTGGGCAAGTGAAACCTCGCGGAGCCTGTCTCTCTGCAGGTATGATTTTTTGTTGGATTGATTTCCCCATATGCGGCAGGTGGTACTGGGTTTCCGTGGTTATGAGGAGCAGAGGATAACCTTTGACCTGACTTCAAAAACAGTGAACAGTTAAAGGAAAAAAAAAAAAACCCACGAAAGAAAGAAAAAAGAAGGAAGAAGAAATGAAAGAAAGAAACAAAGATACTAAAAAAAAAGAAAGCAGGAAAGAAAGAAGGAAAACAAAAGAAAGAAAGAAGGAAAACAAAAGAAAGAAAGAAGAAAGAAAAAGAAAAGAAAGAAAGAAACAAATGAAGTAAGAAAGAATGTACGAAAGTAGGGAAAGAAAGAAAGAAAGTAGGGGAAAGAAAGAAAACAAAGAAGAAAAAAAAAAAGGAAAAAAAGGGAAAGAAGATTGAAAGTAAGAACGAAAGCAAAGAAAGAAAGAAAGATAAAGAAAAGAAAAGAAAAGAAAAGAAAAAGAAAGAAGGAAGGAAAGAGGGAAGGGCAGAGACAGAAAGACACACAGACAGACAGGAAAGAGAAGTGAGAAAGTGAAAAAAAAACAACAGCAACAACCCTATTTAGGAGAAATGGGTGGCTGGATGGGTGGAGACATAAAAAAACAACCCAGAAAGAGCATGGAGGAGTGAAATGGATATAGAGAAAGGGGTGGAGTGTGGGAGGGTGTAAGGGAAGAAGGGAGGGAAGAGAACATGG
>CM031598.1:120495283-120502783 GCA_018398815.1 Conus ventricosus
TCATGCATTTATCTTATTAACAGAAGGTCATCTAAATTCATAGCAGGTTATCTAAATGTGTTGACTTTTAATATATTTGCAGGTGACTACCAATCTGGCTTAAAAACGGCCATATATTCAAGACAATGCCAACTGCACAGAAACAATTTGCACGCAATCCCAAGTTCTATGCTGCTCTTACGCATTGCGAAAAAGCGTTTGATTCAATAATCACGAATGCTTAGTGGCCAACATTTATGGAACAACAACTACAACAACGACAACAACGACAGTGACGACAATGACGACGACGACGACAACAACAACAACAAACAACAAAGACGACAACGACAACGACAACAAGAACAACGACAACAACAGCAACAATGACGACGACAACAAGTACAACAATCATGAATTAACGATAGAGTTACTGATTGTTTAGAAAGCACGTATAGTGATGTTAGAGCTATATCAAGTATGGATCTAAGTTAAGCAATAAAATGGGAAAAACAAACCAACAAAAAATGTACGGTTAAAGACGATGCCATTTTCAGTCCCATATTACCTTTTCTTGTTTGTTTATGAATGGACAACCATTGAAAATAATAGAAAACCGTCGACATGGCATTTTAATTTGATAGATTTTTGTTTTGTTTCGTTTGGTTTGGTTTTATTTTAGTTTTTGGTTGCTTGTTCGCGGGTTTGCTTGTTTGCTTATCTGTAGACGACATTGTATTCCCGTGGACGCCCAGGGTGGAAAACACATGTGTGCTTATCTGTAGACGACATTGTATTCCCGTGGACGCTCAGGGTCGAAAACACATGTGTGCAATTCATGCTCTGCATCGAACAGATCAACACTGACGGGGAATCTGGAGGAATCTACACGTCTGACTTCCTAAAGGGAGGTCACTTTGCACAAGAGGCATGGCACTTTGGGGTTTAGAAATGTCAGTCGCTCATGTTTATAATGGGTTTAAGATTGTATTTTTCTTTTATATAAACCACGTATTAAGTACACGTACTAAGATCTTATTAGCAGAGCAAGAATAGTTGTGATTAGCATCTTATTTATAATGCTGTGATTAGCATCTTATTTATAATGCTCAAGTGTGACAGATGCTGAACAGACATCATAACAAAACTTTGGCATGCACGTGCAGGCAGTCGTTTAGTAATTGAAAACCTTGGCATGCACGTGCAGGCAGTCGTTTAGTAATTGAAAACCTTGGCATGCACGTGCAGGCAGTCGTTTAGTAATTGAAAACGTTGGAGATTACAAACAAGATATCACATTAAAGAAAAAAAAAACCTTTTATCGAAACCTTTTTTTTTTTTTACATGTAGAACGAAGAGCTCCTAAGGGTTTGAATATAAGGTGAATTGGGGGAGATAACCCACTTTTCACAATTTATAATTATATGAACTGCATCAGAAAGCGTTTGACAGCGTTTCAAGTGGCAGATACCGATTGCCTCCGCAAGCATAGAGGATAATGTATACAGCTGATGTAAAACAAAAAAAAAAACCCCAAAACAATTAAAAAAAACCAAAAACAATAAAACCAAACCAACCAAAAAAAAAGTAAGACAAAAACAAAACGGGCCTCCTTCTAGCCTTGCCAGTGTTGAGGAAAGCAAGGGTTTTTCTTTTGTGGGAGCTAGTCAAGGGGTTTGGGGGGCACACAAGGTTCTCCCGGCGGGTTTCCACAGGGGTTTATTGACTGCGGGCGGTGGGACGGGGCTTTGTCATTTTCCCAACGGTTAAAAATGTTGACTGCGGGCCGGTGGGACTGGCTTTGTCTTGTTCCAACGGTGTAGAATTTTGCCCTGCAGGGGGAAAGGAAACTGGCGTTGGCCCATGCCCCAACGGGTGAAATGTCAGGGGGGGTTTGGGACGGCGTTGTCATTTCCAACGGGTTTGTAGAATGTCGGGCGGTGGGAACGGGCTTTGTCATTTTTCCAACAGGGTAGAATGTCGGCGGTAGGACGGCTTTTGTCATTTCCAACGGTGTAGAATTCAGGCGGGGGAGGGGCGCGTCATTTTTCCAAAACGGGGAAAATGTATGCCCTCCCGGCGGTGGGGACGGGCGTTGCATTTTCCCCAAACAGGTGTAAAAGTTGACGGGCGGGCCCGGAAAGGATTTGGCTTTTGTCATTTTCCCCAACAGGTGTAGAATGTTGACTGCAGGGGGGTAGGACGGGTTTTTGTCATGTTCCAACGGGTGTAAATGTCAGGCGGTGGACTGGTTTTTGCCCATTTTCCAACAGGTAAGATTTCAGGGGGTTAGGACTGGGGGTTGTCATTTTCCCCAACAGGTGTAGAATGTCAGGGGGTGGGACGGCTTTTGCCCAGTTCCAACAGGTGAAAGAATGTCAGGCGGAAGACGGGCCGTTTTTCATTTTTCCCAAACGGGTTGTAAATTCGGGGCGGTAGGACGGGGCTTTGCCCCAATTTTCCCCAAAAAGGGGGGGGTTAAATGTCAGGCGGGGGACTGGCGTTCATGTTCCAACGGGTGTAAAAATGTCAGGCGGTGGGACGGGCGTCGCATTTTCCCCAACAGGTGTAGAATTCGGGGCGGTGGGAAATGGCTTTGGGTCATGTTCCAACAGGTTTGAATTCGGCCCGAAGGACTGGCGCCCGTCATTTTTCCAACGGGTGTAAATGTCAGGCGGTAGGACTGGCGTCGCATGTTCCAACGGGTGTAAAATGTCAGGGGGAAGGCCGGGGGTCGTCTTTTCCCAACAGGTGTAAATGTCGGGGGCGGTAGATTGGCGTTGTCGGGCCAAACAGGTGAAATTTGACTGCAGGCGGAGGATGGCGTCGTAAATTTTCCAACAGGTGTAAAATGTCAGGGGGAAGGATTTGGCGTTGTCATGTTCCAACAGGTGTAGAAGCCCAGGGGGGTGGGAAACGGCGTCGCCCATGTTCCAACGGGTGTAGAATGTTGACCTGCAGGCGGTAGGACGGGGCGTTGCCCATTTTCCAACAGGTGTAAAATGTTGACGCAGGGGGGGGTGGGATTTGGCGTCGTCATTTTCCAACAGGTGTAAAATTCAGGGGGTTTAGGACGGGCTTTCCGTCAGGTTCCAACGGGGTTAAAAATCCCCAGGCGGGGGACTGGGGGTTTGCCCATTTTCCCAAACCCGGTGAAAGAATGTTGACTGAAGGGGGTAGGACTGGCGCGTCATTTTTCCAACAGGTGTAGAAGGTCGGGCGGTGGGATTTGGCTTTGTCTTTTCCCCCGGGTTAGAATGCCCCAGGCGGTAGGACGGGCGTCGTCATTTTCCCAAACCCAGGGTAAATGTCGGGCGGGGGACTGGCTGCATTTTTCCAACAGGTGTAGAAGTAAAGGCGGGGGACTGGCGCCCTAAAGGTTCCAACAGGTGTAAAATGTCAGGCGGTAGGACTGCGTATTTCATTTTTCCAACTTTTTAAGAATGCCCAGGGGGAAAGACTGGCGTCGCCCATTTCCCCAACAGGTTAAAAATTTCAGGGGGGTAAAACCTTGGGTCGCATGTTCCAACAGGGGGAAAATGCCCCAGGGGGTGGGACTGGCGTCGTCATTTTTCCAACAGGTGTAAAAATGTCAGGCGGTAGGACTGGCGTCGCCCCAAGTTCCAACATGAAGAATGTCAGGCGGTGGGGACTGGCGTCGTCATTTTCCCCAACAGGTTAAAAAGTCAGGCGGTAGGACGGCGCGCCATTTTTCCAACAGGTGTAAAAGGGTCAGGGGGAGGACGGGCGTTGTCATGTTCCAACAGGTGTAGAATGTCACGGTGGGACTGGGGGTTTGTCATTCCAACATGTAGAAGTCAGGGGGTAGGACGCTCGTAAATTTTCCCAACGGGTGTAAAATGTCGGGCGTAAAAACGGCTTTTGTCATTTTCCCAAAAAGGTGTAAAAAGCAGGCGGTTGGACGGGCCCGTTGTCATTTTCCAACAGGTGTAAAATTTTAAAGGGGGGTAGACGGGCGTTGTCTTTTTCCAAAACGGGTTTTAGAATGTCGGGCGGTAGACTGGCGCCCCGTCATTTTCCAACAGGTGTAGAATGTCAGGGGGGTAGGACTGGCGTCGTAAATTTTCCAAACAGGTTGAATTCAGGGGAAGGACGGCGCCCGTCCTGTTCCAACAGGGTAAAAAAAAAATTTTGTCAGGGGGGAAGGACTGGCGCCCGTCATGTTCCAACAGGTGTAGAATGTCAGGGGGTGGGAAACTGGGGCGTCTGTTCCAACAGGTAAAGGAATTTTCAGGCGTAGGACGGCTGCATTTCCAACAGGTGTAGAATGCAGGGGGTAGGACTGGCGTCGTCTTTTTTTCCCAACGGGTGTAGAATGTCAGGCTAGGACTGGCGTTTTCATGTTCCAACAGGTTTAAAAATGCCCGGGGGGAAAGGATTTTGGGCTTTGCCCAAGTTCCAACAGGTGTAGAATGTCAGGCGGTGGGACTGGCTTTTGCCCTTTGTTCCAACAGGTGAAAAATTGCCCAGGCGGTAGGACGGCGTTGTCATTTTCCCAAACGGGTTTAAAATGTCAGGGGGTAGGACGGGCGTTGCAGTTCCAACAGGTGAAAAATTTTCGGGGGCGTAGGACTGGCTTGCATTTTTAAAAAACAGGGGGTTGAAGGGTCACGGTGGGAAACCCCCCGTTGTCATTTTCCAACAGGTGTAGAATGCCCGGCGGTGGGACGGGCTTTGTCATTTTTCCAACGGGTTTGTAAAATTTCCCAAGGCGGTGGGACTGGCTTTCGTCATTTTTCCAACGGGTTAAAAGTCACGGTGGGACGGGGCCCCGTTTTTTTCCCCAACAGGGAAGAAGGGCCCAGGGGGGTGGGACTGGCGTCGTAAAAGTTCCAACGGGTTGAAGTGGGCGGGGGAAACGGCGCGTCATTTTTCCAACAGGTGTAAATGCCCCAGGGGGAGACTGGCGTCGTAAATTTTTAAACGGGTGTAGAATTTCGGGCCCCGGTAAATTTGGCCGTCGAAAATGTTTCCAACGGGTTTGTAAAATTGTGGGGGTTTAGGACGGGCGTCGTCATGTTCCAACAGGTGTAAAAAGCCCAGGCGGTGGGACGGGCGTCGTCATTTTCCCCAACGGGTGTAGAATGTCAGCGGTAGGACGGCCCCGTCAAGTTCCAACAGGGGGTAAAAGGGCAGGGGGTAGGACGGCGTTGTCTTTTTCCCCAACAGGTGAAAATGTCGGGGCGGTGGGACGGGCTTTGTCATGTTCCAACGGGTTAGAATGCCCAGGGGGTAGGACTGGCTTTTGTCATTTTTCCAACAGGTTTAAAAATGCCCGGGGGCGTAGGACTGGCTTTTTGTCATTTCCAACGGGTGAAAAAATGTCGGGCGGTAGGACGGGGCGTTGTAAATTTTCCCAAACAGGTGTAGAATGTCAGGGGGTGGGACTGGCGTTTTCATGTTCCAACAGGTGTAAAATGTCGGGCCCGGTGGGAATTTGGCTTTTTTTCCATGTTCCAACATTGTAAAAATTCCAGGGGGAACTGGCGGTCATTTTCCCAAACGGGTTAAAATGTCGGGCGGAAGGACTGGCGCCCGTCATTTTCCAACGGGTGTAAATGCAGGGGGGTAGGATTTGGCGTCGTCCATTTTCCCCAACCCGGGTAGAATGCAGGCGGAAGGACTGGCGCGCCCCAAGTTCCAACGGGTTTTAAAAAAGTCAGGGGTGGCTGGCGTCGTCATTTTTCCAAACAGGTGAAGAATGTCAGGCGGTAGAGGGGGCGTCCGCCCATGTTCCAACAGGTTAGAAGGTCAGGCGGTAGGACGGGGCGTCTTTCAGGTTCCAACAGGTGTAGAATGTCGGGCGGTAGGACTGGGCCCCGAAAAGTTCCAACAGGTGTAGAAGGCAGGCGGTAGGACGGGGCGAGTCAGTTCCAACGGGTTTAAAGTCGGGCGGAAAGACGGCGAGTAAAGTTCCAACAGGTGAAATGCAGGCGGTGGGACGGGCGCCCGTCATGTTCCAACAGGTTTTAGAATGTAAGGCGGTGGGAAACGGGCGTCGTCATGTTCCAACAGGTGTAGAAGGGCCGGGCGGTAGGACGGCTTTCCGTCAGGGTTCCAACGGGTGTAAAAATGCAGGCGGAAGGCCCGGGGCGTCGTCATGTTCCAACGGGTGTAAAATGCCCAAGGCGGTGGACGGGCGTCGTCATGTTCCAACAGGTGTAAAAAGTCGGCGGTAGACGGCGCGTCATGCCCCAACAGGTGTAGAATGCCCGGGCGGAAAGGACTGGCGGCCCCAATTTTCCCCAACGGGTGAAAGAATGTCAGGCGGTGGGAAACTGGGCTCCGTAATTTTCCCAAACCCGGGTGTAGAATGTCAGGCTTTAAGGACGGGGCGCCCGTCATTTCCAACAGGTGTAAATGTCAGGGGGAAGGACGGCGTCGCCCATGTTCCAACAGGTGTAGAATGTCAGGGGGTTGGGACGGGGCGCCCTTAAAGTTCCAACAGTGTAAAATTTGTCGGCGGTAGGACTGGCGCGTCATGTTCCAACGGGGTTAAAAAGTCGGGCGGTGGGACTGGCGTGGGCATGTTCCAACAGGGTAAAAAAGTCAGGGGTAGGACTGGCGTTTGTCATTTTCCCAAAACGGGTTTGAAAATGTCAGGCGGTAGGACTGGCGCCCGTCATTTTCCCAAACGGGTGTAAAAATGTCAGGCGGTGGGACGGCGTAGCCCATTTTCCAAAACGGTGTAAATGTCAGGCGGTAGGATTGGCGCGTCATGTTCCAACAGGTGAAAATGTCAGGCGGTAGGACTGGCGTCGCCCATTTTCCCAACGGGTGTAAATTTCAGGCGGGGGAAACTGGCGCCCGCCCATTTTCCCAACAGGTTAAAATGTCGGGGGCGGTGGGAAACGGCGTTGTAAATTTCCAACAGGTTTTAAATGTCGGGGCGGAAAGACGGGCGTCGTCATTTCCAACGGGTGTAAAATGTCGGGGGGCGGTAGGACAGGCGTCGTCATGTTCCAACATTTGGTAAAAAGTCAGGCGGTGGGGACTGGCGTCGTCATTTTTCCAACAGGGTGGGAAGGGCAGCGGTGGGACGGGGCGTCGTCATTTTCCCCAACAGGTGTAGAACGCCCCTGTGAAATGCATCATTTCAAATCAAATGGGTTTCAGTAGAACCCTTTCTTTCTGTGTCACTCCCCCTATTTTGTGTTCAAAAAGGCTTTGACAGCGTTTAGATGTTTTTGGGTTGTTGTTGTTTTTGTTGTTGTTTTTTGATAAAGAAGATGATGTTTAAATGATGAAGAAAAATGTGATGATGATGATAAATGATGATATATCATCCATCAACATCATCATCATAAACATCATCATAAATTTTCTTCTTCTTCTTTTTCTTCTTCTTTCTTCTTCTTTTTCCTTCTTCTTCTTCATCATCATCACCCAAAAAACATCATTGTTGTTGCTGTTTTTTGTTTTTTTTGGTTTTGTTTGTTCTTCTTCTTTTTTCTTTTTTCATCATCATCATCATCATCATCATCATCATAATCATAAACA
>CM031598.1:120507783-120515283 GCA_018398815.1 Conus ventricosus
GAGAACCACACGTCTATCTTCGCGTCCCACCTATCTCCCCCCCCCCCCCCCCCTCACCCCCTCTCAATTTCCCCACCCTGTCAACTCCTTCCTTCCCCCCTCACCCCGCCCTCACCTCCCCCCCCCCCCCCCCCCTCCCCACACCCCACAACGCTAAGATCGGGGTTCAGCGACCGCCAAGCAGCTAGCGCGAGATGGAACGAGATGATAACGAGAAACCGCGAGAGCGGAAGGAGCGCTGATGAACTGCGCGTGTCCAGGGGAACGGTAGCGCCCCCTGGTGGCGCCCGTGGGGAGAAAAGGAAACGGACTGTGGTTACGTGGCAGTTTTGTCAAAAATCTTGTGTGTGTGTGTGTGGTGCGGGGGGTGGGGTGGGATGGTTAGGGGGGGAGGAGGGGGGGGGGGGAGGGGGGCATGTCACTGTTTGTGGCCTTGGATAATGCTTACCCATCATTGTTTTATCCTTTGTTTCCATCCCGATGTTTGTCGTGTTTTTTTTTGTTTTTTTTTGTTTTTGTTTTTGTTTTTGTTTTTTGCACATGCTTGTTGTATATCCTTTGTTGTGACCTGTCAGGGTTTATCTGTTGTTTATTATCATTTTTTTGTGCTGTGTTAATCAGGGGGATGTGCATGCATGGTTAACACCCAGTGTTTGGGTTTTTGGTTATCACCTGATGTTTATGGTTTTGGGTAATCTCCCAGTGTTTGTGCTGTGTTATTATCCAATGTTTATGTTTTGTTTTCCCCCAATGTTTATGCTTGTGTTATCGCCCGATGTTTGTTTGTGATGCGTTATCATCAAACGTGTATGCTGTGTTAACCAACAACAATGTTTATGCTGTATGATTATCCTATGTGTATGCTATGTTATCATCTAATGTTTAAGCTTCGTTATCATTTAATGTTTAAGCTTCGTTATCACCCAATGTTTAAGTTGTGTTGTCCCCCTCATATTTTTTGCTACCATCGTTTGTTTGTTATCATCCAATGCCTATGTTTGGTTATCACCCAATTTTATGTTTGTTCTCATCCACCGTTTAAAGCTTTGTTATCACCCGATGTGTATGCAGTGTTGTCACCATTATTTATATTTTTTAAATTTAAAGCTTTGTTATCCCCCCAATTTTTATGCCTTGTTATCACTCAAGTTTATACTATCTTACCACCCCAGTGTTTATGCAGGGGTTTCTACCCCCGATGTTTATACTTTTTTACGATCCCCAAAATTTATTACTTGTCATCGCCACACTCTCTTTTCTTTTATTACTCAGTGTGTACAAATCCTGTTAATTATTCCTCATCATTTTATTTACCCTTTCGTTGTCGTTAACCCCGACATTTAATCATTTATTGTCACCTGATGTTTATCCTTTGTCATCAACCCAAACTTTATATTTTAATAACCTCCCAAAGCGTATCCTTTCTCTTGGCAATGTTTTATGTTTTTTATCCCCAAACGTTCATTCCGTTGTTATGAAAATTCAACGCTTATAACTTTGTTATTACTAGGATTTTTTCTCCCCCCTCCCCCGGCCCCCCTTGGTTTTTTTTTATTTTTATAACTCGCAGTGTCTCTCCTTTGTTTTTGTCGGTCAATCTTCTTTTTCTTTGTTTTTCAATTACGAGTCGCCTTTTTGTTTAAAATTATTCGTCGAAAGCTTAAAGTCTATTATCGTCCGTCAGGTTTTTTTTTGTTTTTATTGTTCTCACCTGTCAACGTTTATTTTTTGTTATCAACGAAAATGTTTATCGTTTTTTTTACAATTTGAAAGTGTTTATCTTTGGTATGAGTTCTCGGTGTTTAGTGATTATTATCAGTCAATATCTATATGTTGTCATCATCTGTAGGTGTTTACCCTTTGCTTTCAACTATATCTATCATTAATCATCACCTGTGGGCAATGTTTTTTCCTTTGTTATCACCTGTGTCAATGTTTATCCTTTGTTATCCCCCTGTGTCAATGTTCATCCTTTGTGATCACCTGTGTCAATGTTCATCCTTTGTTATCACCTGTGTCAGTGTTATCCTTTGTTATCACCTGTGTCAATGTTTAACCTTTGTTATCACCTGTGCAATGTTTATCCTTTGTTTTTCACCTGTGTCAGTGTTTATCCTTTGTTATCACCTGTGTCAATGTTTATCCTTTGTTATCACCTGTGTCAATGTTATCTTTGTTTTTCACCTGTGTTAATGTTTAAACCTTTGTTTTCACCTGTGTCAAGTTTAATCCTTTGTTTTCCCCCTGTGTCAATGTTTATCCTTGTTATCACCTGTGTCAATGTTTTTCCTTTGTTATCACCCGTGTCAATGTTTATCCTTTGTTATCACCTGTGTCAATGTTATCCTTTGTTTCACCTGTGTCAGTGTTTTTTCCTTTGTTATCACCTGTGTCAATGTTTATCCTTTGTTTTCACCTGTGTCAGTGTTTATCCTTTTCTTTCAACTTGTCAGTGCCCATCCTCTGGTATGTGTTCATTATCGGGCATCACTTGTTCATGTTATCCTTTTATTATCGCTGTCGATGTTTATCCTACCTGTCAAGGATTTTATTTATCTCCATCTGCTGATATATTACATTTTTCTATCACTTGTCCCTTGCTTATACATTTTTTTCACTTGTCTTTTTTGCCTGTCGATGTTTATCTTTGTCAGAAGATATCAGTGCTAACACTGCAGCGCAGTCAACGCTCTAACATTGGCATATTTCTATTTACTTTTACTTGTTAATATTCATCCTTCGCTAGTACCTGTCAGTGCGCAGTCAACGCTCTAACATTGGCATATTTCTATTTACTTTTACCTGTTAACATTCATCCTTCGCTAGTACCTGTCAGTGTGTATCCTCTGTTTTCACGTGCGAAAAAAAAAGACCATCAATGTCTACCTTCTTACCTCCCTTGAAGTCAATCGCTCGCTACTCTTTGACAACGTGTGAATGAGTCATCCCTGATGAACGGAATGCCAGACCTTGACTTTCGCTAGTGATTGAGACAAGGAATGTCAGCATGTACTCCCTGTAACCCCTTGCAGCAGACTTGGAAGCGTCAGTCCCTGTGTTTACCAGAGGCGATGCCGTTGTTGGCATGCAATCGGAGTCTCTGGCATCATGCACGAGTCCCCCCCCCCCCCCCCCCCCCCCCCCCCCCCCCTCTGCTCTCTTCTCTATTCCTATCTCTTGTTTTGAGCATGGCGAACACTGATGCGGAACTGAAGATACGGCATGTTTCATGTCCGTCAAAATGGTCTACCCGCCCTCAATCGCCCCCCCCCCCCCCCTTCTAGCCCCCTACCCACCCGTCCCTGCCCCGCCCCTCCCCTCCCCTCCCCCCCCCCCCCCCCCCCCCCTGCTCCTCCACCGTCTGACATGGTGTGTTCATTGCTGCAATGTGCAAACACACTGATTGTGTGAATAGTAAAGCAGTTTGCTTTGCGTCTCCGTCAGATATAGAGATGGGTGGAGTCGACAGAAGGAGGAGAGGAGCGGATGCTGTACATGCTGACAAGCGTCCTTCAGATCTCCGTTCTCCCCTTCCACTCACTCCCCCTCATTCCCACACAACCCCAGCACTCTTCTCACCTCCCCCCCCCCCTTCCCTCCACCAAGCAGCCCGCCCTTCCCCGCCTCTTTTTTTCTTTACTGTCTTCTTCGGGTTACCTTTCTCTTGTCTCCCCCCCCCCCCCCCCCCCCCACTTCCCCACATGCACAGAGCTGCCGCAGTGTGTGGGATATTATTGTCCTTGTTATGCAGAATTGCCGCAGTGTGTGGGGTATTATTGTCCTTGTCGCTGCCATGCAGAGAGCTGCCGCAGAGTGTGGAGTATTATTGTCCTTGTTTCTGCCATGCACAGAGCTGCCGCAGTGTGTGGGATATCATTGTCCTTGTGGCTGCCATGCAGAATTGCCGCAGTGTGTGGGGTATTATTGTCCTTGTCGCTGCCATGCAGAGAGCTGCCGCAGTGTGTGGGGTATTATTGTCCTTGTGGCTGCCATGCACAGAGCTGCCGCAGTGTGTGGGGTATTATTGTCCTTGTGGCTGCCATGCAGAATTGCCGCAGTGTGTGGGGTATTATTGTCCTTGTGGCTGCCATGCAGAATTGCCGCAGTGTGTGGGGTATTATTGTCCTTGTCGCTGCCATGCCAGAGCTGCCACAGTGTTTGGGGTATTATTGTCCTTGTGACTGCCACCAAGGTTTTTGTCCCTGTGTTTTACATGCATCGTAATTGCCTCCCTACGCTTCTTGTGCTCAACCTGACAATGATAGGGGACATGATGATGATGATGATGATGATGGTGATGATGATGATGATGGTGGTGATGATGATGATGATGGTGATGATGATGATGATGATGGTGATGATAATGATGATGATGGTGATGATGATGATGATGGTGGTGATGATGATGATGATAATGATGATGATGATAATGATGATGATGATGATGATGTGATGATGATGATGATGATGATGATGATGATGATGATGATGATGATGATGATGGTTACGACGACAATGCTGATACTGATGGTCATAATGATGATTATGATGGCAATCAATGACTGTGGTAAAATAAAGATGATGATGATGACCACGTTTGACGCTGATTTTGACCATTATGATAATGTGACGTTGGTGACGATTACAATGTTGTGACAACGGGTTTGATGAGGATGATGACGAAAAGGACGACGACAACGACGACAATGACGACGACGACGACGACGACGACATCGACAACATTGATGACAATAATGATAATGATGTAAGAAACCGATGATGACGACGGTCTTGACGAACTGTGATCAAACAAGCTTGCATCCAGAAACTCTGCCTGATAAATCTGGTTAAGAATACAAATGATCACATACACACACACACACACACACACACACACACACACACACACACACACACACACAACACAACACAACACACACACACACACACACACACACACACACACACACACACACACACACACACACACACACAACACGCGCGCGCGCGCGCGCGCGCGCGCGCGCGCGCGCCCTACAACCGCATACTGCTGTCTCTCTGATTCCCTGATCTGTTGACGGATGCAATATTTAGGGAGGGAGGCAAGGCGAGCTCTGATATCATGGTCATCGGACCTTTTGATACACGTTCTTCACTCACGTGTGATGCCGCCAGCAACTTCAATAATACATCAGCTATATTGGGGGTCCTCTTCCCCGCTCCCTGACCGGCCTATCCAGGTCTGTCCACCACACCTTGATTATTCTGTCTACCTGTCTGTATGTTTCTGTCTCTATCTCTGTCTTGGTCGGTTTGTCTGTCTGTCTGTCTGTCTGTCTGTCGGTCGGTCGGTCTGTCGGTCTATCTGTCTGATGTCTAGCTATCTGTTTGTCTGTCTGTTGGTCTGTCTGTCTGTCTGTCTGTCTCTCTGCACCGTCTGTCTGTCTGTCCATCTGTCTGCCTGTCTGTATGTCTCTGTCTCTATCGCTGTCTTGGCTGTCTGTCTTTTCTGTCTGTCTGCCTGTCTAGCTATCTGTTTGTCTGTTTGTTGGTTTCTCTGCCTGCCTGTCTGCGCTGTCTGTCTCTCTGCCTGTCTGTCTGTCTGCCCCTCTGTCTATCTGTTTGTCTGTCGTTCTGTCTATCTGTCTGTCTGTCCGCCTGTCTGTCTGTCTTTTCTCTGTCTATTCTCTGTCTGTTTGTCTATCTGTCCGTCTGTCTTTGTCTTTGTCTCTGTCTGTCTGTCTGTCTGTCTCTACCTCTCTCTCCCTCTTTCCTCCCCTCTCTCTCTCTCTCCTCTCTCTCTCTCTCTCTCTCTCTCTCTCTCTCTCTGGTCAAGTAAGCGCCACTAGATGAAGACAGGTGTACACAGATTTATTGTACAAGTAGAACCTGCACAGCTTGTGTCTGAAACTGATGAAGGTACGTGGTGCACACTGATGTAGAAGTGGCGTATGTAGACGTCAGCTACAGAGAGCAGTGGTGTACACTGATGTAGAAGTGGCGTATGTAGACGTCAGCTACAGAGAACAGTGGTGTACACTGATGTAGAAGTGGCGTATGTAGACGTCAGCTACAGAGAGCAGTGGTGTACACTGATGTAGAAGTGGCGTATGTAGACGTCAGCTACAGAGAACAGAGGACAAAGGAAGCAATTCCACGTCGTCAGGCAATTGCAGTTACAATCGACCATTTGATTTGATTTGATTTGATCAAAAGAAATTTGAATTCATGGATAGTCAGACAGACTAACTGACGGGCTGACTTACTGACTGACTGGCTGGGTGACCTATGACGGATTGTTTATTTGATGGATGAATCCCGATCCCCACAACACCATCCCTTCCCCCGCCACTCTCGTTATGCTGCCTCCTCCACCTCACCCCCCTCCCCTCCCACCCCCTGCTTAAAATGGCGTTTATACCTTTCGGCAAAAACAAAACAAAACCATGTGACGGACAAATCTCAATCACCATAATCTTGAGCCGATCTGACGTAAACCCCTTTGTCAACACACAGCCGCAAGTCATTTCAGTGCAGTTGGGAAGGACGGTGATGGGGATGGGCAGGAGAACGGGGGAGGTGGTGGGAAGGGGAGGGGGGGGGTGGGGAGGGGGGGGGGGGGCGTCAGTAGGAAGGAGAAGGGGCCATTTCGAAGAGGGGTGGGGAAGGGGGGGTATATCGTTCTGGTATCACCGACCTCTGGCACCAAACCTCCACTCCACTATGGACTGACAAGTTCTGCTGGAGGAAGAACAACAACCCTCCTCAACAGATATCCCCCCCCCACCTCTCCTCTCCTCTCAGCATTCATCCCCCATCCTTCCCCCTCCTCCACATTCCTCCCACCACCACCACCCCTTCACCCTCTTTCTCCCACAGTCTGAAACGAGCAGACAACCTTTTTTTTCTTTTTTTTCTTTTTCAGGTGAGTGCCAATAATAATAATAATAATAATAATGGGGATTTATATAGCGCCTTCCACGGCACAAGGCGCTTTACAAAGGCAGAAAAAATACAATTGCTAAATGTAAAGAAAATGCATTGAAAAACGGCTCAGAAATGAAAAACAGAGGCACTCTCCCATTATCTCCCACGCGCACACACACTCTCACGCACAGACACACAATACACAACAGCCGCAACAAGCACAAACTACTAAGCGATCCACAGAAGCAACAAGAGTCAATCAACTATCTGGTAATGACTGTCTTCTTAGTATTGTTGAAAAGGTGGTTTTCAGGGAGGTTTTGAAGGAAAAAAGGTTTGAGAATGTCTTAAGTCATAGGGGAGTTTATTCCAATGGGGGATGAAGGGGGAAGATGGAGGGTGAGTGTGGGAGGTGGGGAAGGGGGTGGGGGTGGGGTGACGTGGGTTAAACTTAGGGTGTAAGCCGGGGGATCACCTGATTACTTGTTTGTTCAACATGGAATGGGGGGGGGGGTGGGGGGGGGGGGGGGGGGGGGGGGGGGGAGTTTGCCTTTTCTTTTCCTTCTGCCTTTC
>CM031598.1:120525283-120537783 GCA_018398815.1 Conus ventricosus
CTTGAACGCTGTATAAAGATAAATGGACATTTATTTCGTTGTTAGTTCATTATTTGATGCTAGAAGTAAACTAAATCGCGAAAGGTTTGAGAGAGGAGAGAGAGGAGAGAGAGAGAGAGAGAGAGAGAATAATGATGTTACTGTCCAAATTTAAACGGAGCATATACAAACATCTTGTTATCTGATTCATCTTCCCGCGCGCAATTTAGCGGCGTCATTGGCCGCTCATCTTCCCGCTCCTCGCTACAGTCACACCTTGGTCTGACCCCGGCGCCGCCTCGGCTCCGGCAATCCACAGGAAGCAGTCAATATCAAGTCGCTGGGAGGAACCTCACTAGAGGAGACACAGCGCCGTCACTTCAGTGGTGTTCAGCGGTGCCTGTTCTGAGGCAACCTACGCAGAACACCACCTGCTAAGCTGCATACAGACGACAGTAGTTTCTTAGACACGAAGCCATCGTGAAGGATCGTCCCTTCAGAACAGTGCCACCATGGGTCCGCGACGTTTCGTCGAACGACATTTCGTCGAATGAGCACGACTTGGCCTAACGGCCTTCGTTCATTCGTCTTCGTCCTCTCTCGGGCTTCGCCCTACTCTAATCTAAAGACCATCGATTCTGCTTTGGAGTAGACTGGGTCCCTCCGTGACTTTTTTCCCGTTGACTTTCTTTCCCGTTGACTTTCAACCCTCGCAGGCTGCAAGAAAATTCGACGAAATGTCGTTCGACGAAATGTCGTTCGACGAAACGTCGGACACTGGCCACCATACCCGTCCAGCGACAATCTCCACGAACTTACCGACACCGTCGACTCCGACATGAATTGACGAAGGGCATAGATGAGGAGGGCACATTGAATTTTTGAGATCACCATGGCAGCAGGGCAAGGAGGGCCAAAGAATCCATTGCTTTAAAAAAAAATACAGATAGACAAGGACTGGGATGATGAAGGTGATGCAATGGAAATTCCATGATAGGGCTGTACTTGTCATAATATATTCCGATGTCAACCAGGCCCGAGAGATCAATACGATGTTTCTGCTAGCAATGCAACAGAGACCGAACCAAATCATTGATTATGTCTTGACCAATGAGGACACTGCAGAAACCCTACGCTTATTTCAGACATAGTAATTCGTACAACATGGAAGAAAGTAATTTCAATACTAAGGTAGACAGAAAATAAATGTCAAAATATCATCAGAAATACGAACAACAATAACAAACCTAATAATCTTTTGTAATGCATACAACCAATGATGTCTGAGCCAGTATTCTGAAAACGATCACACAAAATGAAGAATATGTGTCTTTTCTCCTCCTCCAATCTTCTTTGTAACGAATAAAATTGAATGTGGATATTGAGCTCTTTTTCAGTCTAATGAGATACAAACAGATGTTAGTGACTAGGTAACAGTCGCCCACAAACATCCACATTTCCCAAACACCTGTCCACTCCAGAGAGAGAGAGAGAGAGAGAGAGAGAGAGAGAAGAGAGGAGAGGAGAGAGAGAGAGAGATTGAGAGAAAACCAAACTTCAAAGACGAATCAGCTTTCATTTCGGAAACAGCGGCCAGGCTTTAGAAACTGTCTCTAAGTTGCCTCATTACGGTAGGAATCAGTGCCAAATGCGGTTACGTAGATTACGGCTATTCCGAAGAGGGAGAAAGAGAGAGAGAGAGAGAGAGAGAGAGAGAGAGAGAGAGAGAGAGAGAGAGAGAGGAGAGAGAGAGAGAGAGAAGCGGCAGACGGTTTAAACGCTGATGCCAATTCCACAGAGACTGCTGCCAGGCCAATCTTGGAGGTGAGCTAACCAGGCTGCCACGTGCCCTCGCCAACTGACCAAACGCAGAAGGGAGCGGTCAGTCAGGAAGACAAGAGCGGACAACTGGAATCTTAACCTGATTAGCTCCCTTGCCGTAACCCTCTCAGGCGGCGTTAGTGACGTGCTGAGGAAGTGACGTCATGTGACGCAAGGGGTTGTGGTCTGACGTTTGACGGGGATGGTTGTTTTGACGTGGTGGTGAAGATGGAGAGAGACCAGAGGGGAGGTGTGTGTGTGTGTGTGTGTGTGTGTGTGTGTGTGTGTGTGTGTGTGTGTGTGCGTGCGTGCGTGCGTGCGTGCGTGCGTGCGTGCGTGCGTGCGTGCGTGCGTGTGTGTGTGTGTATGTGTGTGTGTGTGTGTGTGTGTGTGTGTGTGTGTGTGTGTGTGTGTGTGTGTTTATGCGTGTGTTTATGTGTGTGTGTGTGCATGCGTGCGTGCGTGCGTGCGTGCGCGCGCGCGCGCGCGCGCGTGTGTGTGTGGTGTGTGTGTGTGTGTGTGTGTGTGCGTGTGAAAGAGGGGTATGGGGGGGGGGGGGGGGGGAGGAGACCAAGATGCTGGCCAGTCTTGATGGCGTGGTTGGTCAGTACACCGCCCTTGCCTTGACCACTGCACGTCATGATTTACATACAGTGTGATGGTCATTCATTCGTTGGTTGATTGATTAAATAATGTCACTGGTCTACGTGCATTGGTGAGAATTATTTCTGATGACAAATTCCAACAAAATGCCGACAGCGAGCGAGCGAGAAAGCGAGTGAGTTTACACTGCGGCGTTTATGGTTACATTCCAATGATGATAATAGATAAGCAATGATATACTTTTGTACGAAGAGTTTTGGCCTGGGTGGCATGAAGAACGGAAAGGAGCCAATAGAAACATAATTCATGTCAAAAAGGAGAGAGAGAGAGAGAGAGAGAGAGAGATGAGGAAGAAGAGGGGAAGAGGAGAGAGAGAGAAGAGAGGAGAGAGAGAGAGAGAGAAGAGAGGAGAGGAGAGAGAGAGAGAGAGAGGGGAGAGAACAGAGAGAAGAGAGAGAGAGAGAACAGAGACAGACAGATAGAAGGAGGAGACAGACAGACAGATATGGGAGAGGAGAGAGGCAGAGAGAGACAGAGACAGAGACAGGTAGAGAGAGACAGAAAAGAGAGACAGAAAGACACAACAAACAAAGAGAGACGGAAATGAGAGACAGAGGGCAGAACAAAGAGGCAGACAGACAGAGACAGAGATACAGATGAGACACAGACTGAGACACAGATGAGACAACAGAGAGAGACAGAGACAGGATGGAGGTTGATGGATGAAGGCGAATAGAAGGAGCAGCAGCCTTTAAACGGGAGAGAAACAGAAGTGAGGAGAAAAAGAAAGAAAGAAAGGGGTTTTATCGGCGTTAAGAGCCGTTGGTTGCCCACGTTCTGATAGCGGGGAGGTGACTGCGATAACACAGTCCCAGAGTTGTGTCCTTATCACCGGGTGCTCACGGGGTCACGGGGTCGCACCATACCCGCAGGAGCGAACGAGGCGAAGAAGGGAGCGGGGAGGTGGTCGGGAGGGGAGTAGTAGAGAGGGGAAGGGGGGGGGGGGGCTGGTTTTATCGGGTCCAGAGAGGAAAGTGGGGTGGGGGGCGGGGGGGGGGGGGGGGGGGGGGGGGGGAGTGGGAACCCCAGATTGGAGATGGAAGTGAAGGATGAACCGAACGGTAGATGGCGGTGCACATATTTCGTCCTGGAAAACTAAGGGCGGAGGGCGGGGGAGGGGGTTGGGGGGTGGGGGCACTGCCCTAACTAAATATCCACACCCCCACCCCTCATCCCTCCTTCCCACACAGCATCTCAGCACTAAAACTGCCCGCGTTGACCACAGCACTGTTCATCTGAACGCCTTCACCAGTAGCACGTGCCACACAGCAGATGCGGCGATAGTGGTGATGCTAGTGGCGGCGGCGGCGGCGGCGGCGGTGGTGGTGGTGGTAGTGGTGGTGGTGGTGGTGGTGGTGGTGTGTGTGTGTGTGTGTGTGTGTGTGTGTGTGTGTGTGTGTGTGACACAGGAGAGAGAGAGAGGAGAGAGAGAGAGAGAGAGGAGAGAGAGAGAGGAGAGAGAGAGGTGCATGGTAAATACATACCACGGTTGGCGACAGAAACAACAACCAAATGATCCAGCTACAGTGTTTTCGTATGTAAACGAACGAACCAGAAAGGAAAAACAAAGACCTAGTACCAGCTTAGTTTCTGATTCAGCCTCTCTCCGTGTTTAAAACCACGTCGTCACCACACACACACGATAAATTGATTTCAAGGCTAGAGTCAAGATAGATTGTAGGAAATCTTTTCCAAAATTATGGTACGCCCTAACCTACCCCCCCCCCCCCCCCCCCCTCGAAATCCGCCGGGCCTTTTAATCTCCCGTACTGTTACATATCCAGTTAGAGGTTAACAGATGACTTAGTAATCAATGAGTATGACGTTAGTTTGAAGAGTATGACGTTAGTTTGAAGAGTATGACGTTAGTTATTGAAGTAGGTATGACGTTAGTTTGAGGAGTATGACGTTAGTTTGAGGGGAGTATAGTAGCGTTAGTTTGAGGAGTATGACGTTAGTTTCAAAATGAGGTGACTGCAGACGGAAAGGGAAACCAAGTTTACAACCATTTCGCCGACGAAAGGGACAAACAAATTGCAAGGCAGAACACGGCGCGTTTCGACCTCTTCATCAGGCCAGATAAACACCGCTCAGGACAATGGAAACGAAGAACGGGCAATCACGTATCTTCTCACACTGGGTACAAAATGGACGTTTGATGAGAAACGAGACCTCTTTTCATTCAACGTCTTTGTTTTCTTTGTCCTGAATGTCTCTTGCCTGAGGAAGAGCCAAGAGATAGAAACGCTTCGTGTTTTGTCTTGTGATTTGTTTCTTTTGTCAGGCGGATTATTCATCATTTTTCTGAAAGTTTGGCGTTCATTGTCGTATAGGGATGTCAGCGAATTGTTTTTGAATGTCGTTTGAACAATCGAAGAGAACAATGCTCATGTGGAAAAACAATCTTTCACACACACACACACACACAGACACACGCACACACACACCACACACACACACACACAACACCACACCCACGCACGCACACACAACACACACGCACACACACACACACACACACACACACACACACACACACACACACACACACACACACACCACCACACACCACATACACACACGCACGCACGCACTCACCACACACACACACACACACACACACCACACACACCCACACACTCTCTCTCTCTCTCCTCTCTCTCTCTCTCTCTCTTGCTCTCTACTGCACCACACCACACACACACACACACACACACACACACACACACACACACACACACACACACACACACACACACACACACACACACACACACATGTGAGACGCTGTCGAGCGTGTTTTAAGTTCACTCCCATCGCAAAAAAAAAAAAAAAAACAAACAAACAAACAAAAAACACAAAAAAAAAAAAAAAAGAAAAAAAAGAAAGAAGAGAGAAGCAGCATTTTTTCGTTTGCTTGTTGGATTCCTTCCCCAGGCTTTAAAAAAATGATTCCTTCATAGTTTTGTTCTTCTTCTTACATTGGCGACATTCTAAGATGGATTTTCTGCCACTCTCTTTAACTCTTTGCCCTTTAATAGTCTTCCTTCACTGACGTGTGCGTGTGTCTCCTTTGTTTTTGTTCAGAAGATGTTGACACTTTTCTATTTCTCTTGCTACAACTTTGCAATGCTGTCTGTCTGATGTTTCTGTCTGCTGTTTCTCTCGTGGCTAGTTGGTGATGTTGTAGTCATTGGCATGGGCACCTCCCTGTCCTTCCTGGCATATTACCTGCCAACGGGGTAATTTTAAAGAATCTTTTGTGCACGACTATAAACATTTTTACTCTTTGAACACGCGCGCACGCGCGCCACCGCACACGCACACACACACACACACACACACACACACACACACACACACACACACACACACACACACACACACAGCACGCACACACACACACACACACACACACACACACACACACATGTATCTGTGTGCGCGCGCGCGCGCGCGCGCGCGTCGTGTGTGTGTGTGTGTGTGTGTATGTGTGAGTGTGGTGTGTCTTTTTGTAGCGGTGACAGCTTTGATACATTCGGCAGTTAGTCTGATATAGTCTGATATAAGCGAAAACAAACAAACACTTTGAAACATTCTTTTTAAACAATGTGGGTTATCATATAGATCTATAGAAAATACTGTCTGAAATACTTGACTGTTCCATATTGGACTACACTTGCTGTAGAAAACACATTGTATGAAATACCTGGTTGTGATAAGTGTAGAGTATATAAAGCACGAAACACTGAATCTGAAATACTTGGTTTTTATACATTGTAGTAGCCTACTTAACGCGCTCATCACTGTGCCTGATACATCTGGCTTTCATACATTGTAGAATATTTCTGATGCACCAAACATTGTAGCTGAAACATCTACCAATCATTATGAAGCTTACCAATCATTATAAAGCTTACACGTAAATAAAAAGGACAAAGATGAAAAAGGCGAAGTTTCAGCAATGTTATTCAGCTTGTTTCCTATTAAAGTGCGCTTCACCTTCAAACACACACCACCACACACACACACACACACACACCACACACACACACACACACACACACACACACACAATTTAAAGATTTCAGATAGAAATTTTTTCATTATTTTTAAACTTAAGTTCGGCCATTATTTAATTGGTTATATAACAACAACAAAAAAAGTACCTAGTCTGATAAGTACAAAGAGTTGTCAACATTTTCATTCTCGTCCACCTCCACCAAACAAAGAAGAAAAGCGGAACAAAGCAAAGATAAGAACTCTAAACAGCGCCTCACGTTGACGCGCTCTCGTTGAAACAAGAGCACGCGAGAATCTCGGGCTCACTGACGGCGGGAAGCGACGAGAAAAATGGCCGCGTAGTTTTGCGACAAGATCTTCATGTTTGCACGTGCAGTGAAACACGGTTTGGTTCCGCCTGTATGCACCCGCTCACCCGTGTTAAACGATCGCCCACCCCGTGTCAATCTTCTTCTCTCTCCCGGCTCCCAGCAAGACCTGCTCCAAGAGATACATGACACGGGATTTAGGAGCGGAGAAAGAGAGAGAGACGGGAGGGCTTGGTGGGGGAAGGGGGGGGGGGGGGGGAGGGGGAGGAGAGGGGGGGGGGGAGGAAGGGGGGTAGGGATGAAGTTGGGGGTGTGAGAGGTGCTGGTGAGGTTAGTAAAGATAGTGAGTTGGGGGAGGAGAGGGGGAGAGGGAGGGGGTAGGGATGAAGTTGGGGGTGTGAGAGGTGCTGGTGAGGTTAGTAAAGATAGTGAGTTGGGGGAGGAGGAGGGGGAGAGGGAGGGGGTAGGGATGAAGTTGGGGGTGTGAGAGGTGCTGGTGAGGTTAGTAAAGATGGTGAGTTGGGGTACAAGGGGGGAAGGGGGGGGGGGGGAGGGGGAGGAGAGGGGGGGGGAGGGGGGGTAGGGATGAAGTTGGGGGTGTGAAGGTGCGGGTGAGGTTAGTAAAGATAGTGAGTTGGGGTGGTGAAGTTGGGGGTGAGAGGTGCGGGTGAGGTTAGTAAAGATAGTGAGTTGGGGTAGGGATGAGTTGGGGGTGTGAGAGGTGCGGGTGAGGTTAGTAAAGATAGTGAGTTGGGGTAGGGATGAAGTTGGGGGTGTGAGAGGTGCGGGTGAGGTTAGTAAAGATAGTGAGTTGGGGTAGGGATGAAGTTGGGGGTGTGAGAGGTGCGGGTGAGGTTAGTAAAGATAGTGAGGGGGTTGGGGGGTAGGGATGAAGTTGGGGGTGTGAGAGGTGCGGGTGAGGTTAGTAAAGATGTGAGTTGGGGGGAGGAGAGGGGGGGGGGAGGAGGGGGTGGGATGAAGTTGGGGGTGTGAGAGGTGCGGGTGAGGTTAGTAAAGATGGTGGGGGGGGGGGAGGGGGAGGAGAGGGGGGAGGAGGGGGTAGGGATGAAGTTGGGGGTGTGAGAGGTGCGGGTGAGGTTAGTAAAGAGTGGTGGGGTAGGATGAAGGGGGGGTGAGAGGGCGGGTGAGGGAAAATGGGTGGAGGGATGAAGTTGGGGGTGTGAGAGGTGCGGGTGAGGTAGTAGGTAGGGAAGAGTTGGGTGTGAGGTGCGGGTGGGTTAGTAAGAGTGAGTTTGGGGAGGAGAGGGGGGGGGAGGGAGGGGGTAGGATGAAGTTGGGGGTGTGAGAGTGCGGGTGAGGTTAGTAAGATGGTGGGGGGGGGGGAGGGGGGGAGAGGGGGGGGGGAGGGGGTAGGGATGAAGTGGGGGGTGAGAGGTGCGGGTGGGTTAGTAAAGATAGTGAGTTGGGGGGAGAGGGGGGGAGAGGGGGTAGGGATGGAAGTTGGGGGTGTGGAGGGGGGTGAGGTTAGTAAAGTGGTGGGGGGAGAGGTAGGGGAAGAGGGGAGGAGCGGGTAGGGATGAAGTTGGGGTGTGAGAGGTGCGGGTGAGGTAGTAAAGATGGTGGGGGGAGGATGGGAGGAGAGGGGGAGAGGGAGGGGGTAGGGATGAAGTAGGGGGTGTGAGAGGTGTGGGTGAGGTTAGCAAAGATAGTGAGTTGGGGTACAAGGGGGACCAATCAGATTTTGGAACATTTGGCAATACTGTATTTTTTGGATAATCTTCCAGTCCACCCTCTCCCTCTTCCTCCTCCCCACCCTACACCCCTTCATCCCCCATTCTCCACTCCACACACACACGATTTGCGCTGCACTATTCAGACATTTTTGTCCAGGGTACCTCGATAAATTAACCTGCAGACTTCCTATGATATTTGTTCGGGGTACCTCGATGAATTAACCTACAAATCTTCCTATGACATTTGTCCAGGATATCTTGATAAAATTAACCTGCAAACTTACTATGATATTTGTCCGGGGTACCTCGATAAATAATAAACTGCATATCTTACCATATATGAATTATGTTGTCCAGGGTACCTCGATAAATTGACCTGCAGACTTCCTATGATATTTTGAGAATTTCACTTTCTCTGAACACTTCAATCTTTCACTCTTTTTATATTCATAATACTCCGTGTGTGGTTGATCGGTTGTTTCACTCCGCATGATGCAAAAACACCTTGGAACAGTTCAAATCCAACTCCATAATGGTTTAAAAGACATCCCATGCAACGCCCATCTTGTGCCAAATTGGAGAAGATAACTGATCGCTCGTCCTTCGTTTTCATTGTCCTGAATATTGCTTATCTTGTCTAAAGAAGACCTGAGAGGTCGAAACGCGTCGTGTTTTGTCCTGTGATATGCTTGTCCCCTTTGTCTGGCAGATAAACTACAATTTAAAAATCTGTTTTAATTTCCGCCTGCCATCATCTTACCTTGAAACATACTCTTTCCATGTGGCTTTTTCAGGGGAAACGAAGGTTTGAGAGCAAAGTAAGCTGACGGTTCTCTCTACCAGTCGGTTTGAGAGCAAAGAAAGCTGACGGTTCTCTCTACCATCGGTTTGAGAGCAAAGAAAGCTGACGGTTCTCTCTACAATCGGTTTGAGAGCAAAGAAAGCTGACGGTTCTCTCTACCAATCGGTTTGAGAGCAAAGAAAGCTGACGGTTCTCTCTACCAATCAGAAAACGTTACTATTTTTGGTTGTTCAGGATAAACATAAGAGCCAAACATGATTAGAAAAAGATTTCGCTTAAAAAATTTTTTTTTTTAAGACAACATTGATTATGTTTGTGTTCAAGACGCAGTGCATTATACACGGATAAAAAGCTAAAGTAGAACGTAGACTGTTTCAACTCGTGTTTGGTTTTCATCTCGGTCTCTGTTGTTATTAAGATGTATGTCGGACCAACGTGACCCGCCGCATTCAGTAAGCTTGTTTGCGATTGGTAAAGGGAATCGTGGGTGTTGATCCTGCCGTGGAGCTTGGCGTAATCTTCAGGTCAAACAAAGCTGGATCGAAATCAATCCGTGGTGCCTGGTCTGTGTCCATGCGACATCGGTTTACACAGAGGAACAAAAATCCATGTCGAAGACAGGAAATCTCTGTCTCTGTCTGTCTGTCTGTCTGTTCTGTCTGTCTGTCCGTCCGTCCGTCCGTCTGTCTGTCTGTCTGTCTGTCTGTCTGTCTGTCTCTCTCTCACATGCACACACACACACACACACACACACACACACACACACACACACACACACACACAACACACACACACACACCACACACAGATTGTAAACGTTACGGTGTGTATCCCCAAATGAGAGAGAGAGAGAGGAGAGAGTGAGATGAGAGATGAGGAGAGAGAGAGAGAGACAGACAGACAGCAGACAGACAGACAGACAGACAAACAGACAGACAGAGATGGCATGGGAGTGGGAAAGGATTGAGACTGACATGGAATAAATTAGAGACCTTCCGATGTCATCAGGTTTTAATATTTCCCCCTTTTCATGTTCTTTCTTTCTTTCTTTCTTTCTTTCTTTCTTCCTTTCTTTCTTTCTTTCTTCCTCCCTTTCTTTCTTTCTTTCTTTCTTTCTTTCTTTCTTTCTTTCTTTCTTTCTTCCTTTCTTTCTTCTTTCTTTCTTTCTTTCTTTCTTTCTTCCTTTCTTTCTTTCTTTCTTCCTCCCTTTCTTTCTTTCTTTCTTTCTTTCTTTCTTTCTTTCCTTCTTTCTTTAAACTAATCATGTGTTCATAGGCTGTAGGGTATTCATTTTTTGATTGAATGCCTTCATTCGATCAAGAATTGAGATTTTATGTAGCGCCTATTCTTCCAATCTGTCCTTGTTAAGCTAAAACATGCGATGAATTTACGAAAATGAAATATGTAAAGAAGAGCGAGTGAGAGCGAGAGAGAGAGAGAGAGGAGAAGAGAGAGAGGAGAGGAGAGAGAGAGAGAGAGAGAGAGACAGACAGACAGAGAGACAGACAGACAGACAGACAGACAGACAGACGGACAGACAGACAGACAATCAGGCAGACTGAGAGAGAGACGCACACAATAAGAACCGCAGACGTAAAGATGCCGAGAGATGGCCAAGAGTTGCCAGGCAATTTGTCTGTATTTTATGGAACACGAAACACGTTTTGCAACTTGGCTCAAACGGCACCATTGACACTGGAGGGCTGTGAGTGTGATTGGAAAGCACACTTGGTGGAATCATACTGACACATAAAACATCACTTTATTTAAACCAAGGGGCTTGCCAGCTGCAATCAACGTTTGGGAGGGGGGGAGGAGGGAGGGAGGGGGGGGGGGGGGGGGAGGGAGAAAAAGAGAGAGAGATTTAAAAGAACATTACTTTTGATCATTTGATCTCTCTCCTCTGCATTTTATAGGAGAGAGAGAGAGAGAGAGGAGAGAGAGAGAGAGAGAGAGAGAGAGAGAGGAGAGAGAGAGAGAGAGAAGACAGACAGACAGACAGGCAGACAGACAGAAAGATAGACAGAGCGAGACAGAGAGAGACAGAGAGAGACAGAGAGCTTCAAAAGAACGGTAGTTACTATTTAATCTCTCTTCTCTACGTTTTTAATAGGGGGGAGAGAGAGAGAGAGAGAGAGAGAGGAGAGGAGAGAGAGGAGAGAGAGAGGAGAGAGTTTCAAAAGAACACTAGTTTTAACGATCTAATCTCCCTTCTCTGTATTTTCTAAGAGAGAGAGAGAGAGAGAGGAGAGGAGAGAGGAGAGAGAGAGAGAGAGAGAGAGAGAATGACAATGTTTTAATGTTAGGTCTCCAGCCTGTAAACATAGGTACACGTGCACAATGTAGTGGCTATCCAAACAGACGGATCATATGAATCAACTTAGAGAGAGAGAGAGGAGAGAGAGAGAGAGAGAGAGAGAGAGAGAGAGAGAGAGAGAGAGAGAGAGAGAGAGAGACGCGCAACATCATACAGTTTCAAAGGGACACGGAAATGATAATTTCAGACACGTGATCTCTCTCTACTCTGTACTTTCCAATTGCGAAGAGAGAGAGAGAGAGAGAGAGAGAGAGAGAGAGAGAGAGAGAGAGAGAGAGAGCACCATAGGGAGATACAATTTCCAAAGGAGAGTGATCAATCTCAGCCTTGCTATCAGTCATCGGAGCCCCTCGCCATTACGTTCATTAACTCGGTCATTTGCACGTGAAATGCCCACACGTGCTCGTGACACACCCTTTCGCTGCCTTACCTCACGCACACACACACACACACACACACACACACACACACACACACACACACACACACACACACACACACACACAACACACACACACACACACACACACACACACACAACACACACACACACACACACTCACCCACCCACTTACACACATAATATACGCTCGCGCGCGTGTGGATGGGTGTTGCTGCAACGCCAAAAGTTACCAGGAATTATTCTGTAAGGATGTTGTGGCACACAGTGTCTCCACTGTAAGTGAACAACACTTCATTCGAGCAGGTCACGTGTTAATGTCCACAGTGGAACACATTGTCGCCATATGTGAATATGTGGTCAAAGGTCAGATCCAGCCTGTCAAAAAAAAGGAAAAAAAAGAAGAAAAGTTGTAATACAGGCGTGCAAGGTGAACAGAGCAATAATGGTGATTACCTATACCTACATCTTATTGCAAATGATGGTGGTAGTC
>CM031598.1:120552783-120555213 GCA_018398815.1 Conus ventricosus
GTTGGCCTAGTTATTGCACACATCCTTTTTACATCTTGACTTCGTTGTCTGTTGTTATCGGTGTAACCTTTTCCTGTAGTTTGTCACAATCATCATGGTTGTTCTCACGTCAGAGGTTACGTCAGAGGTCACATACAGATTCTGTCAATGACCTACATAATGGTGGCGGGGGTGTCACTTGGGTTTCCCAAACAAACCCCAGAGAATTCCAGACAAGAAAATTATTCCAGGCAGTACAAGAAACAAGACTTGTTGGTTTAAAAAAAAATCCACTTCAAATCCTAAGGAATAGTGATGTCTTTTTAGCTTGAGTTTCACAGAATCAAATTACTTTTGGGAATACACGTCTGGTTCAGTTTGGAGAAGACACAGTGAACAAACAATCCACCTGATGAAGAAAGTCCACCAAATCATCCAGGATTCCACATGATTAAAAAAAGCCCGTCTTTAATCGCACCAAACTGCCATTAAGCTGAATATTGCACTTTATTCTTCAACTGTGTTTCTAACGCATCCGTTTATATTCCGCTGATCAATACACTGTTTCTGGCCAAAATAGTCCAGGAGGATATCGTGTGATCAACACACGACTTGTAGCAAAAATGATGATCGGTAATTGATCGATAACACTGTTTACGGTAAACACGATCTTTTATAACATTGTGCGATCAATACTGTTCATTGCTAAAACAATTGTACATTAGAACATGACCTTGTGATCAATACACCGTTAAAACTAAAAGTGATCAATACACTGTTTAAATGCCAAAGGATCAATTGTGATCAATACGCTTTCTTGCAAAAATGATCGTATGTAAGATCTTGTGAAAAAAATACAGTATTTATAACAAAACTAATCACTTACGGTATGTCGTGAACAACGCACTATTTATGATGAAAACGATCTCAATAATGATTATGTGAACAATACGCTGACTTGAAGTAGACTTCTTAATAAAGCATGACATTGTCGTAGCCTCAGTTTTGTGAAGAAAGACATGTAGAATTTTATGATCTGGACTTGCCATTTGAACTGATCCACAAAATCATTAACGGGAGACATTGCGTGGGTAATAAATCAATGAAAGCAACAGATTGATTTAAGTAAAAAGAATACATCATGAAATCAATTTCCAGTTTGGATGATTAATCTACGCACTTAGTCCCAGTCCTCTGGGTTTAAAGAAAATGTTTTGGAATATTCTCCGTTCTCAAAATTTTCATTTGTTTTTGTTTTCCTGCACACAAACTAATTTTCCAAAGTGTCAATCATGACAGAAAATGATTATCTCCACTGAATAACAGTTTACTCTTTCTCAAAAACATTTCTTCGTTAAAACTTGAACCATTTCCAAAGACAAACTGCTCGTTTTCTTCTTCGCTGGTAAACATTTCTAATGAATATCACACACAGAAGACAAAAAACAGGTTGAACATTTTCCCAACGCCTTTTCAATGAAACCTTGCCAGTGAGAATCAAACTGCTGATTCTGAAGCTATTCCTGAATCGTCGACACGGGAACAAACATACAGGAGTCTAGTTTGAACACTAAAACACTGGCACCGAAAGTCTCTCTCTTTCATTTCCCCCCCCCCCTTCTCCCCCTCCGACACAGGCGGGCAGTGACGCGTGAAAAAGTTGGGTAGACAGACCTCGTCACTGTTGAGTGAAGTTGATACACACAAGCTCTTTGGCGGAACTGATGCGCAAACACACGCCGTACTACAAGAAAGCTTGCCAGCACGTTTTTGCTTGTTCTACCGCCTGCCGTCTGCTCCACCACCCCCACCCTCAACCCCCCACCTCTCTCTCTCTCTCTCTCTCTCTCTCTCTCTCTCTCTCTCTCTCTCTCTCTCTCTCTCTCTCTCTCTCTCTCTCTCTTCCCATCACCACCTTCCTCCTTTTTCTCGCAGTGTGTGTGCGTGTGTGTGTGAAGCGCTGGGAAGGAGCGCCGAGCGTTGATTGGTTCTCGCGGTTTGCTCGCGCTCAGGCGTCACCCAAGCGCGTTCACCTCGTGCCGTGACGTCACGTGATTGACACCCCAGGCCTTCCGGTGCCAGACAGTTATTGGAATTTAAAAGAAAAAGTTGGCTGGCAGCGCTTGGCGCTATGGATTTGCAGGAAGAGGAGGGGCGTGTTAGGTTGGTGGTGGTGGGGGGACTGGGAAAGGGGAGATGGGGGTGGTGGTGGTGTGGTGGTGGTGGGTGGTGGTGGTGGGGGGGTAACCAGGGGGGATGAAAGAAGAGGTAGTGGGTGTGTTAGGTGGTGAAGTACGAAGAGACAGTGGGTGTTGTAGGTGGTGACGGAGGTAAACAGATGAAGGAAGAGGTGGTGAATGTGTTAGGTGGTGAGGTAGACAGATGAAGGAAGAGGTGGTGAATGTGTTAGGTGGTGAGGTAGACAGATGAAAGAAGAGGTGTTGGGTGTTA
>CM031598.1:120557187-120564687 GCA_018398815.1 Conus ventricosus
ACCGTGCCCATATTGCCTTGGCATATGAGGACGACATAGGGTAACATGGAACACCGTGCCCATATTGCCTTGGCAATGAGGACGACATGCTGGCTTTCTAGAGATGTAAATAGTGTGGAATTTGTATATTTAAGCCATATGTTGGCATTGTATTTGATAATTATTGGTGGTTATGAGCTGTACACTTTTGTTAAGACTGCAAGACGACGAACCCCCCCCCCCCCCCCCCCCCCCCCCCCCAGAAAACTCTCAAGAATGAATGGTATCACCAGATAACAAAACACAGTGCAATCAAGACTTTAACAGCCTTGACGCAATAACATATGCAAACAGTCTTGTAATAATGTTACAGCGTATGGTAAATTAGAGCTTAAACGATACAACAATGTATATTACAATGACTGCAATGAGAAGACTCGATCAAATGCAGTACAGTTACTGCTCTGCTTGTGTTGAGAAAATGCAGAACAACATGATCTTATAATGTTTACAAATTATGATATAATTTGCGCTCTGAACTATTGATCAACAAAATATGGCCCGACTAGTTTACTGACAATGTGAATGAAATAAAGGATGACCAGTGCCCTTTTGAAATTAACAGGATGCGGTGCAAACGATGCTTCAATTATAGCCACACAGAATTTGGCATAACTATGCTCATAAAGTGTGAAGAAAACCAATGCATTACTGGTTTTAAACTGAGGTGACGGCAGACAGAAATTGAAACAAACTTACAAAGACTGACTGTCCGCTGAATGAAAGAGGCAAACAAATTACAAGACAAACACGACGGGTTTCATCTATTCAGTCTGCTTCAGCCAAGGCAGGCAACCCAGTATGTGGTGATGATGACCGTTCGTTCATTTTCATGGTCTTCAATGTTGTTTGTCTCGCCTGAAGAGGACCAAAGAGGTCGAAGCGCGTCGTGTTTTGTCTTGTGATTTGTCTCTTTCGCTGGGCGGAACAGTAAATCTTCTTTTGAGTTTTGCATCAGTCCGTTACTGCTTTAACAATGCTAGCAATATAGCGTAGAATTAGTGTTCTAATCGTATTGAAAGTGTGGCAAACTGGCGCTCAAAAGTGTTCACAAAACAATGTGCAATTGTGGCTTTAATCATGTGAACAGATTAAGTTCAGGTTATTTTCCACAAAACAAAAGGAAGTACAATTATTACATTGATAATGTGGAAAAAAATGTACTATATTTAGTGCTCTAAAAATATTAACCATAACACAATGCCATTAGTATTCGGATGTTAGAAACAAAACGATGTTTACGAAACACAGGTTATTTTAATAATTTAACAAAATTAAGTATCAATCATGTTGAATGTTAACAAAATCAAGTATCAATCATGTTGAAACAATTCAAACGAAATAAGCAACAAACAGTGCTGTGATAATGTTAAAAAAATCACACTATCACCGTTGCTTTAATGACGTCACATGAAATAACCACTGCAGCCATCTTGTTTACATTAGATATTGGAAGATACTGTTGAATTACAAACAAAATCAAAATAATGTATATTGAAAATAACGAAAGCTTAGGATTACTCTTACTCCCACCATGAGATAATTACACACCCATATCTCCAAACCAATGCTGCTCACAAAACCAAATCGCCTAGCAGAAATGGACAACACAGAGCACACAGAACAAACACGGAGACATCTCGCAAAAATGAATGTTCTAAGCTTGCCCTTATACCCTGTGTCTGACACATCCACACAGCGACAAAACTGGAGAAATAAACAAGCACAAGTTAACGTCGATATAAGACTGGAACATCCTTTTTGGAAACTGAGAGACTAAACAAAAATCCTTCTTTAAACAAAAATCCTTCTTAAAGTAAAAATTCAGCAACACAAACAAACACACAATCAAGCAAGCAAGCAAACAGAAAACCCCCACAGTAATACAATACAAACAGAAAACCCTCACAGTAATACAATACAAACAGAAAACCCCCACAGTAATACAATACAAACAGAAAACCCTCACAGTAATACAATGCAAACAGAAAACCCCCACAGTAATACAATACAAACAGAAAACCCCACAGTAATACAATACAAACAGAAAACCCTCACAGTAATACAATCAAACAGAAAACCCCACAGTAATACAATACAAACAGAAAACCCCCACAGTAATACAATACAAACAGAAAACCCCACAGTAATACAATGCAAACAGAAAACCCTCACAGTAATACAATACAAACAGAAAACCCTCACAGTAATACAATACAAACAGAAAACCCCCACAGTAATACAATGCAAACAGAAAACCCTCACAGTAATACAATACAAACAGAAAACCCCCACAGTAATACAATGCAAACAGAAAACCCCCACAGTAATACAATACAAACAGAAAACCCCACAGTAATACAATACAAACAGAAAACCCTCACAGTAATACAATGCAAACAGAAACCCCCACAGTAATACAATACAAACAGAAAACCCCCACAGTAATACAATACAAACAGAAAACCCCACAGTAATACAATCAAACAGAAAACCCCACAGTAATACAATACAAACAGAAAACCCCCACAGTAATACAATACAAACAGAAAACCCCCACAGTAATACAATACAAACAGAAAACCCTCACAGTAATACAATACAAACAGAAAACCCCACAGTAATACAATACAAACAGAAAACCCTCACAGTAATACAATACAAACAGAAAACCCCACAGTAATACAATACAAACAGAAAACCCTCACAGTAATACAATACAAACAGAAAACCCTCACAGTAATACAATACAAACAGAAAACCCCCACAGTAATACAATACAAACAGAAAACCCTCACAGTAATACAATACAAACAGAAAACCCCCACAGTAATACAATACAAACAGAAAACCCCCACAGTAATACAATACAAACAGAAAACCCCACAGTAATACAATACAAACAGAAAACCCCCACAGTAATACAATGCAAACAGAAAACACCCACATAATACAATACAAACAGAAAACCCCACAGTAATACAATACAAACAGAAAACCCCCACAGTAATACAATGCAAACAGAAAACCCCACAAGTAATACAATACAAACAGAAAACCCTCACAGTAATACAATACAAACAGAAAACCCCCACAGTAATACAATGCAAACAGAAAACCCCCACAGTAATACAATACAAACAGAAAACCCCCACAGTAATACAATACAAACAGAAAACCCTCACAGTAATACAATACAAACAGAAAACCCCCACAGTAATACAATACAAACAGAAAACCCTCACAGTAATACAAAACAAACAGAAACCATCACAGTAATACAATACAAACAGAAACCCCCCACAGTAATACATTGCAAACAGAAAACCCCCACAGTAATACAATACAAACAGAAAACCCCCACAGTAATACAATACAAACAGAAAACCCCCACAGTAATACAATGCAAACAGAAAACCCCCACAGTAATACAATACAAACAGAAAACCCTCACAGTAATACAATACAAACAGAAAACCCCCACAGTACAATACAATAAAACAGAAAACCCTCACAGTAATACAATACAAACAGAAAACCCTCACAGTAATACAATACAAACAGAAAACCCCCACAGTAATACAATACAAACAGAAAACCCCCACAGTAATACAATACAAAAGAAAACCCTCACAGTAATACAATACAAACAGAAAACCCCCACAGTAATACAATACAAACAGAAAACCCTCACAGTAATACAATACAAACAGAAAACCCTCACAGTAATACAATACAAATAGAAAACCCTCACAGTAATACAATACAAACAGAAAACCCTCACAGTAATACAATACAAACAGAAAACCCTCACAGTAATACAATACAAACAGAAAACCCTCACAGTAATACAATACAAACAGAAAACCCTCACAGTAATAAAATACAAACAGAAACCCCCCACAGTAATACAATACAAACAGAAAACCCTCACAGTAATACAATACAAACAGAAACCCCCCACAGTAATACAATACAAACAGAAAACCCTCACAGTAATACAATACAAACAGAAACCCCCCACAGTAATACAATACAAACAGAAAACCCTCACAGTAATACAATACAAACAGAAAACCCTCACAGTAATACAATACAAACAGAAAACCCTCACAGTAATACAATACAAACAGAAAACCTCACAGTAATACAATGCAAACAGAAAACCCTCACAGTAATACAATGCAAACAGAAAACCCTCACAGTAATACAATGCAAACAGAAAACCCTCACAGTAATACAATACAAACAGAAAACCCTCACAGTAATACAATGCAAACAGAAAACCCTCACAGTAATACAATGCAAACAGAAAACCCTCACAGTAATACAAAACAAACAGAAACCCCCCACAGTAATACAATACAAACAGAAAACCCCACAGTAATACAATACAAACAGAAAACCCTCACAGTAATACAATACAAACAGAAAACCCTCACAGTAATACAATACAAACAGAAAACCCTCACAGTAATACAATACAAACAGAAAACCCTCACAGTAATACAATACAAACAGAAAACCCTCACAGTAATACAATACAAACAGAAAACCCTCACAGTAATACAATACAAACAGAAAACCCTCACAGTAATACAATACAAACAGAAAACCCTCACAGTAATACAATACAAACAGAAAACCCTCACAGTAATACAATACAAACAGAAAACCCTCACAGTAATACAGTACAAACAGAAAACCCTCACAGTAATACAATACAAACAGAAAACCCTCACAGTAATACAATACAAACAGAAAACCCTCACAGTAATACAATACAAACAGAAAACCCTCACAGTAATACAATACAAACAGAAACCCCCCACAGTAATACAGTACAAACAGAAAACCCTCACAGTAATACAATACAAACAGAAAACCCTCACAGTAATACAATACAAACAGAAAACCCTCACAGTAATACAATACAAACAGAAAACCCTCACAGTAATACAATACAAACAGAAAACCCTCACAGTAATACAATACAAACAGAAAACCCTCACAGTAATACAATACAAACAGAAAACCCTCACAGTAATACAATACAAACAGAAAACCCTCACAGTAATACAATACAAACAGAAAACCCTCACAGTAATACAATGCGAAAATGAGACAAAGGACAAACACACAGTTAATACCAAGACCCGTTGTCTTGAAACGAAAAGAAAACAACAGAAAGGACCCCTCTCAAAAAGAAATTGAAACAAACAGAAAATGAAACACACAACGCCATTGGCCCTCTCTCTCTCTCTCTCTCTCTCTCTCTCTCTCTCTCTCTCTCTCTCTCTCTCTCTCTCTCTCTCTGATCTTGTAAAATGACTGAACGGTGATGATGAGACTGACAATAATGACGGGGAAATAAAATTTGCTTCAGAGGCAGACTGAACAATCTTCCGGATGTTCGCTCGGCAGTAAACCCAGACTGTATGAAAACAGTCGTCATAAAAGACACGTGTGTGAAATGGTTTCCGTGCTTTGTTTTTGCGTTCTGTTGTTTTGAGTTGTCTTCCCTTGTGTTCTTCGCCATCTTGCCTAGCTTTACCTCCATCCTGTTGCATCTTATTGGCATCTTGTAGGATTTGTTTCTTTCTTTTTTTTTTTCAAATACACGCCCCGTAATGTCTTATATTAGCATACACGAGGTAGTGTATGTGGATTAGTATGTACACAGTATTGCCTCCTTTCGGACATTGATACTGAAAGTGAAGGTAAAACTGTCTTACGTCGCAGTATTTTCTGTTCTGTTGCATTATTTTCACATCTGTGACATTATTTGCAATGTTTTCCGTTGCACGGTATTGTGTTGCGGACTATCATTTCGCATCGTATGTGATTTCTACTCCTCTGGAGCAAAACTATTCTTTTTTTTTTGCTGCTTTATTGACATTATGACATATTTTCCATTGCTAGTTTTCAGACGGTTCTTAAAATCGTGTGTCCTATAAAGGAGATATAATGCCACGGTTTTGAACGAAAATCCTTAAAACGTGTTTTTCTTACTCTTGTTCTTAAGGAGTCTTTCATTGGTCAAAGTTTCTAATGAGCAGAAATATTGACTAGTTACTTTTTCGGGGTTTTTGTTTTGTTGTCTTGTGTTGTGTCTTGTTTGTTTGTTTGGGGGTTTTGCGGGGCGGGGTTGAGGGAGTGGTTGATGGGGGTGGGGGGGGGGTGTAGGAGTGGGAAAGAGTGATGGTGGTATAACATCCCCAAAAGGTTTTTTTTAATTTTTTTTTTGGTGGTAAACATTTTATTGCAATTTATTTTCAAAAATCATAACACAAGCACATATTATGAATGAGAGAGCGAGACGGAGAGAGGGGGTGGGAAGGGAAAGAAGGCAGAGGGGAGAGGGGGAGGGGGAGGGGGAATCCCCAAAACTTAATCGCTTTTGTTCCCCCCCCCCCCCCCCCCCCCCCCCCCCCCCCCCCCCCCCCCCCCCCCCCCCCCCCCCCTAAGAAGGAACTTCAACAGTCAATGTTTGTGAATTTTTCATCAGTCCCCAAACTTTTCACAAGCAGTGATCGAACACAGAACAGTTTATGGGCGGCTGCTAAATGGTACGTCTGCGTCTTCCTCCCTTGAAAACGAACTAAACGTCACAACGACCGAGATTTCATGACGTCATCTTCTTCCTACGCCTTGCCAAACAGTTGTACGCAATGACGAATGACTGAGTGTCACAACGGTTGCTATTTTATGACGTCATCCTCCTTTCTAAGCGTTGCCAAGCAGTTGTACGCAATGACGAATAACTGAGTGTCACAACGGTTGATATTTCATGACGTCATCTTTTCTCTAACCGTTGCAAAACAGTTGTACATAATGACGAAGACACTGTCCACAGTGTACACGTCACTGGAGCTACAACGACAAACGTGTGTTGTTTGCTGAATGCTTCAGGTTCCCGCCCCAAGCTATGACCCCTGTGGACCACACTGGACATTGGTCAGTCAGAAAGGTAGGTCACTCAGGGGGGGTCAGGGTCAAGGTGTAAGCTGCTAATATGACATTTTCTCCCTTTTTGTTTCTCTTTAACAATTTTTGATACACTAAATGTGCACAAGAAAATTAAAATATAACATTGAAACAGATAATGCTCTTTCTTGAGCTTCTCAAAGTGCAATTCCATTAGAATGTTTGTTTCTTTTTTTTTTTCGTTTTTGGTCCAAGCTCAATAAACGACTCGTACAAATCAATATTAAGTGCTTGTATATTATATTTGAAAAAAAAAAAAACAGCGATAAAGGAATTTGATCCCGACGTATCTCTCTACCAATCCGACTAAGCTCCCATTTCGGGGTCTGTATGAGAGAGAGGAGAGAGGAGAGAGAGAGAGAGAGAGAGAGAGAGAGAGAGAGAGAGAGAGAGAGAGAGAGAGAGAGAGAGAGAGAGAGAGAGAGAGAGAGTAAACAACAACAACAACAATAATAACAACAACAACAAAGATGT
>CM031598.1:120582187-120584687 GCA_018398815.1 Conus ventricosus
TTGCTGTGTCTTACATTGTGTTGTGTTGTTGTCTTACATTGTATTGTGTTGCTGTGTCTGACATTGTATTGTGTTGCTGTGTTTTACATTGTATTGTGTTGCTGTGTCTTACATTGTATTGTGTTGATGTGTCTGACATTGTATTGTGTTGCTGTGTTTTACATTGTATTGTGTTACTGTGTCTGACATTGTATTGTGTTGCTGTGTCTGACATTGTATTGTGTTGCTGTGTTTTACATTGTATTGTGTTGCTGTGTCTGACATTGTATTGTGTTGCTGTGTCTGACATTGTATTGTGTTGCTGTGTCTTACATTGTATTGTGTTGATGTGTCTTACATTGTATTGTGTTGCTGTGTCTGGCACTGTGGCATAAGAGGCAACGAAAAAGCGGACATTCTGGCAAAAGACGGTGCACAGAAGGAGCAGGCTAACAACCTGGTGTCATACGATGAAATTAGGACAATCATCAAGGCACAACAAGGAATAAAATGGCGCCTCCTGCATCCCAAATACAACCCAGAAGTCACATACCATTTGCTGGGACGACGGGAACAGGTCAAGATCTTCCGCCTGAGGACTGGACACAATCGCCTGCTCCACCACATGCACACAAAATTTGGCATTGGACAGAGTGGAGAGTGCCCTTGTGGTGAGGGACCAATGACAACTGACCACATCCTTCAAGTCTACGACGTATGCAGCATCCAGGAGAAAGTACTGGCCAACACCGACAGCAGTGGAAGCCAAGCTGTACGGCACCTTGGAGGAACTGCGACGGACGGCAGCCTTCCTCGAGGACACTGGGCTGCTCATCTAACGGGATGGCGAACGAGGAAGAAGAAAAAGAGGCTGTGTCTGGCATTGTATTGTGTTGCTGTGTCTGGCCTTGTATTCTATTGCCGTGTTTTGCCTTGCATTGTTTTGCTGTGCCTTGCCTTACATTGTTTTGCTGTGTCTTGCCTTACATTGTTTTGCTGTGTCTTGCTTCCTGTGTCTGTCTTAACTTGTATTGGGTTACCTTGTATTTCATTTCCTTTGCTTGTCTTGTAGTGCCTTGCCTTGTGTTGTATTACCTTGTTCAGCGTTGTATTGCCCTCTCCTTGCATCGGCTACCATCATATCGCCTTTCCTCACCTTTTTGGCATTGTGTTGATCTTACACACACACACACACACACACACACACACACAACACACACACACACACACACACACACACACACACACACACACACCCCGCGCGCGCGCGCGCGCTCAAGCACACACGCACGCACACACACATACACACACATGCACATACATATCACACACATATCACACATGCACGTACACACACACACACACACAACACACACACACACCACACACACACACACACACACAACACACACACCACACACACACACACATGCTAGCACGTGCGCGGGCGGTCGCGCGCGCGCGCGCACAACGCACGCATGCATGCACGCACGCACGCACACACCACACACACACACACACACACACACACACTACACACAAAACACACACACCACACACACACCCCACACACACCGCGCGCGCGCTCACACTCCCGCACGCATGCACACACGCACGCACGCACGCACGCACACACACAGGTGCATTCCTATGTTACAGCCCATGACTCACGAAATAACCCCACTCCCACCTCCCACCATTTACTACCCCAACCACCCCCGTTCCCCGGCCACCCCAACCACCCCCATCCCCCGGCCACCCCAACCACCACCATCCCTGGCCACCCCAACCACCCCATCCCCTGGCCACCCCAATCACCCCTTTCTCCGGCCACCCCCAACCACCCCCCGTCCTCCGGCCACCCCAACCACCCCCATCCCCCGGCCACCATCATCCCCAGGGTACCCCAACCACCCCCATCCCCGGGCCACCATCATCCCAGGACCCAACCACCCCATCCCCCAGCCATCCCCAGGGTACCCCAACCCCCATCCCCCTGCCCCCAAACACCCCCACCCCCCACCACCCCAAACCCACAATCATACCCCGCCCACCCAAACACCCCCCTACCCCAGCCACCCAACCACCATCATCCCCCTGGCCACCCCAACACCCCCCTACCCCAGCCACCCCAACCACCATCATCCCCCGGCCACCCCAACATCACCATCCCCACCACCCCACCACCCCACCCGGCCACCCCAACCACCCATCCCCCAGCCACCACAACCATACCCCATCCCTCGCCACCCCAACCCAATTCCCCAGCCACCCCACCACCCCCCATCCCTCGCCACCCCAACCACCACCATTCCCAGCCACCCAACCACCACCATCCCCGGCCACCCAACCACCCCCTTTACCCCGGCCACCCCAATCACCACCATCCTCGGCCACCCCAACCACCCCCGTATCCCGGCCACCCCAACCACCACCACCCCCTCGGCCACCCAACCACCCCCATCCCCCGGCCACCACAACCACTCCCCATCCCTCGGCCACCCCAACCACCCCCATCCCT
>CM031598.1:120589687-120594687 GCA_018398815.1 Conus ventricosus
GGATTCATTCCAAGAACTGGCCCTCAGCACTTGTGTCTTAAGAGGTTATCTTTTTATATTTACTACTTTTCACAAGAAAATGTAGCTTGTTTTGTTCTTTCATGATTTTCTTTTGCTTCTTAGGTGGCACCTTTGGTTGGTATTTTGAAAACTCAACAAACATACTACGGTATTGCACACCAGCTTTTTCTAGGATAGCATTCTTCTTAACACCAAAAAGGCAGAGGAGTCAAATTACCACTTTCAGCGGTCACTGAGGAGAAACAATCAGGTTTCAAAATATCGGTATCTGACCAGGAGTTATATGTTAGTGGGTTTTCTCCCCATTGGAGACTGTCTCCCTCTTGGAGACTGTAAGCTTGCTGAAGGCTCATTTTGAGAAGCATTTATTTTATTTTTCCCCATTCACCCACTCAAGCACATACTGTTAGTTAGGCAGAATTATCTACCACTGCAGATATGAATGCTTTTCTTCAATCTAGGACATAAGAGCAAGCTTTGTTTACAATTGAATATATATATATATATATATATATATATATATATATATATATATTTATATGTGTTGTGTGTGCGTATGTGTGTGTGCATGTATGTACACACATGTTTACACGCAAATGCGTGCACGCAGAAGCATCCTACATAAGACCACAGATCACATACACATGTACTTGCGCGCTTATGCCTCGCACACACACATGGGCCTGCACTCATCTGCCCACGCACAAACACCGTTGAGACACACTTGCGCTCACATACAAACACACACACACCTACAATTATAGCAATGGCGTTAAAAATGTTAGGCAAGTCTCCAAGGCTGGGCTAATAGGCAAGTCAGACATTGGGTAAGTCATATTAGAGGTTCTCGTCGTAAATCCTTTCATTTTAGTCATGAATTCATGAATCCATCAGTGGTGATTCCTGCATGGGGTGATCAGATGTGGTGCAGCAAACATGGACTAGTCCATACCACAATGACAATTCCTCGATGAAACTGAAACTGATGCTTTGATGAAAGCCGCTGGTACCAAGACATTACATATTATTGAATTGCTTTAAATTTTCCATATGTTACCATCAGCAGACTGACAAGCAGGCTATTGCTATTTCAGCTGCATTCTACACGACTCATACATGCACAGAATCATTGTTGTATGTCAGATGGAGCGATATTACTATGCAGTAGGTAAATGAAGATAGCGAAACCAGACTGCTTTAGAAATAGGGAAATTCGCTCGGGAATAAATGAAACAGTCCTTGTGCCTACGTTCACTCTACCAAGTTCATGTGAAGAGGCCTTTAGACACAAGGGCTGACGATGCCAGTGTGAGCGGTGAAGTGAATTCTGTCGGAGGGAGGGAGGAAGGAATCGGTGTGGCGCTGTCTATTTATGGACACAGGGAAATTAAAGGGCACCTTTTGCAGCGTGGGAAGTCTTTGAAGTGAATGTCAGGTCCTTGGACATGTCTGACACACAACGATCATTAATCCATGGCTCTTGAACGCTAGTAGGACGGTGGGGGGGGGGGGAGGAAAGAGAGAGAGAGAGAGAGAGAAGAGAGAGAAGAGAGGAGAGAGAGAAGAGAGAAGAGAGAGAAGGCGAGCGAGAGAGAGAGGGGGGGTATTCATGGATGCACAACCCAGTTACGAGAATGGTTCAGTTCAATTATACTAAACGATCATTTATTAACAGGCCAATCAATGGTGTTGATTGTTAGAGTGATTGATAGTGGCTAACTATTACAATGGCGAAAATGAACAGAACCTCATGATTTCCACTTTCAGATAGACCTCAATGCAAACATTAATTTCCTGACAATACTCTGCTGGCAGTATGGTCAGTGATACCGAAAGTCAACAGTGCTGTTCCTGTTGTTAGGATAGGGGGGGGGGGGGCTTAGTCGCGGAGCCAGCGGAGGAGTCTCCCTCCGGAGGGCGCACCACGTCCGTCCAACGACAGCCCCATGGACCGCCGTACCGGTGACCCCGACGAAACCAAACCAAGGCCAAAGACGTGGAGAGGACATCGAAGTTGAGGTCACCAATGAGAGCAGGGCATGAAGGGCCACAGAATTTGAGACTTTTTTTAAATGCTGATCGATGAGAATGAGGATGATTAAGAGATGCCTCTTGTTACTGTGCTTGCATTTGTGTTGCTTTTATTCTTGTGCTGGTGTAGTTGCTTATATCATTGTCCCCAGCAGTTTGTTTTCTTCGGTCTTGTTAGTTTTTCTAAGATCTTGCACATTTCCTTCAGTCTTGTTAATTGTTTTCACTCTCATCATTTTTTTTTTCTTTTTCAAATTTGTTACTTTCTTCAGTCTTGTCAGTATCATTTTGTCATGTCCGTTTTACTCACTTTTGTCAGTTTTCTTTATTCTTGTCATTGTCTTTCAGTCTTTGTCAGGTTTCTTTCAGTCTTGTCAGTTTCTTCATTGTATGTCAGTTTCTTTCATTGTTGTCAGTATCTTCTTTCATTGTTTTGTCAGTGTCTTTCAGACTTGTCAGTTTCTTCAGTCTTGTCAGTGTCTTTCAGTCCTTTTCAGTTTCAGTTCATTTTGTCATGTTTCTTTCATTTGTCAGTTTTCTTTCATGTTGTCAGTTTCTTTCAGTTTGTCAGTTCTTTCATTGTTGTCAGTGTCTTTCAGTCTTGTCATTTCTTTCAGTCTTGTCAGTTTCTTTCATTGTTGTCAGTTTCTTTCATTTGTCAGTTTCTTTCATGTTGTCAGTTTTCTTTCATGTTGTCAGTGTCTTTCAGTCTTGTCAGTTTTCTCCAGTCTTGAAACCTTTGTCCAGTCTTATTGGTTTGTTCCCGTCTCAGTCTCCACTAGTTTTCATTTTCCTTTCTTTTCTGTTTAAGGTTCTTTCCGTCATGTCAGTTTTCTTCCAGTTTCGTCAGTTTTCTTCATCCCCTTCAGTGGCCTTCATTCTCGTCAATTTCTTTTATTCCTATCAATTTCATAATATGTAGCCAATTCAGTTTTGCCCGGTTTTGTTCTTTACTCTAATCTTGCTACTTTCCTGGAATCTCGTTTGTAAGTTTCCACCGATCTGGTCAATTTCCTCAATCCCTGTTGGCTTCCGCCTGTGTTCATCACTTTCCTCCACTGGTTTTAGTTTTCCTTCAGTCTCGTTAATTTCTTCCTGTCCTTGTCATTCGCACCCAGTCTGGTTAGTTTCCTGCGGTCTTGTCAGTTTACAATACCTCGTGCCCGTCATTCCACAGTGATGTAAGCGACACCATGTAACTAAGCAGCGGGTCGTTTGCCACGCTGATAAAAAAGTGATCAGGTAAACAGTAGCCTCCCCTCCAGAAACTGGTAATGAACATGACGTCGACGCCAGGCGAAAACAGCGGGGGGGTGACGGTGAGTGCGCCAACTGATAATCATCACTTTCACCTCTCTCGCCTGCTTTGGGTTTGGAGTTCATCTGCTTTCTGTTTGTCTTACGCGTGTGGTTCTGTGTTCCTAGATTGGTGGGAGTGTGTGGGGCTGGAGGGCCATGAGAAGTGTGCAGGAAAGACTGGGCTGCAAGCTGCTTTGTTCTGGGTCTTCAGTAATTAAAAGGGTTTCTACTCTCTTCCTTCTTTATTGCATATCTGAATACCTACTATCTCAGTGGTGTTGTTGTCCAATGACATTAGACGTCTCTCTCTCTCTCTCTCTCTCTCTCTCTCTCTCTCTCTCTCTCTCTCTCTCTCTCTCTCTCTCTCTCTCTCTCTCTCTCTCTCTCTCTCTCTCTCTCTCGCTGTGTGTGTGTGTGTGTGTGTGTGTGTGTGTGTGTGTGTGTGTGTGTGTGTGTGTGTGTGTGTGTGGTTGTGTTGTGTGTGTGTGTGTGTGTGTGTGTGTGTGTGTGTGTGTGTGTGTGTGTGTGTGTGTGTGTGTGTGCGTGCGTGCGTGCGTGCGTGCGTGCGTGCGTGGTGTGTGTGTGTGTGTGTGTGTGTGTTGTGTGTGTGGTGTGTTGTGTGTGTGTGTGTGTGTGTGTGTGTCCCTTTCTTCTCTGTCTCTCTTTCTTCCTCCCTCCTCTTTTCTCTGTCTACCTTCCTCCCTCCTTTTTCCTCTCTCTCTCTCTCTCTCTCTCTCTCTCTTCTCTCTCTCTCTCTCTCTCTCTCTCATTCTCTGTCTGTGTCTGTCTTTGTCTGTCTGCCTATCTGCCTGCCTCTCTATGCGTCTGTCTGTCTGTCTGTCTGTCTCTCTCTCTTGTTTCCTCTCTCCCCCCCCCCCCTCTCTCTCTCTCTCTCTCTCTCTCTCTCTCTCTCTCTCTCCTCTCTCTCTCTTCTCTCTGTCATACTCTCTTATTCTTTCAGTAGACAAAATGTGCAGCTACGTTTCGAAATCAATCCTTCAGTCTTTAGAAAGACTTTACAAATTGTAAGAAAGTTTGGTGCAGAAAATGAATCGAATTAACTCTGATTACAAAAGAAGGAGAGAAGAAGCACAGATAAAGTTGTGAATAGCCTGCTGGGAACACCAAACTTCTTTCAGAACAGAATGCTTGTTTTCCAGTATATAGACGACTAAAGGCGATACCATTATGCTGCTAGAGACGGACTTTGTATTTTATTTACGGCAAGCTAGACAATATGAAAGACGATACAATACAATAATAGACAAGCAATGTAACATGGCGTATGGCATGACAAACCAAGGCAAAGAGATAAAAACAAGGAAAGGAAACACAAGGTTTTACTGAGCAAGGAGGCAAGGCACAGCAGCACAGTACAAGGCAAGACAAGTGGAACAATACAATGCAAGGCAAAGTGGGCACGACACAGGGCACAGCAGCACAGTACAAGGCAAGACAAGTGGAACAATACAATGCAAGGCAAAGTGGGCACGACACAGGCACAGCAATACAGTACAAGGCAAGACAAGTGGAACAATACAATGCAAGGCAAAGTGGGCACGACACAGGGCACAGCAATACAGTACAAGGCAAGACAAGTGGAACAATACAATGCAAGGCAATGTGGGCACGACACAAGGCACAGCAAT
>CM031598.1:120599687-120602187 GCA_018398815.1 Conus ventricosus
CTCTCTCTCTCTCTCTCTCTCTCTCTCTTGAGTTTTGTTGGTGCATGCAAAGACCTGTCCAGTAAGGCTAAAAATGTTTTGATTTGTATTATGAAAAAGTTACATGTTCTTAATAATTCATCTTTTACATTATTTATCAAACTTTTTGATACCCAGGTTCAGCCAATCGTACAATATGGCTCTGAGTTATGGGGATTAGATAAAGCGGCTACTTTCTGTGAATCGGTCCATGTTTTCGCATTGAAGAAGTTTTTAGGAGTTGATAGACGTACTCCAAATGACCTTATTTATGGCGAAACTGATCGATTTCCTATTTACATTGTCACTGCCGTTAAATGTATCCGATACTGGCTGAAATTACTTTACATGGATGATACCAGAATACTTCGTAAAGCGTATAATTTGTTGCATGATTTAGATACTAAAGGTAAAAGTAACTGGGTGACAAAAGTGCGACTCTGTTTATTTGAATATGGATTTGGATTCGTCTGGTTGAACCAAGGAGTCGATAATATAAAAGGCTTTTTGCAACTTTTTCGCCAGCGACTAGTGGACTGCAGATGGCAGAAATGGTCTGACCATATTCATAGTAGTGAGAGGTTTGATTTTTATAGGAATTTTTCATATATTCATAATTTGAAAACTTATTTGAACATAGATATAGATAGATATTTAAAGCATGTAACAGCAAAATTTAGAATAGGCATATCAGAATTAGCTTGTCATTACCTTAGATATCGAACGCATACTGTTTGGGACATGATATGTCCTTATGTAGAGAGTCACAGGAAACAGAAATACATTTTGTTCTATGCTGTCCAGCTCTCAGAAACATCAGAGAAAAGTACATCAAGCCTAATATTATAGACAGCCATCTTTGTTTAAATTAAACCTACTTCTGTCTTCCACTTCTGCTTTAGTTGCTAAACAATTTTCATTGTTTCTGTACAAAGCCTTTAAATTGAGAGAAAATGTTTCTTCTTGAACATATGACAACGATTTGCTTTTGTTTCATTATGTATGTATGTATGTATGCATTATGTATTATAATTGTTTATACTTATTGTGCTGTGTATGTTCACACACCCCTTCGTTAGGGGCCATGGCCTATTACGAATAAATTATCTGAATCTGAATCTGAATCTCTCGCTCGCTCGCTCGCTCGCTCTCCCTCCCTCCCCTCTCTGTCTGTCTGTCTGTCTCTCTTAATCGACATCTCTTTTTCTCTCTGATTTATCATCATCCCTCCTCATTCTCCCTCCCTTATTCTCCATCTCTCTCTCTCTCTCCCTCCCTCCTCCCTCCCTCCCTCCTCTCCTCCCTCCCTCCTTCCCTCTCTCTCCCTCCCTACCACACACTCTCTCTCCCTCCACTCTCTCTCTTAATCGACATCTCTCTTTCTCTCTGATTCATCATCAACCATCTCTCATTCTCCCTCCCTCTTTCTCTTTCTCCCTCCCTCCCTCCCTCTCTCTCTCCCTCCCACCCTCTCTCTCCCTCCCTACCTCTGTCTCTCTCTCCCTCCACTCTCTCTCTCTCTTAATCGACATCTCTCTTACTCTCTGATTCATCATCAACCCCTCTCTCATTCTCTCTCCCTCCCGTCCTCCTTCTCTCTCTCTCTCTCTCTCTCTCTCTCTCTCATCTCTCCTCTCTCTCTCTCTCTTTCTCTCTCTCGCTCTCTCCTTCCCTTCCTCTCTCTCTCTCTCTCTCTCTCTCTCTCTCTCTCTCTCTCTCCTCCTCCTCTCTCTCTCTCTCCTTCCCTTCCTCTCTCTCTCTCCCCCTCCCTCTTTCTCTCCCTCTCCTTCCCTCCTTCTCTCTCTCTCCCCCTCCCTCCTTCTCTGTCTCTGTCTCTCTCTCTCTCTCTGTCTGTCTGTCTCTCTCTCTCTCTCTCTCTCTCTCTCTCTCTCTCTCTCTCTCTCTCTTTCCCCCTCTCTCTCTCCCTCCCTTCCTCTCTCTCTCTCTCTCTCCCTCCCTTCCTCTTTGTCTCTCTCTCTCTCCCCTTCTCTTCGTCTCCTCTCTCTCTCTCTCTCTCTCTCTCTCTCTCTCTCTCTCCTCTCTCTCTCTTCTTTTCTCATTTTATTGTCTGTTTTTCTGACCCAGAAATCTGATGGTGAAGCCTTAGTTGGATGCTGCCTGTTGTTGTGGTTAGGGTGGCCGGGGGATGGGGGTGGTTGGGGTGGCCGGGGATGGGGGTGGGTGGGGTGCCTGGGGGATGGGGGTGGTTGGGGTGGCCAGGGGATGGTTTGTGGTTGGGGTGGCCGGGGATGGGGTGGTTGGGGTGGCAGGGGGATGGTTGTGGTTGGGGTGGCCGGGGGATGGGGGTGGTTGGGGTGGCAGGGGGATGGTTGTGGTTGGGGTGGCCGGGGGAGAGGGGGTGGTTGGGTGGCAGGGGGATGGTTGTGGTTGGGTGGCCGGGGGAGAGGGGGTGGTTGGGGTGGTAGGGGATGGTTGTGGTTGGGGTGGCCGGGGATGGGGGTGGTTGGGGTGGCCGGGGATG
>CM031598.1:120607187-120613616 GCA_018398815.1 Conus ventricosus
CAATCGCCCCACACCCCCAGGAGCCGTCCCCCGGCGAACACAGCGTAGACCCGTCCCGTCCACCCACCATGCTGGAAAGGTTGTCTGTGCCGCCCAATGACGCTGACCTCTCACGTCAGCAATCCTCAAAGAGAGCCTGCACCTCTCCCCTGGTTTTGACTGCTATGCCACAAACCGCAGTGAACCATTCTCACACCACGCATACTTTTATAGCCCGTAGGGACCGAAAAGCACACCACGGTCCCGAAGAGGGAACAGCCCGGGGCCCAAACCCAAACAAAATTTTTGTTTTTCAGGGCGTTTCCCGGTTGTCGGGTCGCTGTCCGTTCAAACTTCAATACAATTTCTATCGATGAAAACCCAAACACAAGGAAAAAAGCAGCAAGTCCATCTGACAATTTTTTTTCCTGTACTAAACATGCTGATTAATGTCCCGAGTAAAACCCACTTTTAACAAGCTTACGTCAAATTTTCCTTTATTCGATAAAAAATACTAAACACGGAAATAATTTTTAATGAATAAAAGCGGGCATCCGCTCTTTTCAACATATAAACTTCTTTTTCCCCAACATGCAAGGGGAAAATTTTTGGGCGTTAAAATTTTGATAGAAACACAGCTGCTTTTCACCTCGCGGGCCGTCGGCACCCATTTCTCACTTTTTCAACGAAAAATACTCTTTTGAAAGGGGCGTTAAATAAAAAATTCTAACTTTTTCATTGTATCAAACCCAAAATGGATCATAGAAAGATTTCGTCGGAAGCCCGAATTTTTTAGAAGGATAATTTGGGGTCAAAACCGACAGAAACAAAGAAGGCATCGCAAAGGGCCCGGGCGCTGTCAGTCATTTGATAGTCGCAAGTTGAAAAAAAGACATAGGACGATATACAAAATGAAAGTTTATGACTTTATTTTTAACATGCATTTTCAGATTCTTGGGGTTTTCCCTTTTTTTTTGGGAAAACAAAAATAAATATTCATTCAAGAAAATTAAAAAGGCCCCAAGTTTGCTCGTGAAAAAAACCCATTTAGAGAAATAGGGGTTCTCAGCCCAGACGGTTGAATGAATCAAATCTTTAATTTTTTGTACTCACGCGTAAAACAACTATTGGGTTTTCAGGTATATGATTTAAAAAATTTTAACCAATAAAAAAAAGGGATTCGCCCGGGGAGGTAAGGGGGGAAGAAACTCTCGAACAAACTTTTTCACCACGAAAGGTAACCAAAAAAAATTTAATACACGTTAGCACCCGACCCCCCCCCCCCCCCCCCCCCCTACTCGTTACAACCAGCGCCCTCGCGGGCACAAAATGACATAAAAAATAAAAAGAGTTATCGAGGGGGAGGCAAAAATAAATCAATGAAAAAAAATGAAGCAAGCATCAAGTTTTTGGGCAGGGCTACCCCCAAAATAAAACCCATTTACATAAATCATCAAAAATCAAAAGTCAAAACTTTTTGTCCTCCCCTCTTTCTTTGCATCCACATTATTGATCCCAAAAGGGCTTGTTCTTTTAAAAAGGGGCCTAAAAAGTGGGCAGATTCACACGATAGAAGACATTTTTTAACAAAAACCCCAAAAAGTCAAAAAAAAAGACTAAAAGGGATTCCTTTTCTGAACAAAACCCGATTTTGGGGGTAAAAAGGACAAAACGGGACTTGAATTTAAAAAAAAATTTCCAGGGGGGAGAAGAAATCATTGGGGCAAAATGTGTTAAAACCCAAAGCAGGGGAGGTCCCAAGTGACAATAAGGATTTAAAATTTTTGGAAAAAATTCCCAAAAATTGGATCCCAAAAGACTTGAAAAAATTTTGTTACTTAAAAAAAATTTCAAAAAGTCAGATGCCAGAAAGAGGGGAAAAAATTCATAAAGATCCAAATCAGGTCCCAAGTAAAAGAGTGGACAGTTTTTTTTAAAAAAAAAATTCCCAAAGAGTCGGTACTAAAAATGACTTTGAAAGGGTTTTTTGTTATTTTAAACTTTTCCAAGAAGGTCGGGTACAGAATACCCCGGGAGATTTATAAAAAACCAAAAACAGGGGGTGCCAACGTGACAAAAGGGACTTGCTTTTGAAAAAAAACCCCAAAAAGGGGACAAGCACGAAAAGGGAAAAAAGGATTTATCAAAACCCAAAAAACAGGGGGTCCAAACGGCAAAAAGGATTTGATTTAAAAAAAAACCCATAAAGTCAAACATAGCACGAAAATGGAAAAAAAGGATTTATCAAAACCCCTTTTGAGTCAGCCCCCAGGTCAAAATTTTGGACGGGTTTTAGCACTTTGGGGCAGAACTCAGAAAAAGTCATGACTTAAATTTTCTCTTTTAACTTCCGGGGCTAAAAGGGGTTCACATCTTTATCAAAAAAAAAACAACAACATACTGGGGGCTAAAAGGGGGTTTTCAAAATTTTATCAAACTGAAAACAACCAACATAAATACTTGGGGGAAAAAAAACCCACAATGAACAAATAAACGTCGGGCAAAAGGGTCCGCAACACCTCTTCCTAAAAAGTTTTCGGACATTGGGAATATATACAATCTAAACGCCTTTCAAAGCCTGACCAACCAGTTTACCCATTAAAAAGCTTAATTGCCAGGGGTATTTTTTAAACAAATTCCAAAATATCAAATACAAAATAAATGGAAGTTTTGTTAAAAATCCAAAACTTTAAGTAGGCACCAAATTTGCTAAAGGGGACTTGGTTATTTAAACCAAAACCCCAAGAGGTCAGACTAAAAATATCGGGGCCCTTTTAAATCCAAAGTTTGGTTACCAAAAAACAAAATTCCCATAAGTCAAAATAAAGCGGCAAAACATTTTTTGCTATGACTCCTTTTGTAAACCCCCAGGAAGGGAAATTTTTGGGCGGGGTTTTGTCATTTTGAACAAAATTTCCCAAAAAGTAAAACTCACCTGGGTTCCTTCAAACACTGTTAAAAAAAAAAAACGGGGGCAACCGGGGGTAGGCACCGATGACAACATTGGATTTGTTATTTGAACAAAATTTCCCAAAATGTCAAGTACCAAAAATTTAGGAGGATTTGTTATTTAAAAAAAACACCCAAAGAAAGTCGGGTAAAAAAAATTTGAATGGATTGTTAATTCCCGGCGGGGGGGACCAAACACAAAAAGGGGGTTTGTTTTTTTTAACAAATTTCCCAAAAAGCCCGGACAAATGGCAAACAAATTTGCTATAAATCCTTACCAGTACTGCGGGCTTCGAAAAAACCGTGGCAACTTTTTCCAAACCCTAAAACAAACAATATACAACTTGTGCAAAAAAAAAAAAAGACAAAAATTGGTTAAAAAACCCCATCCACAGCACCCCCCTAAAAGGAGGTATTCCGTCTTTTAAAACAGTCCAGGAAAATTTTACGTCCGTGTAAAACCGAACGAACAGTTTTAAAGAAAGAGTTCTGGATCCCGGCAGGACTGAGGGCATACCTTTTTGTTGGTTTCCCTACCAGACGCGTAGGCCGCCGTGGGCGGGGTAGGGGGGGCCAGTAGCCTTGGGGAAACTGGGGGAGCAAACGCGTGTGGTCACCCCGGCCACGCGCTCCCCTCAGGAGCGGCCCGGACGAGCCACTCTGAGCTGGGGCCCCTCTCCATTTCCTCCGGGGAAAGTCAACCCGGGTGGGGAGGACCACTGCCCGAACCACACCCAGGGGCGCCCCCCCCGTGGCCCACGAAAGCAGCACTCCCCAAGTGTCCTATTTTTGGGGCCGGGGAACCCCCCCACCCCACCCCCGAAGGGGCCCGGGGGAAACCCCAAAGGGGGAGCAGGGTTGCAGAGGAGTTTGCTGGCCATGGTGTCCCGGGCTTCTTGGGGTGTGTCTCCTTGGGGCCCTTGTCTTTAATCCGCCGCAGCGCCATTGGATGGGGTGGAGGGAAGGGGGGTTTCAGGGGAAGACAGGGAATGGGGAAAGTGAGGGAAACCAAGGACACGCCATCAAAAGACACAGTGGCAAGTGAAGTTTTCTTTTTCTTTTTATTTTCCCAGGCAAGGAGCAAACCGGAACGCACTCACGCACTGACGCCCTCTGCCTCCACCCAGTCGTCACATCATGGAACTCAGGGGAAAAAAAGAACCTTCTCCACCACCACTACTTTTTTAGACCGTACCGCCGCAAAGCCCACCACGTGCCCAAGACGGAACGACCCCGCAGGCCGAACCAACAGAAATTTTTTGTTTTCTATAGCTTCCTTTGTCTGGCTCCGGGGCCGTTTTTAAACTATAACACAAAATTTTCTATCGTGAAAACCTCAGAACACAAGGAATAAAATGCGCAAGTCACATTTGACAATTTTTTTCCCGTACAAAATTTTTTGCTGATTAAGTCCCCGAGTGAAACCACTTTTAACAAGCTTTCTCATATTTTTCCTTTTTTTCGAGAAAAATAAAACAGCGTGAAATAATTTTGTAATGAATAAAAAGCTGGGGCTCGCTCTTTTTAACATTAAACTTCATTTTCCCCAGACAGTGTCTAAGTGGGGGAATTTGCGTTCAAAGTTTTAGAAAAACACAGTGACTTTTCACCCGCTGGGCCGTCGCACCCATTTTTGACACAATTCAACTGAAAAAAACTCTGTTGAAACGGGGTTTTAAAAAATAAAAATACACATTTTTTTTTGTTGTACATAAAAAAAGGGGGTCAAGCAAAATTTTTGATCGGGAAGGGCCAATTTCGTAGAATGAAATTTGGGGATCAAAAACCCGACGTAAACAAAGAAGGCGACCCCAAAGGGACCGGGGGCTGTTTATTTCATTTCGGGTTTAGTCGCAAGCTTTTTACAGAAAAGAACATAGCGGGGAATACGAAATGAAAGCTTATGGTTTTACTTTTAACATGCATTTCATTCTTCGGTTTTTCCCTTATTTTTGTAAAATCAAGAATTTTTTCAATATTTATTCGACAGACAATGAAAATGGGCCAAAAAATGCTCGTGCAAAATACCAGTTTAGAGAAAAAATTTGGGGTTCTCAGCCCCTACGGTTGTAATAATCAAAAAAAATTAATTTTGTGACTTTACGACACTAAAATTTAGGTTCTGAGGGAATCATGATTTTAAAAAAATTACACAAAAAAAAAAAGGAGATTTGACCAAGGAGGGAAGGGAAAAATAAACCCCGAACAAAACATTTTTATCCACGAAAGGAACCAAAAGAAATATAAACTTTTAACCCCGGTACACAGTTTAGCAGAAGAACGTGACTTAGTCACTCGACGAGTGAAGTGAAAAAATTTAAAAAACATTGCAAAAATTTTTTCGAAGCAAATTCCTTTGAAAAAGGGAAGTTTTCAATACTTGATGAAATTAATTTTTCTTTCTTGTTAAAACCCGTTTTCCCCCCAACATTGGGTAGGCCTGTGGTCGTTGCTATTTTGGTGTTTTCGAATTTCTTTTGCTTTTTATTCTTTAATTTTTATTTTTCTTAATTTTTGCAACAGGCCCCCATTCAATAGCAGGTTTTGCTGATACATTTTAAACGCATCATTGTCATTGTCATTGCCTCTCTCTTCCCGTCTCTTTTCTCTGCTGTGTCTCTGTTCTCTCTCCCTCGTCTCTCTCTGTCTCTTCCCCTCTCATTTTCCTCTCTCTCTCTCTCCTCCCCCTTTTGCCCGTTTTTTGGCCGCCCCGAAAGCTGATGGTGAATGTTAGGGGATGGTGGGTGTTGTTTCTGTTGGGTCCAGGGGGGGGGGAAGGGGTGGGGTTTTTGTTTGTTGGGGGGGTCAGGGGGGGGGGTTAAGATGGGGCGGTTTTATTTGGGGGGGTCAGGGGGGGGAGTTAAAAGGGTGGGGGGTTTTTTCATGGGGAGGTAGCCCCGGGGGGGGGGGGTTAATGGATGGTGTTGTGTTTTTTTGGGGGTGGCGGGGGGGGGGTTAATGGATGGTGGGTTTGGGGTTGTTGGGTGGCGGGGGGGGTAATGATGGTGGCGTTGTTGTCATGTTGGGGGGGCCAGGGGGGGGGTTTTAAAGGGTGGGGTGTTTTTTGTGTTTTGGGGTGGGGGGGGGGTTTAAGGGGGGCGGGGGGTGGGGGGGGGGTTTTAAAGGGTGGTGCGTTGTGTTGTTGGGGGGGCAGGGTGGGTTAATGATGGTGGGGTTTTTGTTGTTGGGTTTAGGGGGGGGGGTTAATGGGGGGTGTTGTTTTGTTGGGTGGCCAGGGGTGGGTTTAAAGGATGGGGCTGTGGTTTTTGGGGGGGTGGCCAGGGGGGGGTTAATGAGGTGGCTTTGTTGTTTTGGGTGTTTGGGGGGGGGGGGGGTGGCTGTTGTTTTTTGGGGGGGGTTTTGGGGGGTGGGTTTGGGGTGGGGTATGGGGAATGGGGGGGTGTTTTTTTTTGGTTATGGGGGTTGGGGGGTGGCCCAGGGGGTTTTTGGGGTTAATGGATGGGGGGGTTTTTTTTGTTGGGTTTTGTTTTTTGTTGGGTG
>CM031598.1:120623716-120636216 GCA_018398815.1 Conus ventricosus
ACATGAAGGACTGCACAGTAACACAGGACTTACAACAGGGAACTGTGGAGATCATGAACTGCCCAGATGTCTGTACTATACTATAAACTAAACTACATTAACCTATAACCTCGTTACTTTGGCCATTTCATTGATGGTGCAAAGCGTGCATGTAAAGATGTATAGAGGAAACGCCAGCAATTGAACGACTGTTATAGGGCTCTGCCTTTGCTATCTAGCCCTCTCTGGTCCTGGGTTAGAGTGAACTCCACCTGATTTATTGACCACGTTGTCCTACACCAGCTGTGGCTGCCCAGAGCCGCCATCAGTGAATTAATGAAACAGCGATGGGGTGGAGAAGAGGGGAAGGGGAGGGGTGCAGGAGAGAGTGGAGGGTGCATGATGGAGAGTGGAGTGAAGGGAGCGGGGTGAAAGTAGAACAGTGTTAATTCTATGGGAACCTCCATGTCTCAGAGTGAAGGGAGCGGGGTGAAAGTAGAACAGCGTTAATTCTATGGGAACCTCCATGTCTCAGAGTGAAGGGAGCGGGGTGAAAGTAGAACAGCGTTAATTCTATGGGAACCTCCATGTCTCAGAGTGAAGGGAGCGGGGTGAAAGTAGAAACAGCGTTAATTCTATGGGAACCTCCATGTCTCAGAGTGAAGGGAGCGGGGTGAATGTAGAACAGCGTTAATTCTATGGGAACCTCCATGTCTCAGAGTGAAGGGAGCGGGGTGAAAGTAGAACAGCGTTAATTCTATGGGAACCTCCATGTCTCAGAGGACACGTGTGGTTTTTGCATTCAGTGGGAATCAGAGCAGTGAGCTGCTGAGGAGGTGTAGAATGATATTCACAGCCAGTCTTGGAGGTAGAATTAAGATGCAAGTGAGGGGAAGAGGTGGGTAAGACAGCCACGAGGGGGCTTTAGGTGGGAAGGGGCAAAGGGGGGGGGGGGGGGGGGGGGGGGCAGGCAGAGGGAGAAGTAGAGAAAATATGAACCAAGTATGGCATTACACATCCACAACGATGTAGGGCCGAGTTGTGTTGGTTGGGAGCTGTTTTAACGCCTTTCTCATGAAGTTTGATGTTCTATAGTGTGTGGACCAGGTAGACCGAAGACCTGCTGAAACGCTGTGGACCAAAGAGAGGTGATATGCGTGCAAAGAACAAGAAAAGAACTTTTCTTTCTTTCTTTCTTTCTGCATACGCAGGCTGATACTCCTGCGGACACTCCCTGTGTACACAGGCAAATATTAATCCCATCTGCCCAACAAAGGGAGCGGAGTTTTGTGAGTATGACCACTTTTTATCCCGCCATTAAGGCAGCCCATACTCCGACTTCGGGGAAGGTGCATGCTATGTGTAACGTGTCATCCATACCAACGGCCAAACTGGCCTTCTCTTCCGAAAGTTGGTGATGGGATTTTACGTGTGTATAAGATGGTATGCGTGCGTTCACACACGAAACCTCGGTTTATAGTCTCATTCGAAGGACTGTATGGGAAATGGAGTTAGAACCAATGTTAACTCCGAGGGAAAAATCCCCCTGTGCCGAAACGGCCCGGCGGAGATTCGAATCCGCAACCCCAAGGATCACGAGTCTGGCGCTCTACCAACTGGGCCATTCCGGCCCCCCAGAACTCCTTTTCAACGTCTCCATTCGTACTACACCCCTTTTGATCCTCCAGGATCTTGCCAAGGACCCTCAGTCATACAGAGGCTGTCCACACAGGGAAAAAGGCAAATGATGAACGTGGTGATGGAAGAGAAGGAGATCACAGACATAGTGGGGATGCATGCAGCATAGCAGCGTACACTAGACAGAATCTATCTGTCTGGAGGACAGGCGCAGTGCTCTGGACCAGGTGTACACCGCCATCTTGGTAGTTATGGTCATTTTGATATTCAGGCACCAAAGCAGTGAATGAAAGACACAGATTAAATATCTATGACCATTCTGGTCTTATTATCAAAACTGCTCTATGTGTGTGTGTATGTGTCCGTGTGTGTGTGTGTGTGTGTGTGTGTGTGTGTGTGTGTGTGTGTGTGTGTGTGTGCGTGTGCGCGCGTGCGCGCGAGCGCGCGCGTGCGTATGTGTGTTTATGTGTGCGCATGCGCATGTGTGTTAGTGTGTGTGCTAGTGAGCGTGTGTGTGCGTGCACATGCGTATGTTGTGTGTGTGTGACAGTGCGCGCACGCATGAGCGTATGTGTTTTTGTGTGTGTGTGTGTGTGTGTGTGTGTGTGTGTGTGTGTGTGTGTGTGTGTGTGTGTGTGTGTGTGTATGAATGTATGTGTATGTTGTAAAAAAAAAAAAAACCGCACAAGAGGCACGTACAAAATGATTTATCATGTACAAAAAAGTCGGCACCATAACTCGAATTTTCACTGGCACAAGAGTAACGTGCTCCCACTGTTATCAATAAGCTGAACCGTTGAAAGGCAAACCATCATGTCCCATCACTGGGGAGGTCAGATGTGTTTGTTGGTTTATGGGACTTCCCCAACCTGGTGTTCTCCATTTATCAACATGTGTCAAACGCACGCACACACACACACACACACACACACACACACACACACACACACACACACACACACACACACACAACACACACACACACACACACACACCAAGAGTCACTTTCAAAGAGCAGAGCACAGACAGCGAGTTCTGTGGCCCATCTCTCTCTCTCTCTCTCTCTCTCTCTCTCTCTCTCTCTCTCTCTCTCTCTCTCGCTCTTTCTCTGATATCAGTGCAGGTACTGTGTGGTTTACTCCTGCCGCTGCCCCACCCACAACCCCTGACCCCTCACCTCACACTTGGGGCGCTGCCAAACACAGCGGTTACGTCCCTTCAGGAAGTGGCTTTGCCCCATTGGCGGCGCCCTCGTCAGAAAAAGAGTTCTGCTGATCGTATGTGATGACTGGGAAAGAGAGGGGATAGTGTGCGGGGCGGGGGTCTTGGAAGAGGATAAGTGGATAGAGAGAGGAGAGGTATGGATTAGGGAGGGATAAAAGGCGAGACCACCAGAACGACAACACGTTCAGAAGGTCAGAGACAAAGGCACTGGTCATGTAGCGTGCCAGCTCCATCTGCCTTCAAGCTGGATGTTCTACTACTGAACCACCCACACACCTTGACTGTTGACATTTGAGGTGTGATATTTAGAGCCCGGAGCAGTCCAGGGGGTAAATAAAATGTGCTATATATAGCTCGGAGCATCCACAGAGATTGAGGTTGTTTGCACATGTTTGATTTTCTTGGATTGAAGCCTGTCTGCAATTTTTTGGTGATTATTTTCACACACGTTTTACGGGTCGTGGATAGAATTACTGTATACATTTTATCTGTGCTGAGAGGTGATGTTCTATGAGCATCCCTTTGAGGATATATACAACTCTGACAGTAAATGTGTCAGTGCCAACGGTCAAATTGACTGTTACAGATTGACGTGCAAGCACTGTTATCATTAAGTTGAACGGTTGAAAGGCAAACCGTAAGGTCCCATGGCTGGGAAGGTCAGATGCGTTTGTTGTTTTATGGGACTTCCCCACCCTGCTGTTGTCCATTTATGAACAGCCGTCAAACACACACACACACACACACACACACACACACTGATCCTCTCTGGTCTCTCTCAGGGTCTCCTGCAGACAGCGTGTGTCTGGCCAGTCAGGTGAAGCAGGTCACAGGTCGCTCCCCTCCACCCCTCCACCCCCGCCACTCCCCCGCCCCCCCCCCCCCCCTGCACTGGCCATGAATAAAGGATGTGGCCACTGCAGATGGTGACAGCCAGTGACCGCCTCAGGCACGGACAGACTGGGAGACATCGACCACTGGGGTCACGACAGACTGGGGGACATCGACCACTGGGGTCACGACAGGCTGAGCTGAACTCATTGCACGTGCAGTGCTGCACCACACTGGGCTATTTTTGTATCTCTAAGTCTGTCTGTCTGTTTATCTGTTTGCCTGTCTGTCCGTCCTCTCTCTCTCTCTCTCTCTCTCTCTCTCTCTCTCTCTCTCTCTCTCTCTCTCTCTCTCTCTCTCTCTCTCTCTGGGTACATTGGAGCCGGAATAGCTCATTGGTTGAGCGCCTGAATCGTAATCTTGGTGATCCTGGGGTTGCGGGTTCGAACCTCCACTGGGGCGTTTCGGTACAGGGGGATATTTCCCTCGGAGTTAACATTGGTTCTGACTCCATTTCCCATACAGTCCTTCGAATGAGACTATAAACCGAGGTTCCGTGTGTGAATGCACGCATAACATCTTGCACACACGTAAAATCCCATCACCAACTTTCGGAAGAGTTGGCCAGTTTGGCCGTTGGTATGGATGACACGTTACACATAGCATGCACCCTGCGTGAGAAATGGAAAGAATGAAGGAAGTAAGGAAAATGAGTGATCGATATTGAACGATACTGACTGGATGACACGGGAAACGACTGAATGAAGCGCCAGCTGGTAGCTCTTCAGTCGGCACTACCCAGGTAGGCAGCCCGTTGTGTAAACGAGTGTTGATTGTAAAGCGCTTAGAGCTTGGCCTCTAGCCGAGAATAGGCGCTATATAAGTATTCATCATTATCATTATTATTACATATGTTTGCACACATCTGTCTGTCTGTCTGTCTGTCTGTCTGTCTCTCTCTCTCTCTCTCTCTCTCTCTCTCTGTCTCTGTCTCTCTCTGTCTCTCTCTGTCTCTCTGTCTCTCTGTCTCTCTCTCTCTCTCTCTCTCTCTCTCTCTTCTCTCTCTCTCTCTCTCTCTCTCTCTCTCTCTCTCTCCATGCCTGAGGTGATGTGGGGAATAAGAGGAACAGAGTGGTTAGGGGCCAGCTCGGAAATGGTGCATATATGCTCTGTGTGAATGTTGTGAATGCACTGTGTGAATGTTGTGAATGCACTGTGTGAATGTTGTAAATGCACTGTGTGAATGTTGTGAATGCACTGTGTGAATGTTGTAAATGCACTGTGTGAATGTTGTAAATGCACTGTATGAATGTTGTAAATGCTCTGTATGAATGTTGTAAATGCACTGTATGAATGTTGTGAATGCACTGTATGAATGTTGTAAATGCACTGTATGAATGTTGTGAATGCACTGTGTGAATGTTGTAAATGCACTGTGTGAATGTTGTAAATGCACTGTATGAATGTTGTGAATGCACTGTGTGAATGTTGTAAATGCATGCTTTCGTCCTGTGATAGTCGTTATGGTGTATGTATGCACTGTGTGAATGTTGTAAATGCACTGTGTGAATGTTGTAAATGCATGCTTTCGTCCTGTGATAGTCGTTATGGTGTATGTATGCACTGTGTGAATGTTGTAAATGCATGCTTTCGTCCTGTGATAGTCGTTATGGTGCATGTATGCACTGTGGGAATGTTGTACATGCACTGTGTGAATGTTGTAAATGCATGCTTTCGTCCTGTGATAGTCGTTATGGTGTATGCATGCACTGTGTGAATGTTGTAAATGCATGCTTTCGTCCTGTGATAGTCGTTATGGTGTATGCATGCACTGTGTGAATGTTGTAAATGCATGCCTTTGTGCCGTGATAGTCGTCATGGTGCATGTATGCACTGTGTGAATGTTGTAAATGCACTGTGTGAATGTTGTAAATGCATGTCTTTGTCCCGTGATAGTCGTTATGGTGTATGCATGCACTGTGTGAATGTTGTAAATGCACTGTGTGAATGTTGTAAATGCACTGTGTGAATGTTGTAAATGCACTGTGTGAATGTTGTAAATGCATGTCTTTGTCCCGTGATAGTCGTTATGGTGTATGCATGCACTGTGTGAATGTTGTAAATGCATGCCTTTGTGCCGTGATAGTCGTCATGGTGCATGTATGCACTGTGTGAATGTTGTAAATGCATGCCTTTGTCCCGTGATAGTCGTTATGGTGTATGTATGCACTGTGTGAATGTTGTAAATGCATGCCTTTGTGCCGTGATAGTCGTCATGGTGCATGTATGCACTGTGTGAATGTTGTAAATGCATGCCTTTGTCCCGTGATAGTCGTTATGGTGTATGCATGCACTGTGTGAATGTTGTAAATGCACTGTGTGAATGTTGTAAATGCACTGTGTGAATGTTGTAAATGCACTGTGTGAATGTTGTAAATGCTCTGTGTGAATGTTGTAAATGCACTGTATGAATGTTGTAAATGCACTGTGTGAATGTTGTAAATGCATGCCTTTGTCCCGTGATAGTCGTTATGGTGTATGTATGCACTGTGTGAATGTTGTAAATGCACTGTGTGAATGTTGTAAATGCACTGTGTGAATGTTGTAAATGCACTGTGTGAATGTTGTAAATGCATGCTTTCGTCCTGTGGGAGTTGTTATGGGGCATATATGCGCGCACTGTGTAAATGTTACAAATACAGTCATGCTTTTGTCCTGTGCGAGTCGTTATGGTACATGTATGCACTTTGTGAATGTTATAAATGCAGTGTGTGAATGTTATAAATGCATGCTTTTGTCCTGTGATAATCGTCATGGTGCGTGCATGCACTTTGGAAATGTTATAAATGCATGCTTTTTGTCCTGTAATAGTCGTGATGGTGCACGTATGCACTGTGTGAATGTTATACATGCATTGTATGAATGTTAAAAATGCATGCTTTCGTTTTGATATAGTCGTGATGGTGCATGTATGCACTTTCTCAATGTTATAAATGCAGTGTGTGAATGTTTAAATGCATGCTTTCGTCCTGTGGTAGTCGCTAGTTTTCATTTATTTTGTCTTCTCTTCACTTTCTTTTGTTCCTTTATTTTTGTTCCACAGAGGGCACATGGGAGCAAGCTTTTACCTTATCTTACAACCTCATAAAAAGATTTGTGTTCATATTCTCTCTCTCTCTCTCTCTCTCTCTCTCTCTCTCTCTCTCTCTCCTCTCTCTCTCTCTCTCTCTCTCTCGCTCTCTCTCTCTCTCCTCTCTCTCTCAGAGTTTTGTTCTTCATCTGTCTTTCAGACCCTTAGACCATCCAACTCCTCCACACACACACACACACACACACACACACACACACACACACACACACACGCGGCGCGCGCGCGCGCGCGCGCGCGCGCGCGCTCACACACACACACACACACACACACACACACACACACACACACACAGAGAGAGAGAGAGAGAGAGAGAGAGAGAGAGAGAGAGAGAAGAGAGAGAGAGAGAGAGAGAGAGAACAGTAAATCAGCAATTGCCCTCTATCAGTTGAGAGCCACAACATGGGATGACAACTGATAGATTCTAGGAGAGTCTGCATCCTATCCCCCAGCTCCCAATGCCCCCTCCACCCTCCCTTACCCCCACACCCCTTCCACTCTCTTGTCTACCTACAATCCCCTTCCCTCCCTCTCTCTTCAGACCATTGCCTGACCGATAATGGTGACGTCAATGCACTTGGCATGACGTTCATTCGTGCACGTAGATCGCTGTGTCAAAGGTAAACAGGCCGTGCAGGTAAGGCAGTCGACCGGTGTGTGTCTTTATCGGAAAGGGAATACAGTGGTTTTCTTCAGGTCTGATACCTGCCTATAAGCACGTCGTCCACTGGGCTGTCTTCGTCTTCAGCATGTCGGTGGTAAAAACCTGGATTGCCGGGATAAAGGTTCATGGGACGACCCTCTCTTCTCCCCCCCCCCCCCCCCCCCCCCCCCCCCATCTCCATTCCGTCTTTTCCTCTGTCGCTTTGTCTGTCGCTGTCACTGTCTGTCTGTGTGTCTGTGTGTGTGTGTGTGTGTGTGTGTGTGTGTGTGTGTTTTGTGTGTGTGTGTGTCTGTCTGTCTGTCTGTCTCTCTCTCTCTCTCTCTCTCTCTCCCCTCTCTCTCTCTGTCCCCCCCCCCTCTCTCTCTCTCTCGCTCTCTCTCTCTGTGGTATGTTGGTATCTGACCATATTGAACGCGTTGTAAAGGATCTGGCTAAACATATTGCTGAAGCCATATACGTGAGAAAAAAAGATCATTGTACAAAGCACCAGTTAATTTCGGGATGATCCAATGTGTGTGTGTGTGTGTGTGTGTGTGTGTGTGTGTGTGTGTGTGTGTGTGTGTGTGTGTGTGTGTATGTGTGTGTGTGTGTGTGTGTGTGTGTGTGTGTGACCGCACACTCAATTTAGACTCATAACTGGCATTAAACCCAGTAAGAAAAGGGGGATAAACCATCTGTGTGTCTACAGAATCTTCTTTGTTCTTTGTGTAATTCTACAGTTAATGACCAGCTTCTTTTTCCTTTCCACTTTCTTTCTTTTTTTCTGTCTGTCTTCCTTTCTTTCTTTCTGTCTTTCTTTCTTTCTTTCTTTCTTTCTTTCTCTCTCCTTTTCTCTCTTTCTTTTTCGCTTTCTTTCTTTCTGTCTATCTGTCTGTCTTTCTTTCTTCTAAGATCACAACGACTTGATGTTTAGAGTTTCTTTTATCAACGACATCGTGAAAGCAAAAGATTTCTTCAATGAGAGGACGATGTGAATCTGAACAAAATTCAGTTGCAGGTCCAGGAAATGGACGCAAAACGATCCTTTCTCTTTGGTTTGGAATTTGTCCCGTTTTCTGTGGCAGAACATTCGTAATATTTATGCCAATACTTAGTATTAAAGTGTTCTAAATTTTTGCCGAGGGTGGCTAAACAAAGGAAGACGCTACCTTATGGCAAGATCTGTCTGTCTGTCTGTCTATCTGTCTGTCTATCTGTCTGTCTGTTGGTCTCTCTCACTGTGTGTGTGTGTGTGTGTGTGTGTGTGTGTGTGTGTGTGTGTGTGTGTGTGTGTAAGACTGTCTTTGGAAAAGAACATTATATTTCTACTTTACCAGATATTTATGTTATACCTTTATTCAAATTTAGATGTAGTAACCATAAATTGCAAATTGAAATTGGAAGACACCGCAATGTTCCAAGAGAATTGCGTATTTGTCGTAACTGTGAAATGGGTGAAATTGGAGATGAATTTCATTGCATCATGGAATGTCCAAAATATAATGAACGTCGTGAAAAATTCATCCCTAAAAAATATCTAAAACCAAAGTCTATTTTCAACTTTTGTAATTTATTTCAAAAAGGAAGACGCATTTGTTTTAACATTAGTAAGTGTCTAAAAAATGGGAAGATTTTTTAATGAGATCATTACAGTTCACCAGAATTTCGCAACTATGTTCACACATTGTTCTGAGTGAGTTTCGTATTTCTCTTTGTTACATTTGTATCCTCCATGCCCCAACAGGGGTCAAAGGATTAAATTTGAATTGAATTGAATTGTATGTGTGTGCGTGTGTGCGTGCGTGTGTGTGTGTGCGTGTGTGTTTGTTTGTGTGCGTGTGTGTGTGTGCGCGTGCGTGCGAGCGTGCGTACGTGCGCGCGCGCGCGTGTGAGTGTATGTGTGTATGTGAGTGAGTGAGAGTGAGAGAGAGAGAGAGAGAGAGAGAGAGAGAGAGTGTGTGTGTGTGTGTGTGTGTGTGTGTGTGTGTGTGTGTGTGTGTGTGTGTGTGTGTTGTGATATCGTGTCTTCCCATATCATGTTGTATCTGTTGTATTGTACCATATAATCCTTTTCTGATGGCATAACATCGTAGTTGGCCAATTTCCAGAGACACCAGTATACTACTGTTGTAGAACATTCAACACAGGAAGCTAGAGACCTTTTTTCTGCAGGGGATACACTGCACAGACATGGAACACAACGTCTTTGGGAACAAGACACATCACAGATATCAGCCACTCCGGGAGAAAATCACACGAAGAAAATCTTCAGATCACGCTGCATAATCGAAGCAGTTGAATATGACCTTTGTGGAACCTGCAGGACCAGGCTAGGATCACGTGATTGATGACTTGCCATTCTTCCGGATATGACGACATTGAATATGTAGTTCTCATGAAGATGGAAGTCTTATCTTGCACGGTTAAAAACACTAACATGTCTATGTAATTTTGAAAGACACATTCATAATATACTGTCCATGCCATAAATCTTAAACTGCTTTATGCATCATCATCCTTGTATTCCGCGTACCCCAAAACAAAATTTCAAAGCAACCCCCAACATCAGCAACAAATCAAGCCATCTGCTTACAAACAGCACGCCAGAAGTCACAAACATAACTGGATCTCTGCATAATTAATCTCCCCCTTTTCTGTTAGCTCCTTGTCCTCCTGGGTGACTCAGTTGTGCTGAGGGTACTATGGTTTGCTTTCTGATCTTTCCAGGCTTTCCCCCAGGTTGACTCAGTTGTGCTGAGGGTACTATGGTTTCCTTTCTGATCTTTCCAGGGCTTTCCTCCCGATGACTCAGCTGTGCTGAGGGTACTATGGTTTGCTTTCTGATCTTTCCAGGGTTTTTCCCCCCGGGATGACTCAGCTGTGCTGAGGGTACTATGGTTTCCTTTTGATCTTTCCAGGGCTTTCCTTCCCTTTTGCCTCTCGGGTTCTGAGACATTTTTTTATTTTTTCTGCAGGTTCTTTTTTCTATAAGATGTCATCCATCTCACGCTGTGTCGGGATTACTGAAGAGTGGACTTTGGTTGCTTTGCTCCACGGGGCGTTCCTGCAGGGGGCCCTGTGCAGGTTCTCCGAATGTTGCGACTTTGTGTTATCAGTCAGTCTGTAATCAGGGACCGTACAGCAAAGGGACTAACAAGACCCAAGATGCGCCGCGCGAATACTGCTCGCGAGCAGACGACCGAACTTGGGCGTAAAGAATTTCCCGGTGGCAGCTTCCCGAGCGAGTAAACAATGTGTGGAACACGCGTGTGGGACGGTGTAAATCTCGTTTTTTGCATGAACACCCCAAATTTTTCTTGTACCAAAACCACATCGCATTAAATATGAGGGGGCAAACGTGCCATTGTTGGCTGTCCCGCCCAGAAATCTAAACACAAAGGGCTTACATTTCAAAAATTTAACCGGCGAAAGGTACGAACGATGAGTGGTGAATGCAGCTGATCAACATATCAACAGACAAGATAAATCGTTCAACCCCGACGGGGCTCCCAATTTGCTCCCGTCATTCAAGGATTTTTGTTTTCAAAACGGTAAGTCTGAGCATAGACCTATATCGTTCAGTTAATAGCAGTATTCATCGAATAGGTTTTTCTGTAATGAAAATTAAGTTGGGGCATCCAAAATCAGTGATGTCCAAGTGTTGGTTGTTTTTACAAGGGCCGCCATTGAAGTAAACAGTTTCCATTCTGTGTGTGTGTGTGTGTGTGTGTGTGTGTGTGTGTGTGTGTGTGTGTGTGTGTGTGTGTGTGAGAGAGAGAGAGAAGAAGAGAGAGAGAGAGAGAAAAGAGAGAGAGGTATGTTCATGTGTGTGTGTCATGCATGTTTTTTGTTTTGCGTGGTAATTTCTTAAGTCAGGGTAAAGGCAAACACATCGTCTTTTTTGTTATACACACAAATAGTAATTGATGTACATGTCCCTCTTGAATTTGCAATGATGTAGTCAAGCCATACGTCACAGGTTTCATCAGTAGACTACAAAGCCTTTTAAAACCTCTCTCTCCTCTCTCTCCCCGTCTCTTCTCTCTCTCTCTCATCTCTCTCTCTCTCTCTCTCTAACACCACACACACACCACACACCACACACACACACACACACACACACCCCACACACACACACACACACATATACACACACGAACACAGAGGTTAAGGAGTCTTCTTATTTATTTGGTATCAGATGGACCAAAGTCCCTTGCTTTGATATGCAAAAAAATAATTTTTATTTACATAAAGAAATAATTTCCCCCTATGTTTCTAGGTCCTGGTGGGAAACTGAGGAGACTCATTGAAGGCAGCCTGCCCACTGAGTCAATGCCGGTCCGAACAATTGAAACTCCAAACCAACAAAAGAAAACCACCGTAAGCAAAACATACAATTTATATCCAGTAAAAGTCATTTACGGTATATTTTGTCATCAAACGGAAAGAGAAAGAAAGGAAAATGATCGCAGATTCAAAACAGTATGTACAAATAATATTACGGGAGCAATTGAAGAGCATGCTTATTGTACAGGTGTAATGTATCTACATAATGAATCTATAGTGTATGTATCTATAATGAATGAATTCATAATGTATATTTATGTTCTATAATGTATGTATCTATAATGTATGTATCTATAATGTATGTATCTGTTTTTTCTACAGGTACATTCTAACTGCTCAAATAGCGCGTCACAGAAGGTTTGACGTGTACAAACCCCCCTCGTCCAGAACAATGTCATTGTTTTGGGGCGTTCGGGTTGATGCTCCTGCCTCCTCTACCGGTCTTGTTGAGACACTGAACTATGTCAAAATGAACTGCCTTGCTCTTATTATGTCTCTTCAACGCTTTTCTGTTTTTATGTACTATACTCTTCCTATGTATTCTAAAATGTCTGAATGGGGCTCCTCTAAATTGAACAGACTGCCTGCCTGCTGGAAAGGGTTTTACTGCTGCAGGTTGCACTTTGTGAAAGTCGTTTAGCTGAATCAACCGCTTAAATAGCCTAAGACACAGCTGAAAGGTTGCTCCTC
>CM031598.1:120641216-120648716 GCA_018398815.1 Conus ventricosus
GCTACTGCTTTTACTACTACTACTACCAGTGCTATTGCTGCTGTCGTTGCTGCTACTCCTATTACTACTACTACTACTATTACTACTGCTACTATTACTACTACTACTGCTGCTCCCACCTTTTCCCTTCTTCTTCCACTTCTTCTACTTCTTCGTGTCCTTCCTCACCGTTTATTTTCACAGGTGAATAATACACAATTGACACTGCCCTTCATTTTTGTTCTCTGTGTCAACTCTTCATTTGGTCTTCTTACATGCCTGCACCGCCTCCCACCACCACCCATCTCCCCAACGCTGGTAACTAGAATTCTGCTTGGCACTCCCACCACCACCCATCTCCCCAACGCTGGTAACTAAAATTCTGCTTGGCACTCCCCACCACCACCCCATCTCCCCAACGCTGGTAACTAGAATTCTGCTTGGCACTCCCACCACCACCCATCTCCCCAACGCTGGTAACTAGAATTCTGTTTGGGCACTCCCACCACCACCCATCTCCCCAACGCTGGTAACTAGAATTCTGCTTGGCACTCCCACCACCACCCATCTCCCCAACGCTGGTAACTAGAATTCTGCTTGGCACTCCCACCACCACCCATCTCCCCAACGCTGGTAACTAGAATTCTGCTTGGCACTTCTTAGAGGCATGAAATATGGCATGAACGTTTCAATAACTCGGTTGTCTTGTTTCTCGCCAGATATGGCAGTCAAATGGTATAACCATGAAAATGAGTAATGATGACATATGAAATCTGAAGATTATGATCATAAAACCGACAATTACGATTCATAGCAACAAGTAATTCAGGTGCTACAATTGATAATCTTTTCTATCAAAAACAGATAGTAATGATTAATAATAAAAATTGATGAAAACTCATCGTTATAACTGAACACATGATCTATGACACATGAAAACGTATGATTATGGCCGATAAAAACTATAAACCATGACACCTGAAAGTGATGATTATGATTGTTGAACACTGAAGACTGAGTCATGAAAACTCATCATTATAACTGAACACATGATCATGGTCCATGAAAACTTCTAATTATGGCTGATAAAAACAGGTCACCATGCACCTGAAAGTGATAATTGTGATTGCTGAATACGATGTCTGTGACTCGTGAAAACTGATTTTGAGGACTGAAAACAATAATTTTGACTAATTTAAGAATTGATTATGACTGTTGGAAAATGAACGACAATGAGTCGTTAAAACCGATAATTATGAACTACAAATGAGGTGATTATGACTTACAAAACTGACGACTACGATTCATGAAAAAGGATGATAATAACTCATAAAAACTGATGAATAAAACTCATGAAAACTGACAACGAAAACTGATGATTATGACCGGTGAAAGAAGGCAATTGTAAGTTAGAATATAGGTGATTATCATTGTAAGTTAGAAAATAGGTGATTATCATCGGTGAAAACTGATGAATACGACTCGTGAAAACTAATGACTATAACCGACGAAACAAGTAATTAAGACGGATTAAGTCTGGTAGATAAATGCCTGTGACTGATTCTGGTAGATAAATGCCTGTGACTGATGTCTGGTAGATAAATGCCTGTGACTGATGTCTGGTAGATAAATGCCTGTGACTGATGTCTGGTAGATAAATGCCTGTGACTGATGTCTGGTAGATAAATGCCTGTGACTGATGTCTGGTAGATAAATGCCTGTGACTGATGTCTGGTAGATAAATGCCTGTGACTGATGAAAACAGGTTATTGTGACTGTTGGAAACTGTGTATGACTGTTTAAACAGGTTAACTCCCATCCTAGAGAACCGATTATTATGACTGATGAAAGCAGATAGTTAGAACTGATGAAAACAGTTATGACCCATGAACTCATGTAATTATAACTGATAAATACAAATAATTATGGCCCATGAAAACTGGTAATTATGACGGACGACAACAGGTAATTATGATTTGAGTACCTACTTACGAGGACACCTATACTTGGCACTGGCGTCATCGGTGGCATTGCATGGATTGCTGGTCCATAACAGACTTCTCTAGAAAGACGCAAAATACCGTTCGGTGGCATTGCATGGATTGCTGGTCCATAACAGACTTCTCTAGAAAGACGCAAAATACCGTTCGGTGGCATTGCATGGATTGCTGGTCCATAACAGACTTCTCTAGAAAGACGCAAAATACCGTTCGGTGCATTGCATGGATTGCTGGTCCATAACAGACTTCTCTAGAAAGACGCAAAATACCGTTCGGTGGCATTGCATGGATTGCTGGTCCATAACAGACTTCTCTAGAAAGACGCAAAATACCCTAGGACGGATACATGCCAGATACATCTGCCATCATGATCTGTTTTCACCGCTGGTACCAGGGTCGTAATGTTGTTTTCTTTCTTTTATTCAAGTAAAAATCCAAACACTTTACAGCATCAAAACGCTATCATTTTAACTAAGAAATAATTGTTTTCACGGAGTCATAACTGAGTTGATGTTATAATTACATTTATCTGACATTGATAGCTGTTTTTGTTTTCTTTTGTCACGAACGCAATATAATCAGGCTAGAAATCTCTTTATAATCTTATCGACCTTTTTCTTTTTACCAGGGGTGTAAAAAATGAAGTGGAACAACATTGTGTGTGCATATGATCTTTGAGAGTGGAATGTACAAACAGGTGTCGCTATGCTCCGGAAAAAATATGTTTACACGCATGCGTGTCTCTCTCTCTCTCCCTCTCTCTGTCTCTGTCTCTGTCTCTCTCTCTCTCCCTCTCTCTCCTCTCTCTCTCTCTCCTCTCTCTCTCTCTCTCTCTCTCTCTCCTTTAAACTGAGGCGGGCAAATGCAGATTCTCACACATAATGTTGTAAGATTGAAATACACTGACTTGAAGACATGGTGTCTCTTGAAGTATAGTATACGTTATATATGGCTTAGCCGAGGTGTCAATATTTTCTCAACATCTTAAATTAACGAAAGACTAATTGACCGTGCATGGCAAAACGTGGAGCTTCGTGTCGAAGAAAGTAACAGGTTGAGTGTCTACATAACATTCAACAATCTGCATTCTCTCGTACAGGTTGAGTGTCTACATAACATTCAACAATCTGCATTCTCTCGTACAGGTTGAGTGTCTACATAACATTCAACAATCTGCATTCTCTCCCAACCTACATGTCAGTATATACAGCTGGACATGTGATGCACGATATGGCAAAGTTTAAAATCGCAAAGCCCCAGGGAAAAACACGTGTGTGTGTGTGTGTGTGTGTGTGTGTGTGTGTGTGTGTGTGTGTGTGTGTGTGTGTGTGTGTGTGTGTGTGTGTGTGTGTGTGTGTGTGTGTGCGTGCGTGCGCGCGCGCGCGCGCGCGTGCGTGCGTGCGTGTTGTGTGTGTGTGTGTGTGTGTGTGTGTGTGTGTGGTGTGCTTTGTCCTTTCCAGCCAGTCATTGCCACAGACATCTATGGCCAACCAGTCCCTGTTCCAATCCTGTGACTGCAGACATCATTTGCACCTTGGCTGCTGTCAGGGTTCGTGCCACTTCCCCGCCAGACGGCCAGTCTGCACGGTTCCAGAGGTCTCCACGTGTCCAGACTATCAGCCCTAAATGTTCACCACAGATAATCAGCCTTCTACAACGGTAACACCTCACTCCAAGTTTGCCAAAGAGCGTATAAATGCTGGAGTTTTATGGAGAAGGTGTGTTTCTTACTCTGACGAGAGCAGTATTATCAGTCACAATCGAGATGCACAGATGTGCGTTTCACTCGCTCCACAAACACTGAAACGTTGTTGTTGCTATTAAACCTGCCGGCTCTTCTATCTCGGTGTTTTAACACCGAATGTCAACAAAATGTCTGCCACCAAGGGCCACCACTCTCGTTCTATCTCCCGCCAACAAGAGGAGTTATCTTTCCTCGACTTCTGGACCGATTCCCTCCTTCTCTGTCAACTGTCGGCCAGTGAGAAGGACGTGGTGTGTCAGCAGTGCAGGGTTCGGCTCCCTGGGAAAAAGGATGTTGGGGTCTGGACGATCTTTATCTTCACCGATGGGCCCAAGCCCAGGTTTGTGTGGGGGGATGGGGGGTAGAGGCAGGGGCGGGGGGGGGGGGGGGGGGGGGGGGGGGGGGGTGGGGGGGGGGGGGGGGGGCGGGGGAGGGGACGAATAGCGCTGGACTGATGATGACCGACGATTATCAGTGGACGGTACTTGACCAGTTCCCTTTGATGTGAATGTGCATCAGTTCGCCAGCTTTTTGATAAAGATGGATCCATATAATGCACAGATAGGCAGCAGCAGGCCAGCTGAGGGAATCGTGCAGTGTCAGCAGTGGTGAGACTAAGATCTGCAACAAACCAGTAGAGAATGGAGAGTGTGTGTGTGTGTGTGTGTGTGTGTGTGTGTGTGTGTGTGTGTGTGTGTGTGTGTGTGTGTGTGTGTGTGTGTGTCTGGATGGGGGAAGGGGGAGGGTGAAGAGAGAGAGAGAGAGAAGAGAGAGAGAGAGAGAGAGAGAGAGAGAGAAGAGAGAGAGAGAGAGAGACAGAGAGAACAGAGAGACAGAGAGACAGACAGACAGACAGGCAGAGAGACAGACAGAGAGACAGACAGACAGGCAGAGAGACAGACAGAGAGACAGACAGACATACATACAGACAGACGCAGAGAGAGAGAGAGAGAGAGAAGAGAGACAGACAGACAGACAGACAGACAGACAGACAGAGAGAGAGAGAGAGAGAGAGAGAAGAAGAGAGAGAAGAGAGAGAAGATGCTGTATGAACGCTGAGAGAAGGTAGTGAGGGAAAGAGGGTGAGGTGGGGCGCCGAAAGAGGGAATGGTGTGGGTCCTTACTGAGGCGTTATCTGTGAGTGCAGCCCCCCCCCCCCCCCCCCCCCCCCGTCAACATCCATCCTCAGTGTGTCATGCGTTGATCTGTAAGATAAGGCCTGTCTGTGAGGAGCTGTGAAGGTGAAGGTGGTCAGCCCGGAACAGAGGAAGGGAGTGGGGAGACAGTGGGATGACTGACGTACAGGAGGACAGAAAACGGGCGGAGAAGTTAGCCTGTCTGTAGGGCAAGCGAAAGAGCGACCTATCTGTAAAAACAGACTAAAGGATTATCTATCTGTGAGGAAAGCTAAAGAGTGACCTATCTGTAAGACAAACTAAAGGATTATCTACCTGTGAGGCAAGCAAAAGGGTGACCTGTCTGTAAAATAAACTAAAGGATTATCTATCTGTGAGGCAAGCTAAAGAGTGACCTATCTGTAAGACAAACAAAGGATTATCTATATGTGAGGCAAGCTAAAGGGTGACCTCTCTGTAAGACAAACTAAAGGATTATCTATCTGTGAGGCAAGCTAAAGGGTGACCTATCTGTAAGACAAACTAAAGGATTATCTATCTGTGAGGCAAGCTAAAGGGTGACCTATCTGTAAGACAAACTAAAGGATTATCTATCTGTGAGGCAACTAAAGGTGACCTATCTGTAAAATAAACTAAAGGATTATCTATCTGTGAGGCAAGCTAAAGGTGACCTATCATGTAAGACAAACGAAAGGATTATCTATCTGTGAGGCAAGCTAAAGGTGACCCTCTGTAAGACAAACTAAAGGATTATCTATCTGTGAGGCAAGCTAAAGGTGACCTATCTGTAAGACAAACTAAAGGATTATCTATCTGTGAGGCAAGCTAAAGGGTGACCTATCTGTAAGACAAACTAAAGCATTATCTATCTGTGAGGCAAGCTAAAGAGCGACCTATCTGTAAAACAAACTAAAGGATTATCTATCTGTGAGGCAAGCTGAAAAAGTGACCTATCTGTAAAACAAACTAAAGGATTACCTATTCTTAAGGCAAGTTAAAGCGTTTCCTACCTGGAAAGCAAGATAAGGAGTTATCTGTATATAAAGCAAGCTAAGGAGTTAACTATCTGTAAAGCAAGCTAAAAAGTTACCTATCTGTAAAACAAGCTAGAGTTTACCTATCTGTAAAGCAAGCTAAAAAGTTACCTATCTGTAAAACAAGCTAGAGTTACCTATCTGTAAAGCAAGCTACAGAGTGAGACAGACAGACAGACAGACAGACAGACAGACAGACAGACAAACGAAGATGGATTTCCAGGTAAGGAGTATGAAGGAGACGATAGGGATAGACATAAACAGGGGGGGGGGGGGGGGGGGGGGGGGGGGGGGGGGGGGAGGGGAGGGGTGGTAGGCGAAGGAGAGGGTGTTTAGGGGAAATCTGGGTGTTTGCCCGCAGTCTATCATGTGGGGCGATAAGTCGTCGCCATAGTGTCGATGATGTGAGGCTGGGGGGACTGATAAGGGGGCAGGCGTGGAGAGAGGCCCATTTGGGGTGTCTGTCACTTCGGAACTAGGGGAACGTCTCCGTCGGCAGCGGCTGGGTCACCGTGACAGGTCTGTCCCGCTCGGTCTGGCTCGGTGGGTTCAAATCCTTCTTTTACTTCTGATTTACACACCGATTCGGGCACGAGCGTACATGCGTACAGGTGTTCTATCTCTGTCTGTCTGTCTGTCTGATGTCTTTCTCTCTCTCTCTCTCTCTCTCTCTCTCTCTCTCTCTCTCGCTCTCTCTCTCTCTCTCTCTCTCTCTCTCTCTCTCTCTCTCTCTCTCTCTCTCTCTCTCTCTCTCTCACGAGCGCACAAATGCATTCACTACCGCCAGCACCACCACAAAATTTTCTCTCTCTCTCTCTCTCACACACACACACACACACACACACACACACACACACACAACACACACACACACACACACACATATGCACGCGCGCGCGCACACACACACACACACATACACATTACTGTCACCACCACCATCACAGTCATCACGTCCTTCACTATACAAGTCATTTCTCCACCATCGGCGTGACTACATTACTCACACACACACACACACACACACACACAACACACACAACACACACACACACACACACACACCACACAACAGATGTCGATCGTGTGAACTTTCATATCACCACCGGCTCTTGTCAGATTCCACGAGAAACGAGTCCTGCGCACGCACACACCAGCGGGACGCATGCGCTCTTCTCTCCCTATCTCCCCCTATCCCCTTCCCTCCTCATTATCCACCTCATCCATCTTTTGAAAGGATGGACTTCCTCACACTACTTAAACAGGTAATCAAGCTGATATGTATACACATTTTTTAACAGTCAGTGGAGTACTCTTGTTCTCAGGAGCTATCGAATTGGAGTTCAGGTAAGCCACCTGCACAGGGAAGAGTGTCTGTTTTGTGTGTGTGTGTGTGTGTGTGTGTGGGGGGGGGGTGGTGGTAAGGGAGGGGGTGGGGGGTGAGGGTAGGAGGGGATGTTGGGGGATGGGGGAAGGTCAGAACATGGGGTAGGTGGCCTTTACCTTAAAGAAACATGCGCTTAAATATAGTTTTAACGGTTTTCTTTTCAGCTGCAAAATGTTCATTACAAGATCTTGCATATACTGCATTTTCGAAAAGCAAGTTC
>CM031598.1:120653716-120656216 GCA_018398815.1 Conus ventricosus
GGGTAACAAATAGGAAAATTTTGTTAGCTGCTGGAAGTTGAAGTCAAGTAATTAAAGCAGAGACCAGAAAAGCAAAAAATTAGGGTTAGTTTAAGACATATATAGAAAGAGGACTGAATTCAAATGAGAAACAGTATAATGAAGTAATGCACGTGGACGTTAGCAGCAATCCATACAGGTATGAGATGTAAGTGTTGATAGTCTTTGTGAGTCTGGGACACAGACAATAAGCTGTGTGTGCCTTCACTCCCAGTCTGCAACATTCAGTCCATCAGGAAAGATTGTTGGTAATTTGTAGCACCAGTACTTTTCTCTCCGTTTGCGGCAGGTTTCATCTGTTTTTCGGATCTGTTTGATCGCAGTACATGTCAGGTGTTCAATCGCGTGTTCAGGACTGTTGAAATGTCTTGCTTCTAGTGTTTGTTTTTTGGTGTTGATGTCTGATCTATGCTTGTAAACTCTCTGCTGTAAAGTTTTGCCAGTTTCCCCTACATACTGCATATTGTGATATTTAAGACAGTCAATGAGATAAATCATGTTTGCCAGTTTCCCCTACATACTGCATATTGTGATATTTAAGACAGTCAATGAGATAAATCATGTTTGCCAGTTTCCCCTACATACTGCATATTGTGATATTTAAGACAGTCAATGAGATAAATCATGTTTGCCAGTTTCCCCTACATACTGCATATTGTGATATTTAAGACAGTCAATGAGATAAATCATGTTTGCCAGTTTCCCCTACATACTGCATATTGTGATATTTAAGTCAGTCACTGAGATAAATCATGTTTGATGTAAATGTCTGCTGTAAAGTGTTGCCAGTTTCCCCTACATACTGCATACTGTGACATTTAAGACAGTCAGTGAGATAAATCATGTTTGATGTAAATGTCTGCTGTAAAGTGTTGCCAGTTTCCCCTACATACTGCATATTGTGACATTTAAGACAGTCAATGAGATAAATCATGTTTGATGACTGGCAAGTGAGATAATCATTGATAGTGAACTGTTGTTTGGTATGAACACTTGTAAAGGTGGATGTCTGTAGGAGATGATTTTTACATATAATGCATTTTCTGCCTGTTTTACAATGAAAGCTGCCATGTGATGCCTGACCTGCCTGGTGCTGGGTGGAGGGAATCTTGGAGGGCATCAGCAGACGTTTGACACAGCTCCTTTCTCCCAGCACAGGTGGTGCAGGGGACGCCGCTAACATTGGCCTGCTGGTGTGCAGGGTGGGCATGGCTTGTTTCAACCACTTGGCCAGTGCTGGGTTTCTTTTTTGTTTGTTTGTTTGTTCTTGCTGTCCCCTTTTCTGTGGCCTCTCAGTTGCACTGCACCCATCCCACTCATTTCGACACCCCCCCCCCCCCCCCCCCCCCCGTCGCCCCCATCCACATCCACAGCCCATCGCAGCCGGCACAGGCAAACCACAGGAAGCAGTCAATGTCAAGCCGTGACGAGGCAACCCACCGGAGGAGACACTGCACTACTGCTGAGTCACTTCGTGTGGTGTTAAGCGGTGCCTGCCCTGATCCAACATGCGCGGGACACCCACTGAGCCCCCTACTACTCGATAGTACCCGCTCACAACAGAGAGAAGAGTTTGGTCCGGGGAAGGGGTGCCTGAAAGGAAGTCTTTGCCATACCAAAGCTAAACACCACGCACGCATGCACACCCAAAGACACACATGCGACAGGCACGCCGGGGGGGGGGGGGGGGGGGGCGATATAGGATAGGGGTTGTATCGGATAGGCGGCTGGGCTGTCATACAGAGGGAGTATTGAGCAGGCGATCGATGAATAGGAGGGAATATCGAGCTGACCCTGTGTGGGTCATACCTTCAAGGTCAACAACTCCCGAGACTGGAAACTGTTTCCTTGATGAGATATGGATCTGTCAGATGCTTGACAAATTGTTAACATAAGCACTGGAATCGTTTCCGTTCAAGCCAAAACGACTTTGCAAAGCGAGCACTCGACACGTTCAGTGAAGGAAACAGGAAGTTATCAACCAACTCTTAGGTAAACAACCAAATCTTAGATAAACAACGAAATCTTAGGTAAACAACGAAATCTTAGGTAAACAACGAAATCTTAAGTGATCTACCAAATCTTAGGTAATCAATCAAATCTTAGGTAATCAACTAAATCTCATGTAATCATCCAATCTTACGTTATCAACCAAATCTTAGTTGATCAACCAAATCGTATGTAATCAACCAAATCTTAGGTAATCAACCAAATCTTGGGTTATCAGCCAAGTCTTAGGTAATCAACCAAATATTTGGTAATCCACCAAATCTTAGATTATCAACCAAATCCACTGGTTATCTTCTCTTGAACAGGCTGCGAATCAGATCAATCCATCCCATGTAGCTTTCTATGCCATCTTTCAGTGATTGTTACGTGCACTTGGAAAAATTAGTAAACGTCATGCACATATTACGTCACTGCTTTTGTGTCTTTTCTCTTTCTTTCGAGAAGCGCTGAC
>CM031598.1:120663716-120671216 GCA_018398815.1 Conus ventricosus
ATGACCTTGTCTTATGGGGATAAATGTAGATATTGCCCCAAAAGAGTGCACGGGTTTCTACACACACTTTATAGAAATAACGCTTAATTCAGTCCAAAAGTACACCAGCAGTTTAAGAGTAAACAGATCTGCCTATTTTCTGTTACATTTGAAGATGATTTTTTTTCTCGGAAATTGCTCAGTATTAAATAAGCTTTACTTTGCACGCTATTTTTATGTGTTCGTTTGCATTTTGATCTGAGTACCAGACCGGTTTTGCTGTGTGTGTGTGTATGTGTTGTGTGTGTGTGTGTGTGTGTGTGTGTGTGTGTGTGTGTGTGTGTGTGTGTGTGTGTGTGTGTGTGTGTGTGTGTGTGTGTGTGTGTGCATTAACACTGAATCAAGTCGGCAAATCCCGAACCTCGTTGTCCTTGGTGCCATCAACTGTACATGACCTTTGAGACAAGGTCAAGTTGTACTGCTGTTCCCTACCTGCCATTCCCTGTCTACATTCTCCTCCATCACAGCCTCACTCATTAGCGGAGCAGCTCCCTCTATGGACAGCTGTTAGACAGCAACATCAACCGTCAGTCATCAGGGGGTCATTCTATGGCAGGAACAAGGGGGAACAACACGGGGCGTATGACGATAAGGAACCTTTGAACTGTGCTCTCTTCGCTTTCGTTGCACGTGCACCACGACTATCTTCAAACAGCCGATTTAAGAGCATGGCCCAAAATGTAATGGAAGTAGTCTTATGCGTGTTCTGTTCACTTTCTGCAAGACATCATATGTTCTTATGAAAAAGCAATGTAAACAACCCCCAACTATCAGGCACGCCTGCATCGTTATGGGTTTGTATAGTAGTGCTTTGAGCAGATGAGCCCCTCTCCACATACTTGGATTAATTTAGCCCCTCTCCATTCACTTGGAGCAAATTAGCCCCTCTCCATTCACTTGGGGCAAATTGACCCCTCTCCACTCACATGGGGCAAATTAGCCCCTCTCCATTTTCTTGGAGGAAATTGGCCCCTCTCCACTCACTTGGAGCAAATTAGCCCCTCTCCACTGTCTTGGAGGAAACTGGTCCTTCTCCACTCACTTGGAGCAAATTAGCCCCTCTCCACGTCTCCTCCATATATCGTTCAAGACCTACATTACATGGAAAAAAGCAGTAAAGGCAAAGCCACCTATCAGACATTCCTCCATCGGTATGGGTGTGCACAGTGGTCCTCGGAGCACATCATCCCTTTCTCTTCTTCCCATCCCCTCCCTCTGTGCCAGTGGCATCCCACCCCGCCCAGTACACTGCTCCTGTCACTAATAACACGCTGCTCCTCATCAGCAGCTCTCACCTCCCACAGGTCCTGCACAGGACAACACAGTCTTTTAGAGGCAGGAATGTATTTCCTGCACAGGACAACACAGTCTTTTAGAGGCGGAATGTATTTCCTGCACAGGACAACACAGTCTTTTTGAGGCAGGAATGTTTTTCCTGCACAGGACAACACAGTCTTTTTGAGGCAGGAATGTTTTTCCTGCACAGGACAACACAGTCTTTTTGAGGCAGGAATGTTTTTCCTGCACAGGACAACACAGTCTTTTTGAGGCAGGAATGTTTTTCCTGCACAGGACAACACAGTCTTTTTGAGGCAGGAATGTTTTTCCTGCACAGGACAACACAGTCTTTTTGAGGCAGGAATGTTTTTCCTGCACAGGACAACACAGTCTTTTTGAGGCAGGAATGTTTTTCCTGCACAGACAACACAGTCTTTTTGAGGCAGGAATGTTTTTCCTGCACAGACAACACAGTCTTTTTGAGGCAGGAATGTTTTTTCCTGCACAGGACAACACAGTCTTTTGAAATACGGATGTTGCCATAGAATCAACGCTCCTTTACCCTCCACTTCGTCTCTTCTTCCCATTATCCACTTTCTCCTGTACCCTCCACCCCCATTCCTCTCTTCTTCTCCCCATTACTGTCTCATTGATTCACTCACAGCTGTCTCATTGATTCACTCACAGCTGTCTCATTGATTCACTCACAGCTCTGCCAAGGCGCAACTGCTGTGCGAGGACATGATCAGTGAATGAACTGAGGGACATTCTGACCCAGGCAAAGAGAGGGGAGATAATTGATAACACAAGGAGAGCCCTGTATTGAGTTAGTTAACTCTGATCTTTCCCTTCATTGATCTTTCGGCGTGTGTACAGCATTATCCTTCAAACAGCCAGTAATAAACCCTTGTGGGAAAAAGCTCACAGGATACAAACCCTTTGCATCGGCAGTTTGTGTGGTGGCTTTAAATTTCGGCACGGTGAGAGCTATCACCCGACAGGAATCAGAACTAGCGTTGGGCTAATGCGGGGGTCAAACACCTGCAAAGTCGTAGCCATGGGACCCCGCTTCTTAAATTCTCTCAGCTTAGTCATTCATTCATTTAGCCATCAGCTTTTAAATCACGCGCGGTGTGGTCTCAAAACGTAGCAGATGTGGTGTGGTGTATAGGAACTAGTCTGCATGCAGTGACGCCTTCTTGATGGAACTGAAAGTGGAAGAACTGTAAAAGTGTCTGCCTGGATGTGTAGCCTGGCGTCTTTTTCTTCTGTCAAGTCTTCAGATAGTTAGGAAGGAAAAGACAGGAGGCAGGTCAATATCACATTGAACACGCTTGTGAATTGGGAAGATACAAAGATGTGTCTGACGTGTAATGTGTGTGCTAATTGGTTTCTGAGCGAGATGACTGAAGGCGGAAATTATACAAAATATTTTGAAAAGAATTGCTAGTGATACCGAGACAATATAGACAAACAGATTGTAAGACAAAACACGACGCGTTTCGACCTCTTAGTTCTTCTTCAGGTAAAAACCAACAACATTCAGGACAATGAAAACGAAGAACGAGCAATCACTTATCTTTTCATATTCAGCGCAAGATGGGCGTTGAATTCAATATGAGAAGATGAGTGATTGGTCGTTTCCAGAAGATGAGTGACTGGTCGTTTCCAGAAGATGAGTGATTGGTCGTTTCCAGAAGATGAGTGATTGGTCGTTTCCAAACAGAAGGATGGCGACCATAATGGCGGCAGCCAGAGGTCTTCAGTTGGGGGTTCACAGAACATCACATCACATCACAGTCACTCTACCCACACTCTGCCAAATGTGTGTTAAAGTTATCAACCAGAACCAAACAACATGTCAAGACCACTTTAGCCCCTTGATAACCCTCGTCTTTATGGATGTTCCAGCCTGGCTACAGCGCAAAGTGCTTACCCATCGTACCCCCTCTCATCTCCCCCCCCCCTACCCCCACCCCCACTGCCCAGTTTGCCACTGCCTCAAAATTACGCTGCACACCATCCACAGCCACTGTGTGTGGGTGGTTTAGTGGTAGAGCACCCAGCTTGAAGTCAGTTGATGACGTCACCCAACATTACCAGTGCCATTCCTACGTGATTTCGTTCTGGTGGTACCAGCCCCTCCCTCCCTCTCTTGAGATGGTGAACTCTGTCTGCCACATCAGCTTTATTCTGTGCGCACGTTAACCCGGATGTAACTCACCAAGGTCAGCAACTCCCAAGCCTGGCCATGTCGAGGGGAGACCACCTTTTCGGGGTCAATGACCATATTGTTTCTCATCGCCAGATTTCCAAGCAGTCATGTGGCAGACCGCTGTTCGATATACATGACCATTTTAGTCTAAATATTAAAGCAACGGGGTGCCTTTACTCGCCTTTTTGGTTCTCAGGTTCAAACCTCGGAATTTTTTTAAAGGTGGATAGATGACATGAACATTATCCTAACATTCACATTATCCTAACATTCACATTATCCTAACATGAACATTATCCTAACATGAACATTATCCTAACATGAACATTATCCTAACATGAACATTATCCTAACATGAACATTATCCTAACATGAACATTATCCTAACATCAAACTCGCCGTAGAATGGAGCGGGGGAAGGGGGGAGGAGGAGTACGTTATTTATTCAACCCTCTCTGGTGGGTTTGGTGCTGTAGTACTCCTCACCCCACACCTTCAGTTCAAATCTCACGTCAAACTTCCCATTTGTACTATACCTGGCGAATGTTTAACCTGTCCCTGGAAGCGACTAGATTCTCACAGCAATGTGTCACAAAGTGATCATGCCGCCACACCACATCAGACAAGGCACGCACCAAGCTCTAGAACTTTATTCAGATAGCCAACTGGTCTCAGATACCAGAACAGCGCTTTACACGTAGCCGTGTATGTCTTTGGAGGTACAGATGTTTCTGTTCAATTTTTGTGCTAAACTGTCACCCCACTACCTCAATGTGTTGCTTGCCTCTGACGTTGACTTGCCCTCTTCTCTGTGTGTGTACTCTTGCAGACAATGGAGTATTAAGTCATGCGATGTGCATTACGTTTAAGGAACAGAATGAACCAACACGTGGGGTGGCTCTGTAAGAAGTCGTTGAACACTCCTCTGTTCCCTCTGTTCGCCAGTGTACATCTTGCGTCAGTCATCCAATGCACAGAGCTATTGCCCACAGTGTTTCAGCAGAAGTCCTTGGAATAACTTGTCAACAGCCCACGCACGCACGCACGCACGCACGCACGCACGCACGCACGCACGCACACACACACACACACACACACACACACACACGCACGCATGAGCGCGCATCACGCATTCATTCACAGACCTCAGTTTTTGCAATCCTGTACATAGAGGAAATTATTCCACACCCCCCTCCCCTACCACTCTCATCCAGACCCTACCATGCAGACTGCCCCCGGCTATAAACATCCCATTACATCTCATCAACAGCTCACTCCGTTTTACACTTAATAGAAGCGACAACTACATGTGTTCTCCGGGACATGGACTTGCTCATAACATTAACGCTGCTTTACTTTATCTACACGCCTACCCCCCATCCCCATGACTTGCTCATAAGATGAACGCTCCTTTACTTTATCTACACACCTACCCCCCACCCCCATATTCCTTTCCACTACCTTTCACCCTCTCTTTCAGTTCCCCTCCCTGTTCTTCACCCCATCGCTGTCTCATTAATTCGCTTATAACTGTGTAAAGGCACTACTGTTGTATTTCGAAACGGTCTGTAAATTAGACGGGGTTCATTCTAATCCAGGTACACAGAAGATAAGATAACACGGGGAGAGTCCGATAATGAGTTCATAAATCGCTATCGTTTCCTTCATCCATCTTTAGAGCCCGATAATGAGTTCATAAATCGCTATCGTTTCCTTCATCCATCTTTAGGCGCGCATGTGGTGTCATGCCTCAAACGGCCAGTATAAGAGTATCACAGTTTAGCCTGTAAAACTGTATGAGCCAGAACACATAGGGCAGAAATCTCTGGAATCATGAGATGGGCGGGGGAGGGGGGAGGGGGGGGGGGGGGGCAAAGATTAGTGCCAGGGCGAGGGACACAGGGAAAAGAAGCTTGTTTTTTTGTCCTCTGTACGTCAGTCATCCCTGTATCTCCACACCTCTCTTCCTCTGTTCCGGGCTGACCACCTATCCACCTTCACAGCTCCCTCACAGACAGGCCCTTATCTCACAGATCAATGCACGCCGCACTGAGGATGGAGGGGGGGGGGGGGGCTGCACTCACAGATAACGCCTCAGTAAGGCCCCAGCCCACCCCCCTCTTCTACGCCCCTCGCCGTCTTTCCCCCACTATCCTCCCTCACCCGCCACCCGCCACCCCCAGCCACACACCCCCCCCCCCCTTCTTTTGGTAAGCTCTCCCGTGGATTAGTGCCGATTGTAGTCTGACCATTATCTGCACTACACGAGTTGCTAAGCTGAATCTACATGCTGTTTATCTGTGCATTATACGGATCCATCTTTATCAAAACGCTGGTGGACTGAGGCACATCCACATCAAAGGGAACCAACCCAGTACCGTCCACTGATAATCGTCAGTCATTATCAGTCCACAGCTCTTCTTCCCACACCTCACCTTGGGCCCAGCCATGAAGATAAAGATCGTCCAGACCCCCAACATCCTTTCTCCCAGGAGCCGAACCCTGCACTGCCTGACACACCACGTCCTTCTCACTGGCCGACAGTTGACAGAGAAGGGAGGGAATCGGTCCAGAAGTCAAGGAAAGATAGCTCCTCGTGTTGGCGGGAGATAGAACGAGAGTGGTGACCTTTGGTGGCAGACATTTTGTTGACACTCGGTGTTAAAACATCGAGATAGAAAAGCCGGCAGGTTTAGCGGCAACAACAACGCCTTAGTGTTTGTGGAGTGAGTGAAACGCACCATCTGCGCATCTCCGATTGTGACTGATAATACTGTTCTCGTCAGAATAAGAAAACACACCTTCTGCATAAAACCCGAGCATTTATACGCTCTTTGGCAAACTTGGAGTGAGATGTTACCGTTGTGGAAGGCCTGATTATCTGTGGTGAACATTTAGGGCTGATAGTCTGGACACGTGGATACCTCTGGAACCGTGCAGACTGGCCGTCTGTTGGGGAAGTGGCACCAACCCTGACAGCAGCCAAGGTATAAGTGATGTCTGCAGTCACAGGATTGGAACAGGAACTGGTTTAACATGGATGTTTATGGCAAGGACTGGCTGGAAGGAACAAAGGACACACACACACACACACACACGCACGCACGCACGCACGCACGCACGCACGCACGCACACACACACACACACACACACACACACTTCCGATTGTAATCTTTGTTATATGATGGGTTAAATATCCGTCTATCTGTACTGACATATAAGTTGAAAACCAATTCAGATTATTAAATATTGCACAGGAACTCAACTTGTTACGTACTTGGACACGAAAATTCCCGTTTTGTCATGCACGGTAAATCTGTCATTCGTTAAAGATGTGGAGAAAACTATTGACGGCTTGGCTAAGCCATTTATAGCATATACTATACTTCAAGGGACACAACTATTGACAGCTTGGCTAAGCCATTTATAGCATATACTATACTTCAAGGGACACAACTATTGACAGCTTGGCTAAGCCATTTATAGCATATACTATACTTCAAGGGACACAACTATTGACAGCTTGGCTAAGCCATTTATAGCATATACTATACTTCAAGGGACACAACTATTGACAGCTTGGCTAAGCCATTTATAGCATATACTATACTTCAAGGACACAACTATTGACAGCTTGGCTAAGCCATTTATAGCATATACTATACTTCAAGGACACAACTATTGACAGCTTGGCTAAGCCATTTATAGCATATACTATGCTTCAAGGGACACACATGTTTTTAAGTCATTGTTATTCAACTTTACAACATCATGTGTGAAAATCTGCATTTGCCTGCCTCAGTTTAAGAGAGAGAGAGAGAGAGAGAGAGAGAGAGGAGAGAGAGAGAGAGAGAGAGAGAGAAATGCAAATAATAAATTTCCGGAGTATTGCGACACCTGTTTGTACATTCCACGCTCAAGGATCAGGTGTACACACAATGTTGTTCCACTTCCTTCTTACACCCAC
>CM031598.1:120681216-120683716 GCA_018398815.1 Conus ventricosus
TCTGCCCTCTTCTTTGGCTATATATGGCGAATGCCCCCAGAAGCGAGTTATTCTCAGGGTAATGTGACCCAAAGTGCTCTTGCCACCATCCCACTTCAAACGTGCAAGTACCAGGGTCCAGAACATAATCCGGCTGTCCAACTCGACAAAGACACCAAAATGGCGGTCAACACCAAACTCCACAAAGTGTGCATGTCTTCCGAGAAACAGATGTTTCTCTCAAGTGTACACAGCTAAACTGTCTCTCCACCATCACCAATGTCCTGTCTGCCTCAGTGTCATTCACTCCTCTTCTTCCCTACATGGGTAGCTGTTGTAGACAATGGCGTCAGTAAGTCACGCGAGGTTCATGACGTTTAAGGAACAAGGTGGACCTACACGGGAAAAGCCCTATAAGAAGTCGTTGAACACTCCTCTGTTCCCTCTGTTGGCACATGCACCACATCTTGCATCATACATCCAGTGCACAGTGCTACTGCTCAAAGCGTTTCGGCACAAGTCCTTGGAATACCCTGCCAACAGTTCGCAAGGCATCAAACATCATCATCAGAAAGACGCGCGCGCACACACACACACACACACACACACACACACCACACACACACACACACACACACACACACACACACACACACACACACACACACACACACACACACACACACACACACACACACACACACACACACACACACACACACACACGTGTGTGCGTGTGCGCACAACAACCTTTTACAAACAAAGCTCAGTTTTTTCTGCATTGTGCTTGTGTAAACCCGTACCTAGAGGAAATCAGTGTATAACCCACCCACCCCCATCCCCACCACTCTCATCCAGACCCCACCATGTAGATTGCCCCTGACTATAAACATCACACGACATCTCATCAACAGCTCACTCCTTTCGCTCTTCATGGCTATAAACATCACACGACATTTCATCAACAGCTCACTCCTTTCGCTCTTCATGGCTATAAACATCACACGACATCCCATCAACAGCTCACTCCTTGCCCCTTTTTTTCTGTTGCGCCACCATGGCACCACCTACTTCCCTATGCTACACCCAGATGTCTTAATGTATGCTGTTTGTACATTTACCCATTTATTCCCCATTGTAACCCCCTCCCCCACCCCCCAGTGTGTGCGCTTATTGGCGTGTGTATGTGTGCGTGCGTGGTTGTTCGTGCGCACGCGCGCACTTGTATGTGTTGTGTGTGTGTGTGTGTGTGTGTGTGTGTGTGTGTGTGTGTGTGTGTGTGTGTGTGGTTTTGCCCCCGGGCAAGTGGTTTTTGTGTGTGTGTGTGTGTGGGGGGGGGGGGGTGAGCCTTGCAGCTCTTAGCTGCGTCTGGCAAGTGGGTTTTTTCTCGGGTTCTCCCGTTTTCCCTCTCACCCCTTGGTGCTTGGGTAGGGCAACCTACCCTTGGGTCAGACTTTGGTCGGGTGCTTTAGGCGGCTGACCCCCTTCCCCCCCCCCCCCCCCCCTCCCCCTTGTCATTTAAAATGCTTTTTCGAGTATATTGTATCTTGTTTATTGTGCTTTCTTTCATTCATATGCAACACACCCACTACATACCATCACACCCTCCCCCTCCACTCACTCTCCTTCCCCTCCTCTTCTCTCTCTCATTCTCCACTCTTCCTCTACTTCCATTCTCTCTCTGTCTCTCCCCTCTCTTTCTCCCCTCCCCCCCTCTCTCTCTCTCTCTCTCTCTCTCTTTCTTTCTCTCTCTCTTTTTTCTCCTCCTCACTTTACTCTACCCTCTTTCCTCGTGCCCTATTCCTCGAACTCTACTCACCCTCTCTTCCACTGTCCCTCTGTCTACTTCATTCACCACATTGGCTTCACAAGGGGAGTATTGTGCATGTTTATGTCTGTATTTTTTGTCGCTGAGGAAGGCATATTGGCGAAAATTTCTTGTCCTGTTTTGTGTCGTGCATTAAATCGTCGTTACTTCACACTTTGTTTTGTGTGCTCTTCTGCTTTTTTGTCGAGCTCACTCCTTTCGCTCTTCATGGCTATAAACATCACACAACATCTCATCAACAGCTCACTCCTTTCGCTCTTCATGGAAGTAACAACTACACATGTTCTTCAGCTCATGGACGCTCTCTTAAATTTAACGCTGGTTTACCTGCACCCCCACCCCCACCTCCCTGCACCCCGTCCCCCCATCTTTCACCCTCTCTTTCACCCCCGTTCCCGATTGTCCACCCAATTGCTGTCTCATGAATTCACTTACAGCTCTGCACAGGCACAACTGCCACCCAATTGCTGTCTCGTTAATTCACTTATAGCTCTGTACAGGCACAACTGCTGTATGACAACGTGGTCAGTAAATCACACGGGGTTCATTCTAATCCAGGAACAAAGAAGATAAGATAACACGGGGCGAGCCCGAAAATGAGTCAGGTGACTGCGATCGTTTACTTCATTCATCTTTAGACGCGCACGTGGTGTCATCCCTCAAAAGGCCAATATAAGAGGGTTATGGCTTAGC
>CM031598.1:120688716-120696216 GCA_018398815.1 Conus ventricosus
TTATTTGTTGTCAAGAGTCATAATTATCTGTTTTTTTTCATGCATCTCAGACACCATGTTTCATAAGTTATGATTACCTGTTTTCATTGCGATAAAATTCGATCGCCATATCAGGCCTTAAAACATGTCAACCTCATTATTGTTTAGCATACCTGTCATATCTTGTACCTCGTACGAGTGCATGGAAACATTCTAATTAGGAGTGTTGGAGTCAGGGTGGTGGTGGGTAGAGGATGCAAATATATGATAAGACCAAACTGCAACAAAAGATATGGGGATGTGTTTACTGTGTATTATTCACAGGAAGATCTCAACTGCGATGCTCAGTGAGGGGGATGTGTTTACTGTGTATTATTCACGGGAAGATCTCAACTGCGATGCTCAGTGAGGGGGATGTGTTTACTGTGTATTATTCACAGGAAGATCTGAACTGCGATGCTCAGTGAGGGGGGGGGGGGGGGGGGATGTGTTTACTGTGTATTATTCACAGGAAGATCTCAACTGTGATGCTCAGTGAGGGGGGATGTGTTTACTGTGTATTATTCACAGGAAGATCTCAACTGTGATCCTCAGTGAGGGGGGGGGGGGGTGTTTACTGTGCATTATTCGCAGGAAGATCTCAACTGTGATGCTTAGTGATGAGGAAGGACACAAAGACAAGAGTAGTAGTAGTAGTAGTAGTAGTAGTAGCAGCAGCAGCAGCAGCAGCAGCAGCAGCAGGAGGAGGAGAAAAGAATGGTGAGTAAGACAGAAAGAAAGAAAGAAAGATAGATAGAAAAACAGACAGACAGACAGACAGACAGACAGAAAAGAAAGAAAGAAAGAAAAGAAAAGAAAGAAAAGAAAGAAAAGAAAGATAAGAAACTAAGAAAGAAAGAAAAAAAAAAGAAAGATAGAAAGAAAGAAAAGAAGAAAAAAAAAAAGAAGGAAAGAAGTAGGAGAATCAAGCGGAAGATTAGATAAAGAAGAACATAAACAAGAAGAAGGATGGACAAGAAGGCAGAAAAAGGAAACAATTGAGATGAGAAGAAAAAGGGAGCAGGAAGAGTAAGGGGTGGAGGAGGAAGAGGAATAGGAGGAAGAGAAGTACAGGGAAGAGGAGTAGAAGGAAGAGAAGTACAGGGAAGAGGAGTAGAAGGAAGAGAAGTACAGGGAAGAGGAGTAGAAGGAAGAGAAGTACAGGGAAGAGGAGTAGAAGGAAGAGAAGTACAGGGAAGAGGAGTAGAAGGAAGAGAAGTACAGGGAAGAGGAGTAGAAGGAAGAGAAGTACAGGGAAGAGGAGTAGAAGGAAGAGAAGTACAGGGAAGAGGAGTAGAAGGAAGATGGAAGAGAACAGGGGAAAGAAAGAAAGAAGAGGAAAGGCTGACAAAGAATAAGAAGGAAATGGAGGAGGACGAGGAGGAGGAGGAGAATAACTAATTAAATTGCTCTCTCCCTCTCTCTCTCTCTCTCTCTCTCTCTCTCTCTCTCTCTCTCTCTCTCTCTCTCTCCCTCTCTATCTCTCTCTCTCTCTCTCTCCTCTCTCTCTCTCTCTCTCTCTCTCTCTCTCTCTCTCTCTCTCTCTCTCTCTCTCTCTCTCTCTTCCAAGCCAACGTAAACAACCCAATGGTGAGTAATCTTTAGAAGCGTTGTCGATATGTCCATTGTGATAAATACAACAGGGGGCAATTCCATCTCACAGCACCGCCTGTTAAGTCATGTCGAGACATGACGCGACCATGTTACATAGCGTTCCGCTCTTTGCACGAGTGTGGTTTTTGGGTCGCCCACCAGACACCCCGTTAGATAATTGTGTTTTATGGACTCCGCCTTTCAGCGTCACCCCTGTTCGCTGATTTCCATCTTGACACGCGCCAAATATTTTATCGGAAGATTCCAAGAGCTTCTGTGAGTGTGGCGTTGGCAGGTTGGCGGCCCTTCTGTCTCTCTTTGCTTCTTCTTTTCACTTTGGCTTTCTGCTATTTTCTTCTCAGGTTTGTGTGGAATTCCAAGATCCCAGAAAACAACGTGTGTGTGTGTGTGTGTGTGTGTGTGGTGTGTGTGTGTGTGTGTGTGTGTGTGTGTGTGTGTGTGTGTCTCAATTTAGAATCTGAACTTTTGGTTTTAATGCAAGCAAGAAGAGAGAGAGAGAGAGAGAGAGAGAGAGAGAGAGAGAGAGAGAGAGAGAGAGAGAGAGAGAGAGAGAGAGAAGAAGGAGAGAGAGAGAGAGAGACAGACAGACAGACAGACAGACAGACAAGCACACACACACACACACACACACACACACACACACACACACACACACACACACACACACACACACACACAGTCAGACAGCAAACAAGAGGGTGGACAGGGGTTGACGTCCTATGGACCTCATCGTGTCAATCCAGGTTTTTACCACCGACATGGTGAAGACGAAGACAGCCCAATGGACGACGTGTTTATAGACCAGGTATCAGACCTGAAGAAAACCACTGTATTCCCTTTCCGATAAAGACACACACACCGGTCGACTACCTTACCTGCACGGCCATTTTACCTTTGACAGAGCGATCCACGTGCACGAATGAACGTCATGCCAAGTGTGTTGACGTCACCATTATCTGGTGGAGAAATGGTTCTGAAGGGTGGGAACGGGGAGGGGGTGTAGTGGGGAAAGTTGGTAGGTGGAAGGGGCCAACAAAAGTGGAAGAGTGACAGGGGTGTTGGGAAGGGGAGGGGGGAGGGGGAGGGGGGAAGATTTTTACAGAATCTATCAGTGTTGAATCTGTGAACCGATAAAGGGGAAGTGTTCATTCATAGCTCCGTGTGTGTCTAGAGTGGATTAGAGGGTTTGAGTGAGTGATAGAGGGATGACCACAAAATTAAGAGATAGAGAGAAGGGGATGAGGGGGGGGGGGGGGCAGAAGGAGAGGGGATATGAAAGTGGACAAAGGTTTCTTCAGTGGAGGCCACAGCCCCTTTTCAAGGGAGGATCCACTTACAGTGACACGTTGATAATGAAGGAAAGTAAAGAGGCATCAGCACAATGATAACATCCTTTGATTCAAGGGAGGATCGACGTACGGTGACACGTTGATAACGAAGGAAAGTAAAGAGGCATCAGCACAATGATAACATCCTTTGATTTCAGAAACAAACATATTATGATTCAGTATTAACATGTACAATCTTTAACTGCAATCGCACGGCTTTATGTAGATGCATGCATATGTTCTTCTGTACATTGCTGTTCTCATTTGTCATCACAAAGGATGCATGAAATAGAGAGACAGGCTGACAGACAGACAACAGACAGACAGAGACAGAGTGAAAATGAGAGAGGCAAAGTTTTGTGTTTGAAAAATAGTAGGACCATGTTCCCAAAGAGACAGAAACAGAAAAAAGAAAGACATACAATGAACGGAAAGGCAGTCGGTAAGAGACCGGGACAGACAGAGAGAGACATACAATGAACGGAAAGGCAGTCGGTAAGAGACCGGGACAGACAGACAGACAGAGACATACAATGAACGGAAAGGCAGTCGGTAAGAGACCGGGACAGACAGAGAAAGACATACAATGAACGGAAAGGCAGTCGGTAAGAGACCGGGACAGACAGAGAAAGACATACAATGAACGGAAAGGCAGTCGGTAAGAGACCGGGACAGACAGACAGAGACATACAATGAACGGAAAGGCAGTCGGTAAGAGACCGGAACAGACAGAGAAAGACATACAATGAACGGAAAGGCAGTCGGTAAGAGACCGGGACAGACAGACAGACAGAGACATACAATGAACGGAAAGGCAGTCGGTAAGAGACCGGGACAGACAGACAGACAGAGACATACAATGAACGGAAAGGCAGTCGGTAAGAGACCGGGACAGACAGAGAAAGACATACAATGAACGGAAAGGCAGTCGGTAAGAGACCGGGACAGACAGAGAAAGACATACAATGAACGGAAAGGCAGTCGGTAAGAGACCGGGACAGACAGACAGACAGAGACATACAATGAACGGAAAGGCAGTCGGTAAGAGACCGGGACAGACAGAGAAAGACATACAATGAACGGAAAGGCAGTCGGTAAGAGACCGGGACAGACAGAGAAAGACAAGAGGATACCAAGCAGTCGTGGAAACAAACAAACCATGACAGAGACAGAGCAACAAAGAGAAGGTGGTGAAGAAAAAGGGAGAAAGCAAATGAAAGGAGGTTCAAACAAAACGTTAAAAGACAATGACACAGGAAGTAAAAGCAAACATGTAATCCTGTCCTAAAAGAACAGAAATATTTCTCATTTAGAAATGCAACATTTTAACTATAAATAATAGACATTTTCAATATTATGGGGATTTTGAAGGTGAGTTTCTTCTATTCTTTTGGGGCCAAAATAAATATACTTGCTTCCATCTCTTGTAACAGAAACATGACTGTCGCTCAGGAGATGCTTAAGACACCACAGATTATTGTTAGAGAATGTGCTTTTCTCCAAGCAGAACCTAAAATATTGAGAAAAAAAAACGTAGTTCATCTTCCACTAGATCACACAATTTACCTGTTGTCTTCTTTTGGAGAAGGACAGAGGAAGACAAAGGCTGGGGAGAGACGAGACAGACAGACAGACAGACAGACAGGCAGACAGGCAGACAGGCAGACAGGCAGACAGACAGACAGACAGACAGACAGACAGACAGAGACAGACAGACAACCAGGAGCCAGGAAGCCAGCCAACCAAACAATCAGCAAGGGAGAGAGGAGAGAGAGAGAGAGAGAGAGAGAGGAGAGAGAGAGAGAGAGAGAGAGAGAGAGAGAGAGAGAGACAGAGACAGAGACAGAGACAGAGAAACAGACAGACAGACAGACAGAGACAGAAAGAGAGAGGAGGGACGGAAGGAAGGAGAGGGGAGTCCCATGAACCTCATCGTGTCAATCCAGGTTTTTAACCACCGACATGCTGAAGACGAAGACAGCCCAATGGACGACGTGTTAAAAGGCCAGGTATCAGACCTGAAGAAAACCACTGTATTCCCTTTCCGATAAACACACACACACCGGCCGACTACCTTACCTGTACGGCCTTTTTACCTTTGACAGAGCGATCTACGTGCACGAATGAACGTCATGCCAAGTGCATTGACGTCACCATTATCGGTCAGGCAATGGTCTGAAGAGAGAGGGAGGGAAGGGGTTTACAGGTAGGGAAGAGAGAGGAAGGGGCAAGGGGTGTGGGAGAGTGGTGGGGGCATTGAGATGTGGGGACTGGGGAGTTAGACGGCGCTTTTCCCAGGATCTATCAGTTGTCATCCTGTGTTGTGACTCGGAACTGATAGAGTGGAAGTGCTGTATGTCAGAAAGATAAACAAAAACATAAAGGGGGGAGAGAGAGAGAGAGAGAGAGAGAGAGAGAGAGAGAGAGAGAGAGAGAGAGAGAGAGAGAGAGAGGAGAGAGAGAGAGAGAGAGAGAGAGAGAGGGAGAGAGAGAGAGAGACAGACAGACACAGACAGAGAGACACAGACACAGAACAAACAGACAGAGAGAAATAAAAAGAAAGAGACAGATTGACAGACAAACAGACAGTCAGAAAGACGAATAGAGATAGAGGCAGACAGGCAGACAGGGATACAGAAAGACAGGGAAACAGACAGACACCCAGACAGACCCGCCCCCCCCCCCCCCCCCCCACACACACACACACATACATTCATACACTAACACAGACACATGCATGCATACATGCACTCATTCACATGCAGAGAGAGAGAGAGAGAGAGAGAGAGAGAGAGAGAGAGAGAGAGAGACAGACAGACAGAGACAGAGAGAGACAGAGAGAGACAGAGAGAGAGACATAGACACACAGAGAGAGACAGACAGACAGACAGACAGACAGTGAGTGAGAGCGATAGTACAGACAGACAGACAGACAGACAGACAAAAGCAGAGGGACCGGAATAGCTCAGTGGTAGAACGCTGGACTCGTAATCTTGGTGATCTTGGGGTTGTGGGTTCGAATCTCCGCCGAGCCATTTCGGTACAGGGCGATTTTTCCCGCAGAGTTAACATTGGATCTGACTCCATTTCCGAAACAGTCGAATTAGACTATAAACCGAGGTTCCGTATGTGAACGCACGCATAACATCTTGAAGACACGTAAAATCCCATCGGAAACTTTCGGAAGAGAAGGCCAGTTTGGCCGTTGGTATGGATGACACGGCACACATAGCATGCACCCTGCGTGAGAAATGGAAAGAATGAAGGAAGTAAGGAAACTGAGTGAACAATATTGACTGGATGACAAGGGAAACGACTGAAGGACGTCGCCAGGCAGCTCTTCAGTCGGCACTACCCAGGTAGACAGCCTGTTGTGTACACAGGAGTGTGGATTGTCAGCGCCTGGAACCTGTGGCAAGGCGCCTGATATATGCCATGCTATCATAATTATTTGATTACAGAGAAAAAGAGAACGACAGGTAGAGAAAATAAAAGACAGACAGACAAATGGACAGAGAGACAGTCAGAGTCAGAGTCAGAGTCCGAGTGTTTATTGTACATCAGCCATAGGCCATAATACAAACACAAAAAGAGGGTGGCGGGGAGATGGAAAAGGAGAATGGAGGCGTGGGGGACAGGGGTGATCAAAAAAACAAAAATCAAGCAAAAAACTACTAGCTCCATTGGTAACAAAATATACACACAACTCATTTATTATCGTTTACGTGGTCAACTTCGAGAAACTGTTTTCGCATATTAATAGCATGGAAAATATACTTGGTTAGGTATTGACAATCTGTCCTTCTCACTGCTCGGAGTAACGACTGCAAAGGCATTGCTGAGGTTTGTTGCAAGAAAATCTTTCTGAGATCAGTGTATAAAGGACATTCAAATATGAAGTGATTTTCATCCTCAATTTTTGAAGCACATACCACACAGTTTCGGTCAGATGGACAGTTGCAAAATCTATGCAAATTATTATTTAGAGGAAGTGTCCCGAATCGAATTTGTGACATAGCTACTCTAAAACAATACGTGTCCATAAACGAAATGTATTTTTCTTTTTCGAAGATAGTTTTGAAAGACCTGTATGATTCATACCTGTCCTTATCTCGAATAGTACCCGACCATTCTTGAATGAACATATCAACGAGTCTTTGTCTAAATATTTTTACAAATGCACTGGCGTTACCAACCGACTGGCAAAGCCATACATAAGAGAATCCTGTTTCACATAAAATGTGTCTAATCTTACTCACCCAACAGTCTTTTCCCTCTGTATCTAAAGAAAGAAGCATTCTGTAAGCTTGTTTGGGAATTCTGTGTTGTTCCATATCTAACAGTCGTATCCAGTATCTGACACAGTAGAGACAGTCAGACAGACAGAGAGAGAATAGGTTCACAAATCTGTTATAAGGTTTTATATATATATATATATATATATATATATATATATATATATTATTATATATATATATATATATATATATATATATATATATATATATATATATATATATAAACGCTCTCCTCGGGAGAG
>CM031598.1:120701216-120706216 GCA_018398815.1 Conus ventricosus
CTGGCCCTTGGACACGGGGTTAGAGCATAAAGGAATGTGTGAGGGAGAGAAAGGGACAAGGGGAGGAAAGACGAAACAGACAGAGAGAGAGAGAGGGAGGAGTTCGGGAGAGTAGGCTCTCCCCTACAGGAAGGCAGGGAGATGAGAACGAACAGAGACAGAGAGATGAGGAGGTTTTAGGTGTAGTCTCTGCACGAGGAAAAGGCAGAGAGATGAAGAGAGGAGGACCGAGGAGAGAGAGAGAGGGAGAGAGAGGTTCTGAGCGTGAGCTTGCAGGAGAGAAGGGCAGAGAGAGAGAGATGAGGGGGAGAAGAGAACCAAGTTGAGAGATTAGCTTGAGATAGTTGCAGAGGAAGGACTGAGGAGAGATGTGGAGAGAGAGAGAGAGTTGCTAATTTATGAAGAAGAAAAGAAAAAAAAAGAAAAAAAAAAAGAAAAGAAACCATGTCCATTTGATAAGAGCAGACTAGAAGGGAGAGAGAGAGAGAGAGGGCAATCCCGTTAATGCAGGAAGGAAGAAAGGAGAACAGATCGATGTTGATAGTCACTGTTTACCCTAACCGGGGGTTCGACCTCATACCTGGCAGCGTCACTTCCCCAAAGCAGACCACAGACCAACCCCAACAGTCTCACCTGCCCAGGCCCCATCAGACCAACCCCAGTGCCGGCAGTTGTGTCGTGTTGTGAAGTGACAGTGAAAGAAAAAAAAAAAGAAAAGAAAAGACGGGTGTTCGTGAATAGTTAAGATCACCTGGCCAGGTAAAGTAGAAAATCTGTTTATACCCGGGTTAGTTAATGATGTTTTAGATAAATGATTTTGTGAAGTTCAGGAAAGAGAGAATGTTTTATTTCATTTGATTCCATATGCATTGATGTTTCGTTCTATGATCTTGTGTAGTAAAGTTATAGACTTTACTAGTGGTTTGATGTGACGAATGCATGATATATGAATGAGATTGTAAGCAAGCTGGGGAGTGTGTTTGGGCTGTGCGCTAGTCCTTCCTCCACTGACATTCACCGAGGTTGGACAATTTATTGGCGAGCTTCCCAGGACCTTCTGGCCCATTTATTAATTGTTCAATTCTCAGAGGGGAAGCTGGGTGGGATTCAAGTATTGTAATCCTAAGACAAGGGGTTGTCTTACTGTATGTTCCCAAGATAGTTAATTACTAGGCTTGGCATTGCTTCCAAGATAGTTAATACTAGGCTTGGCATTTCAGCCCCAGAGTACTCATTTCGCACAGATTTCCTTAAATTCGCTCTCATAGTTGGGTCAGGCGCTGGGCGTCTTATAAAAACTAATTACGTTCCCCCAAGCTAATTTATCATTCTAGGATTGTGCAAATACGTCACTCGTGTCGGAAACCACCAGTTTGGCTGTTTGTAGTAATTTAAATCTTGTTCAAAAAAAAAAGAGATATAATGGCGGAAGAAAAGCACCCCTATTGAACAACAATTAGAGTTGAGTGGTACAAGAAGGATTCGCTGAATGAAAGATGCTTATTATTGAAAGAACCGATTTTGTCGGTTGCGGCCCTGAGTTAAACCATACATTTGAAAGAGAGACAGCCCGAGACAGCAGGAGAGTTGTTGATGGTTCGCAGAGGTGTATAGAGAGGCCGTTTGGGCACTAAGGTGCAGGAGAAAAAACAGTGCCAGGCATAGGTTTTAGAATTGAAGGAGGACTAGGGGATTTTCTGCAAAAAATCGCAAAACCCAGTGGTGGGGCAGAAGGAAGGCAAAGGACATTAGTGTTTATTTGTCCAGAAGGGAATGTGGCGAGGATTGTCGCATGAGGTTCCAGAAGGCAGCGCCTTGCAAGAGGTGGATAAGGGTCGTCAAGGGAAACGACCTGCAGTGGAACCAAAAGGGAAATTTAGTCTGAAAAGGGTGGAGTGCAGCCTATGGCTAGCACTGGGGCAGCAGTCAGTGTCAGGGATGGAGGGGCACTAGGCTGGAGTGGTTCGTTACAGTGGAAGAAGGGTGGAAATTGGCCAGCAGAGGGTGAAAGTGTTACGAGACACTGGTTGTTCATGCGGGGGGTAGTACGAACAACGCTGGTCGATAAAGGGGATTTGACAGGGCAAATCCAGACCTGTACTCTAATCGATGGCACTGTGAGGGAGTTTCCAGTTGCTAAGATAGAAGTACGTACCCCTTACTTCTCAGGCGAGTTGTCTGCGTTGGTGATGGAGAAAACCCCTTCATGATTTGATCATCGGAAATATTTCCAGGGGCCAAGGGTCCAGGGGATCCTGAGTTGTTGACTGCTACAGGGGGGCAGCAGTTCAAACACCGGAGAAGAAGGAGGAAAAGGTTGTTAAACCGTTAGTTGTCCCGGAAGGAGGTCGGGGATAGGGGTTTTCGCCTGATGAGTTTAGGGCAGCACAGGAACAAGACCCTTCGCTCGTAAAGTCTTGGGAGTTGGCAAGAGGTGGAGAGAAACAGGAGGTTAGAGGAGGTGAGACAGAATTTCTTGTGAAAGGCGGGGGTGTTGTACCGAGTGTTCACCCAAGGGGGGAAGGGCAGGTAATGGTGACCACTCAGAGGTACCGCATGTTATCGTGACACTGTCATGTCAGTGGGTCACGAGTCGTCATGGGGGTCATCCTCGGCACCAGCAAAACAGCTAACCGAGTCTTTGATGACTTTCATTGGCCAGGAGCAATGGCGACATAAAGCGGTTCTGCATGTCATGTGATGTGTGTCAAAGGTCAGCCCAAGAGGGGTGGAAGAGGAAGGGCCTCTTAAACATCCCCTTTAATTTACACACCGTTCAGGAGAGTGGGTGTTGATCTGATTGGCCCAATCTCGCCCTGTTTTAAATGGTGGGCACAGGTATGAGACATGTAAGGTTGCAAAGGAAAGTTTGCAGAAGGCTAGGGTCGTTCAGAAGAAGCAATATGACAGGAAGGTGAGGAAAACAATCCTCAAGGCGGGAGATCAAGTCCTGGTATGCTTCCCAGGGTCACAACAAGCTGCTGATGCATTGGAAAGGACCATTCACCATCACTGAAAAGGTCGATCGGGATTACCGAATTGAGGTGAATGGGGAACTAAAACTTTTCCATGCGAATTTTCTCCGCAAATATATCAGCGTGAGACTCAGCAATAGGCGCAGCAGCAATCATGATGAGGTGAAGAGGACCAGCAGAAGAAGGGGAGATTTTTGTTGCCTAAGTTTCAGAAGAGTCATACAGGGATGTGTCACTGTATGAAGGGCTAGACAGTAGGAGTTCCTAGGTTTTGTTGTCGGAGGCGACACAAAGCAGCCAGAAAAGGGAAAGGTGGAGAAAGATGTGAATTCAGAGAGACCAAAGACCAAAACAGAAGTCAGGAGTCTGCTAGGTTTTATCGGGTTCTATAGGGAGTTTGTTCCCAATTTCGCAGCAATCACGAGTCCTCTCAGTGATTTGGTCAAGCAGGGAAACCGGCAGTGGTCGAGTGGTCAGACGCTGCAGAGCAAGCACTGCAGACGGTGTTGGAAAGACTAGGTTCCGTCCCATCTTGAAGCTACCAGATATGTCCAAACCATTTTTGTTGCGGACAGATGCATCAGGTGGTGGGATAGGTGCAGTATTGTTGCAGGAGCATGAAGGGGTCGAGTTTCCTGTGAGATATGCTAGCAGGAAGTTGACAAAGTGTGAGGAAGGGTACGCAACTGTAGAGAAGGAGTGTTTAGCTGTCGTGTGGGCCGTGCAGAAGTTCCACAAATACTTGTATGGGAAAGAGTTCGTGATAGAGAAGATCACCAACCACTCAAATTCCTGCAGGAGGCACAGCTGAAAAACAGCAGGGTTCTACGTTGGGCAATGGCATTGCAGCCCTACAGGTACCGAGTGCAGTACATTCCCGGTCGACAGAATGTCGGAGCTGACTATTTAAGCCGTTGTAGTCTAGCAAGCTGCAACTCAGAGGAAGTCAGTCATTATCCGGGGTGCTTTGTTGATAATATGTGTTGATGACAGTTATGTTGATTGGATATGGGTTCATTCCCAGTTGGCTATGGTTCATATTTTTTGTGTGAGACTTGTTCATATTTTCTTTGTGAGACTTGTTCATGTGATGTAGTTATGCTTGGAGCATACAGTCGCTTGTGTAGTGATGCATTATTTGCAATAAGTGAGGATGGAGATTCCTCAGTGAAGTGTCATGGATCGTGATCATATTATATTGTGCTTTTCATAATAATTGTGAAGAGAAGATGTGGCAAATCCGCAGGGAGGGGATTGCATAGGTGCGCACAGAGGTCGTTATAAAATGAGTTGAAATAACGCAAGAGCGCACGTCAATGATAAACTCATTGGAGTGGTATCCACTAATGGTATATTTTATAATTTATAAACCGTTGGCTGTAAAGTATTTTTTTTAAACTTTGCGCGTGTAGCTGTGTGTCAGCAAATTCGGTTGTTGTCTTTTTTGTACCGTTGTTTTGAGACAATGCGGTGCATAGTCTTTTGCAAGGGGAAATTGTCACGGTCAAAATTCAACACAACAAAGTGTGGTCAGTCGTCGGCCACTCCAACTGGACATAAGTCCAAACTCAAACATTCTAGGCGCCAGAAAGACGGGGCCATAGGTCGGGGCCGGCCAATTAAGCATAGGGGAGAGGCTCACAGAGACGTTCTGTCCCGCCAGACGACTAAGCGGCTTTGACCGACGCCTCGATGTCTGCCAGACGAGTCTCAGTGCCTGGGCCAGCCTTATCCGGCCAATTTGTGGAACCAACGTCATTGTTAGTCGGACGTCGCAGGTTAAAGCAGGAAAGGGAGAGGGAGAAGGTAGGTGTGTGGTGGGGGTGAAATCTAGCTAATCAATTAAATGACCAATTGACCACCACAGAGAGTAAGGCGTGTAGACGGGACTGTCATGATTTGAACATCCAATGGAATTAGAGGGGGATAACTTCGGGTGTCAGGGCGGTAAAAATACTGACCAATGGTACTGGCCCTTGGACACGGGGTTAGAGCATAAAGGAATGTGTGAGGGAGAGAAAGGGA
>CM031598.1:120711216-120738716 GCA_018398815.1 Conus ventricosus
TATTTTGATATGGAGCGATGACGAGGAGCGCCTTCAGTCGTAATCTCCTGACTCAAAACACGCTGCTGGGGGGAGGAGAGATGGACTATGGTGCGTAACTGAACCCTTCTGATGAGTTCGGTTGTCAATATGAAATGACCAGTATGGTAGAAAGCGCTCATCATCCCACACATCAAAATCAAATCTCACATCAAACAACTCACTTCCCTTACCGTGCTAGGTGAATGTTCAAATCTGCGCCAGAAGTGACTTTGTTCTTATAGTGACGTGACCCAAGGGGATCATGTCACCATCCCACATCAGACACGACAAGAACCAAGGACCAGAACGTCATCTAGGTATCCAAATCGTCAGGGATACCAAAACGGTGATCTACACCTGGCTCCAAAGACTGTGCATGTCTTTCCGAGGCACTGATATTTGTGTCAATCTTAATGCTGCTAGACTGTCATCTTCACCACCACAATTCCGTGCTTAGCTCTGCATCATTTATTCCGCTCATTCTCTACATGGGCAGCTGTTGCAGCACGACATGAGAGATTCAGTATGTTTAGGGCAGGAACGACGGGGGGGGGGGGGGGGGGGGGGGGGGGAGGGACAAGGGGGCGGTCAGTACGACATGAGAGATTTGGTATGTTTAGGGCAGGAACAGGCGGGAGGAGGGGGGGGGGCGGTCAGTACGTAGGCACCTCAACAGGAAGTCGTTGAACTCTGCTCTATACAATTTGTTCGCACATGCACTGCACCCCCATCAAAGAGCCAACGCACATTGCTATTGCCCAAAGCGTTTCAACACAAGTCCTTGGTATTTCCTGCCAACAGCCCACAAGACATCAAACATCATTGTGAGAAAGACGTTAAAAAAAAGTCCAACAGAGACAGAAAAAAAAACTGTTTTTGTTCGTTGTGCTTGCGCAATGTCTTACTTAGAGCAAACTATTCCGCAGTTCCCCTTCCCCACCAATGTCACCTACATCTCCCCATGTAGATTGTTCCTGGCTGTAAACATCCCACTATGTCCCAATGTCACCTACATCTCCCCATGTAGATTGTTCCTGGCTGTAAACATCCCACTATGTCCCAATGTCACCAACATCTCCCCATGTAGATTGTTCCTGGCTGTAAAACATCCCACTATGTCCCAATGTCACCTACATCTCCCCATGTAGATTGTTCCTGGCTGTAAACATCCCACTATGTCCCAATGTCACCTACATCTCCCCATGTAGATTGTTCCTGGCTGTAAATATCCCACTATGTCCCAATGTCACCTACATCTCCCATGTAGATTGTTCCTGGCTGTAAACATCCCACTATGTCCCAATGTCACCTACATCTCCCCATGTAGATTGTTCCTGGCTGTAAACATCCCACTATGTCCCAATGTCACCTACATCTCCCCATGTAGATTGTTCCTGGCTGTAAACATCCCACTATGTCCCATCAACACCTCACTCCTTTCGCACTGCGTGGAAGCGACAACTCTATATGTTCATTAAAACATGGTCGACCTCAGAAAATTAACGCTGCTTTACCTACACTCCCCCAACCTCCCCAACGGATCTTGTTCTCCCATCTTTCACCCTCTCTTGCACCCCCCCCCCTTCTATTCCCCACCCCCTTGCAGTCTCATTAATTCACCTGCAGCTCTGCAAAAGCACAACTGTTGCATGACAGTTGTCCAGTAAATTAGACGTGGTTCATTCTAACCCAGAAACATACAGGGATAGATAACGGCAGGGTGAGCCTGGTAACGAGGCCGTTAATCGCGATCGTTTCCATCACATATCACTAGACGCACACGTGGTGCCATCCCTCAAACGGCCAGTTTAAGAGGGTTATAGCTAAACCTGTAAACCTGTATGAGACCAGAGCACATAGGGCAGAAATCTCTGGTATCAGTTTCAGTTTCACTTTCATCAAGGAGGCGTCACTGCGCGTAGACTAGTCCGTATACACTACACCACATCCGCTAAGTTTTGAGACCACGCTACACATGATATAAAAACAGACGAATAAATTCCCGACAGTGTCTGGTATCATGAGATGGCAGGATGGCTTTCAGCCACTACACAGTATAGTCATCCTCTCACTGCCGCAAGAACTGTGTGTGTCTGCCGGGACAAGTGGACTGACGTCTTCCTGGTCTGAGGTACGTCTTCAGATCTCTCGGAGAGACCAGATACCATACAGGCTGGTGCTTGAGACAGCAGGTGCTTGAGACAGCAGGTGCTTGAGACAGCAGGTGCTTGAACAGGTGCTTGGACAGCTGGCGCTGGCCTGGGGAGGCACAAAAGATTTGGATGGGTCTGCTAATTGATGGAATGTGTCCCTGTCTTGTTACTGAAGGAATGAAGAAATGAGTTACCCACCATTTTCTTTTCTTTTTTTATTACATTACATCAATCACTTCAACACGACAGTCCTGGCTGGTTTGTCTACGAGGTGCGAGGAAGTTTGCAGATTTCGGAGAATTAGGTATTCTAACCGATCTAACAGATAGAGCATGCTCTGCTCGTCTGTCTCTTTGTGTATCTGTGTGTCTGTGTGAAATCTTTGCTACTCATTTTTACATATTCACAGTTTTCGTCTGATCTCTCCAATCTGGCGTGATGACACATAAACATTCTGGACAGATTCAGTGCAAATCCCGTTCGAGTGTAAAAGTTGCATTAGTCTCACACATTTTCATAGGCAAAGTGAAGCGATGTCAAGATTCCAGTAGACAGTAAACAAACCCTGCTGTTGGTTTTCGTGTTGATTAAAAACACCGTGCTCACTGTCAGCCGAATAGCTAGGAAAGCGTTAGACTGACGATCTAAAGGTCCCTTGTTCAATTATAACATTTCCCCATTTTGTTTCTGCGAGAGATTCGAAGCGGCTCTGAGGCAAAGGGCGGTGGTGGTGGGGTGGGGGAATATGTGGGAGAAAGTAAGGGGGAGAGGGGAACGATGAAGGGGGGAAAGGAAGATTCGGAGAAGGAAGACGGGGGGATGAGGAGGAGTTGGAGGACCAGAAGAAGTGGAAGGGGAAGGGAACACACAGATACGGGAGAGAAGGGGGGGGGGGGGGGGGGAGGAGAAGAGCGACTGGGAAAGGGATAACGATGGCAGGGGGAGAAGACAAGAAACAGGGTAAGGGAGGGAGGGGAGGGCGGAAGACTCTGGGGAGAACTGCTAGTATATTTAGTATCTACAAGTAAAAGAGATAGAGATGACAACAATTACGAAGTTTAAAAGTCCAGTGTTCAGTTCAGTTGCTTGTTATTTATCATCTGCTTCATCTTCGATACGAAAGAAATAAATGTTGTCTTTAAGAGATAGATGATTGAAAGGAAATCGTTTCTTATTCATGTACCGCCATGACGTTTCCTACGTGCACCCAAGTTTATGATGTCATCTGATTGGTCGTAAAAAAGGCCGGAACTGTTCTCTCACTTTTTACTTTGAAGACTTGTTGCTCTGGTTACGCAAGAGGCGTCAGTTCTTAGCATACTGAGTGAGGTGAGTTGTACTTATTTTTATGACGTCAACCGTAGGGTTCTGAAGGATGCAACGCCGTGACAATTACACGGTAAAAAGATAGATAGATAGATGTTTGTCAGAAGAATGTTTAAAGGATGGTCTGAAGGATCTCCTTTGACAAAGGCACGTGGGAAGAAATGGTCTTCAGTATGGATTAGTATTGTATGCATTGTACTCAGTATGGATTAGTATTGTATGCATTGTACTCAGTATGGATTAGTATTGTATGCATTGTACTCAGTATGGATTAGTATTGTATGCATTGTACTCAGTATGGATTAGTATTGTATGCATTGTACTCAGTATGGATTAGTATTGTATGCATTGTACTCAGTATGGATTAGTATTGTATGCATTGTACTCAGTATGGATTAGTATTGTATGCATTGTACTCAGTATGGATTAGTATTGTATGCATTGTACTGCTTTGGTTTTGATTGTGCTGGTTTGTACTGTTTTGTATTGCATTGCAGATTGTATTTCTGCATTTCCTTGTGTTGCGTTGTCCTGCATTCCCTTGTTTGTGCTGTAGTATACTGTATTGCATTCTACTGTTCTGCATTGTCTTCCGTTGTATTGCATTGCATTGCATTGTACTGCATTACATTTTTTTTTGCATTGTATAGTATTACATTCTAAAGTTCTGCAGCGCATCGTACCGTTTTGCTTTACGTTGTGTTTTGGTGTATCGTATGACATTTTCTTCGTACTGCATCGTGTTGCATTATATCATCATTATTTTTTTGTTTTATATTGCATTGTACTGCATTGTATTTTATTGTATTCCGTTTTGTTTTTGTTTTTTTATTATTGTGTTTTTGTGTGTCATTGTATTCCATTGTTGTCACACGGCGGTCCCATGTACACAGAGACAACCATACGCCCCGCACACAGACAACCACACGCCCCCACAGAGACAACCATACGCCCCGCACAGAGACAACCATACGCCCCGCACAGAGACAACCATACGCCCCGCACAGAGACAACCATACGCCCCGCACAGAGACAACCATACGCCCCGCACAGAGACAACCATACGCCCCGCACAGAGACAACCATACGCCCCGCACGAAACAACACATGTGACTCCTTTCCTTTAACACAACAAACCAGATGACCTTAATTTTGATTGTCTCTCTACGTCTATTCCCCTTAAATTGCCCCTAGGGTTACATCAGTACATTCTTGGGATCTGTCGCTGGACGGATGTGGTGGCACTCTCTGGAAGACATACCCATCAGTCCAATGCGCTGATCAGATATTGGGTACTTACCTAACACCGGCTGTGCCAGTATGATCATTGTTTCCGTATATGCTTTTATCTGTTCGTGCTAAATAACATGCTGTCATTATCAGTAACGAGCCCTACTATGGAGTATTTGTCAGTTGTGCTGTCAGAATTCAAGTCCCTCCCTCCTCCCCCGCGAGGACACACAGGTTGTCATTATTCATGTTTCTCACAACAAACAAAGTGTGTGTATCCATCTGAATGATGGAGCAGCCAGAGGAAAAAGGAAAACAAACTTGTCAACAAACAGGCCAACAGACAACAAACAGACCAACAGACAACAAACAGGCCAACAGACAACAAACAGACCAACAGACAACAAACAGGGCCAACAGACAACAAACAGGCCAACAGACAACAAACAGGTCAACAGACAACAAAACAGGCCAACAGACAACAGGCCAACAGACAACAAACAGGCCAACAGACAACAGGTCAACAGACAACAAACAGGTCAACAGACAACAAACAGGCCAACAGACAACAAACAGGCCAACAGACAACAAACAGGCCAACAGACAACAAACAACAGACAACAAACAGGTCAACAGACAACAAACAACAGACAACAAACAGGCCAACAGACAACAAACAGACCAACAGACAACAAACAGGCCAACAGACAACAAACAGGCCAACAGACAACAAACAGGTCAACAGACAACAAACAGGCCAACAGACAACAGGCCAACAGACAACAAACAGGCCAACAGACAACAGGTCAACAGACAACAAACAGGTCAACAGACAACAAACAGGCCAACAGACAACAAACAGGCCAACAGACAACAAACAGGCCAACAGACAACAAACAACAGACAACAAACAGGTCAACAGACAACAAACAACAGACAACAAACAGGCCAACAGACAACAGACAACAAACAGGCCAACAGACAAACAGGCCAACAGACAAACAGGCCAACAGACAACAAACAGGCCAACAGACAACAAACAACAGACAACAAACCGGTCAACAGACAACAAACAGCAGACAACAAACAGGTCAACAGACAACAAACAACAGACAATAAACAGGCCAACAGACACACCACAGGCCAACAGATAAACAGGCCAACAGACAACAAACAGGCCAACAGACAACAAACAGGTCAACAGACAACAAACAGGCCAACAGACAACAAACAGGTCAACAGACAACAGGTCAACAGACAACAAACAGGCCAACAGACAACAGGCCAACAGACAACAAACAGGCCAACAGACAACAAACAGGCCAACAGACAACAGGCCAACAGACAACAAACAGGCCAACAGACAACAGGCCAACAGACAACAGGCCAACAGACAACAAACAGGCCAACAGACAACAAACAGGCCAACAGACAACAGGCCAACAGACAACAAACAGACCAACAGACAACAGGCCAACAGACACCAAACAGGCCAACAGACAACAAACAGGTCAACAGACAACAACAGGCCAACAGACAACAAACAGGTCAACAGACAACAGGCCAACAGACAACAAACAGGTCAACAGACAACAAATAGGCCAACAGACAAACAGGCCAACAGACAACCAACAGGCCAACAGACAACAAACAGGCCAACAGACAACAAACAACAGACAAACAGGCCAACAGACAACAAAACAGGCCAACAGACAACAAACAGGCCAACAGACACCAAACAGGCCAACAGACAACAAACAGGCCAACAGACAACAAACAGGCCAACAGACAACAGGCCAACAGACAACAAACAGGCCAAACAGACCAACAAACAGGTCAACAGACAACAAACAGGCCAACATACAACAGGCCAACAGACAACAAACAGGCCAACAGACAACAAACAGGCCAACAGACAAACAGGTCAACAGACAACAAACAACAGACAACAAACAGGTCAAAAGACAACAAACAGGCCAACAGACAACAAACAGGTTAACAGACAACAAACAGGCCAACAGACAACAAACAGGCCAACAGACAACAAACAGGTCAACAGACAACAAACACAACAGACAACAAACAGGTCAACAGACAACAAACAGGTCAACAGACAACAAACAGGCCAACAGACAACAAACAGGCCAACAGACAACAAACAACAGACAACAAACAGGTCAACAGACAACAAACAGGTCAACAGACAACAAAACAGGCCAACAGACAACAAACAGGTCAACAGACAATTTATGCTTATCCTCTGCCTCAATAAACAACATTTTGTTCGTTCACTCGTTAACAGTCCAGTGGTCAACCAAGGCGCGTGAGGATACAAGACACCTCCGTGTGGTCAGGAAGTTTGAACAACATTATCAAAGATGCATTCATTAATGAAGGAAACTCGACTGTGTGGTTCCAACTAAACCCATAGTAACTCTAACCTGGGCTGGAGAGAGTTGGTGCAGGGACAAAAAACACAAAACCAGTGTCATCTCACAAGAATCGAACCAAGGGCTTCTTACTCATGAATTCTCGACGGCAACATTGCGCTACAGCGATGGTAGGATGAGCTTCTTATTTCCAATTCAGTTTAAATTTAATAACCGTACACTGTACAATGCGCTTGCGACACTCGATCGTTCATTTCGGAAGAAATGGCTCCAAATATTAGCTTTTGAGACATGCACTTAAATAAATCAAACGGAAGTGTGCTTTTCTTGTTGCGTGTATTGCCCTTGTGACACGGAGAGTCGGTGCGTGCGTACGCAATTAGATCAGATCACGAGCTCACAGTTTGGCCCGTGTGTGGCCGCCATTAAGTTCGTGGCAAGACAATACAATGATTACCAGTGTCCACTTTGAACCGGATATGAGAAAAAGAGCCGAAGTCGTCACAGACAGGGCCATTTTCTTTTCAACCCCTCCATCCCTCTGCAAACAAGTCAGGGGGCATAATAACCACGAACAACAGATCAGGAAGTTGATGTGGGTAATTGGTTGCTGACGTCAAGTCTCCATCCGGTTGTAATGTCCAATCACCGTCAGTCAAAAATGACCGCTTTCTAACAATGTATTTCGGAACACAGATGGAAATGATGAGTGTTGACATGTTTTGAACACAGCCTTGAACCTTTCTATCTCCTCCCGTCCGACCTCCATGCTCCTCAGATGAGAACACTAAGCATCTGACTTCCACTGACATCTGCGCAGAGCACATCTGTCAGAAAGGGAGGTAATAGGCAGAGGAAAGTGAAAGCAGGAACAAGATGCTCCAAGTTCAACTCAGTTCAATTCCTATGGTTTATACCTCAGCCGACGGCATAGGGATTGGGCGTTTACGTCCTCAAAGACGATTACGTACATGTTCGTTGTGTACGCAATAGAATACTAAAAATACGTGTTAATATTAAATCAAATTTCCACTTCTTAGGTCAAATGACAAATGTTCATCTCTTTCAGAAACTGAAAAAGACGATCACAGCTGACAGAATTTCCTGAACAAAGTCTTCATGAGGTCGGCTCTAACGTGTTTACGTTGGATGTCTTAAAATCGTGCGCTCACACACACACACACACACACACACACACACACACACACTGATACGCAGTAGAAGAGAAGAAGGAGGAGGAGGAGGAGGAGGAGAGGAGGAGGAGAAGAAGAAGAAGAAGAAGAAGAAGAAGAAGAAGAAGAAGAAGAAGACATTAAGCAATGAGATCTGATTATCTGATAACTTGACACAACTGCATCAGTAAGCAGTCTCCATGACCCTGATTCCCCCAACCACCACCACCACCCCCCCAACCCACCCCATCTCCCACGCCCCATGCATAACCATCATGATCAACACCAGATCCTTGCACAAAGCGCCCTGTCGGCGGGGGAGGTCATCCAACCTGTCAAAATGACGATTAGCAACGAGGAGACTCTAAAGTGAGCAGATGAATCGACTGATGTGGACCTCACTGACCATTGACTGATTGAAGCGAACGTGGAAAAGAGAATGGCGGAGAGAAGAAGAGTTGCCGTGTTTCCACCGTTGAGGTAACAGGCCGACATTTAGTTCTGCTCTTTAGAGCACACTTCTTTTTTGTGTGCAAATTACACAAAATAATGGGCTAAACGTAATTCGGAAAACTTTGCTTTTTTACTTTTAGCTCTTTAAGGTAGCAATGGCCATGTTTGTGCAGGAGGTTGAATGAATGTTGTACGGAAGATTTAATGAATATTGTACCGAAGGTTTAATGAATTTGCACTGAAGATTACATCAATCTTGTACCTAATATCAAATGAATTTTGTACCGAAGATGAAATGGACTTTAGTATCGAAGATTAAATGAATATACTACCGACGATATAATTAATTTGGTATCGAAGATTAAATGGATTTCAAGCAGAAAGAAGCTGAAATAGAAACCAGGGTTTCCACTTTGTCTTTGATTGTCATCTGTCTCTGTTTATTTATGAATATTGACATTGATACAGACAGACAGACAGATATCGGAAATAATCGGTTGGCGATTATTTACTGCCTGAATTTGGATACTGTTGTGTGGTGCTGTGTTGTCTTTAGTTGTGTTGTGTTGTTCTCTGCTGTGCTGAGTGCTGTGCTGTACTGTGCTGTGCTGTGTTGCGCTGTGTTATAGTACGCTGTGCTGTGCTGTGCTGTGTTGCGCTGTGTTGCGCTGTGTTATAGTACGCTTTGCTGTGTTGTGCTGCGCTGTGTTATAGTATGCATGCTGTGCTGTGTTGCGCTGTGTTATAGTACGCTGTGCTGTGTTGCGCTGTGTTATAGTACGCTGTGCTGTGTTGTGTTGCGCTGTGTTATAGTACGCTGTGCTGTGCTGTGTTGCGCTGTGTTATAGTACGCTGTGCTGTGTTGTGTTGCGATGTGTTATAGTACGCTGCGCTGTGTTATAGTACGCTGTGCTGTGTTGTGTTGCGCTGTGTTATAGTACGCTGTGCTGTGTTGCGCTGTGTTATAGTATGCTGTACTGTGCTGTGCTGTGTTGCGCTGTGTTATAGTACTCTGTGCTGTGCTGTGTTGCACTGTGTTATAGTACGCTGTGCTGTGTTGCGCTGTGTTATAGTATGCTGTACTGTGCTGTGCTGTGTTGTGCTGTGTTATAGTACGCTGTGCTGTGTTGCGCTATGTTATAGTATACTGTGCTGTGCTGTGTTGCACTGTGTTATAGTATGCTGTGCTGTGCTGTGCTGTGTTGCGCTGTGTTACAGTATGCTGTGCTGTGTTGCGCTGTGTTATAGTACGCTGTGCTGTGTTGCGTTGTGTTATAGTATGCTGTGCTGTGCTGTGCTGTGTTGCGCTGTGTTATAGTATGCTGTGCTGTGCTGTGTTGCGCTGTGTTATAGTATGCTGTGCTGTGCTGTGTTGCGCTGTGTTATAGTATGCTGTGCTGTGCTGTGTTGCGCTGTGTTATAGTACGCTGTGCTGTGCTGTGTTGCGCCGTGTTATAGTACGCTGTGCTGTGCTGTGTTGCGATGTGTTATAGTACGCTGTGCTGTGCTGTGTTGCGCTGTGTTATAGTATGCTGTGCTGTGCTGTGTTGCGCTGTGTTATAGTATGCTGTGCTGTGCTGTGTTGCGCTGTGTTATAGTATGCTGTGCTGTGTTGTGCTGTGTTGCGCTGTGTTATGGTATGCTGTGCCGTGTTGTGTTGCGCTATGTTATAGAGATAATTGCAGTACTGCGACTGGTAGTAGTCATTGTAGCATCAACAGTAACAACAGTCACAGCAGTAGTGATGGCAGCAGAAATACCAGGGGTAGTAGCTGTCGCAGCAGCAGAAGCATGAAAAGAAGTAGTAGTAGTAGTAGTAGTAGTAGTAGTAGTAGTAGTAGTAGCAGTAGTAGTAGTAGTAGTAGCAGTAGTAGTAGTAGTAGTCGTACTGCTCTTAGTGGTAGTAGTAGTAGTAGTAGTAGTAGTAGTTAGTAGTAGTAGTAGTAGTAGTAGTAGTAGTAGCAGCAGCAGCAGCAGCAGCAGCAGCAACAGTACGAATATATTAGAAGAAGAATAGCAGCAGCAGCAAGAGTTGTTATTGTCGTCGTTGTTGTTGTCGACGTTTTTGCAGTTGCTATTGTACTTTTGTTGTTCTGATCGTTGTTGCTTTTGTTGTTGTCTTGTGGTTGTAAAGTTGTTGCAATTGTTATAGCTGTTGTTGTTTCCCTCGCTGTTGTAGTTGTGGATGCTACTGTCATTGTAGCTGTTGTCGTGGCTGCGGTTATTGCATGGCTACTGTTGATGCTGTCGCTGATGACGATTCCCTCAGAGCTCTACAACAACCATTCATTCTCACAGTTAATACCAGGCATCGGTTCCATGTCTGAACATTATACAGCAGGTGTGTCTGTCTGGCCAGGCAGTGTCATTTTACCATGGAAACAACTGCCGCTCCTGTCTTCAAATATTTCGACGTCTGCTTCAAGAAAACGAAAACATGATATTTTCATGTTCTGCGCGAGACCACGAGCCACGCCAAGACAAATGCATGTCATTTCTACGCGTTGATCTCCTTACTTTCTGGTTTGTCTGCTGAAAAAAAAATGAAGGGAAAAAAGGGACAAAACATAAAACATATAATCTATAGCACAAACTGTGGCTGAGCTTCAGACTGAGGTATGTGACAAGGCTGTGAATTCTCAGACTGAGGTATCTGATGAGGCTGTGAATTGTCACACTGAGGTATCTGACGAGGCTGTGAATTATCAGACTGAGGTATCTGACGAGGCTGTGAATTGTCAGACTGAGGTATCTAACGAGGCTGTGAATTGTCAGACTGAGGTATGTGACGAGGCTGTTGTTTGTCAGACTGAGGTATCTAACGAGGCTGTGAATTGTCAGACTGAGGTATGTGACAAGGCTGTGAATTGTCACACTGAGGTATCTAACGAGGCTGTGAATTGTCAGACTGAGGTATGTGACAACGCTGTGAATTGTCAGCCTGAGGAATGTGACAAGGCTGTGAATTGTCAGCCTGAGGTATCTAACGAGGCTGTGAATTGTCAGACTGAGGTATGTGACAAGGCTGTGAATTGTCAGCCTGAGGTATCTGATGAGGCTGTGAATTGTCAGACTGAGGTATGTGACGAGGCTGTGAATTGTCAGACTGAGGTATCTAACGAGGCTGTGAATTGTCAGACTGAGGAATGTGACAAGGCTGTGAATTGTCAGCCTGAGGTATCTAAAGAGGCTGTGAATTGTCAGACTGAGGTATGTGACAACGCTGTGAATTGTCAGCCTGAGGTATCTGATGAGGCTGTGAATTGTCAGACTGAGGTATGTGACGAGGCTGTGAATTGTCAGCCTGAGGTATCTAACGAGGCTGTGAATTGTCAGACTGAGGTATGTGACAAGGCTGTGAATTGTCAGCCTGAGGTATCTGATGAGGCTGTGAATTGTCAGACTGAGGTATGTGACGAGGCTGTGAATTGTCACACTGAGGTATCTAACGAGGCTGTGAATTGTCACACTGAGGTATGTGACAAGGCTGTGAATTGTCAGACTGAGGTATGTGACTAGGCTGTGAATTGTCAGACTGAGGTATGTGACGAGGCTGTGAATTGTCACACTGAGGTATCTAACGAGGCTGTGAATTGTCAGACTGAGGAATGTGACAAGGCTGTGAATTGTCAGACTGAGGAATGTGACAAGGCTGTGAATTGTCAGACTGAGGTATGTGACAAGGCTGTGAATTGTCAGACTGAGGTATCTAACGAGGCTGTGAATTGTCAGACTGAGGTATGTGACGAGGCTGTGGTTTGTCAGACTGAGGTATCTAACGAGGTTGTGAATTGTCAGACTGAGGTATGTGACAAGGCTGTGAATTGTCACACTGAGGTATCTAACGAGGCTGTGAATTGTCAGACTGAGGTATGTGACGAGGCTGTGAATTGTCACACTGAGGTATGTGACAAGGCTGTGAATTGTCACACTGAGGTATGTGACAAGGCTGTGAATTGTCAGACTGAGGTATCTAACGAGGCTGTGAATTGTCACACTGAGGTATGTGACAAGGCTGTGAATTGTCACACTGAGGTATGTGACGAGGCTGTGAATTGTCACACTGAGGTATCTAACGAGGCTGTGAATTGTCAGACTGAGGAATGTGACAAGTCTGTGAATTGTCAGACTGAGGTATGTGACAAGGCTGTGAATTGTCACACTGAGGTATGTGACAAGGCTGTGAATTGTCACACTGAGGTATCTAACGAGGCTGTGAATTGTCAGACTGAGGTATGTGAAAAGGCTGTGAATGGTCACACTGAGGTATCTAACGAGGCTGTGAATTGTCAGACTGAGGTATCTAACGAGGCTGTGAATTGTCAGACTGAGGAATGTGACAAGGCTATGAATTGTCAGACTGAGGAATGTGACAAGGCTGTGAATTGTCAGACTGAGGTATGTGACAAGGCTGTGAATTGTCAGACTGAGGTATCTAACGAGGCTGTGAATTGTCAGACTGAGGTATGTGACGAGGCTGTGGTTTGTCAGACTGAGGTATCTAACGAGGTTGTGAATTGTCAGACTGAGGTATGTGACAAGGCTGTGAATTGTCACACTGAGGTATCTAACGAGGCTGTGAATTGTCAGACTGAGGTATGTGACGAGGCTGTGAATTGTCACACTGAGGTATGTGACAAGGCTGTGAATTGTCACACTGAGGTATGTGACAAGGCTGTGAATTGTCAGACTGAGGTATCTAACGAGGCTGTGAATTGTCACACTGAGGTATGTGACGAGGCTGTGAATTGTCAGACTGAGGTATGTGACAAGGCTGTGAATTGTCACACTGAGGTATGTGACAAGGCTGTGAATTGTCACACTGAGGTATGTGACGAGGCTGTGAATTGTCAGACTGAGGTATGTGACGAGGCTGTGAATTGTCATGTTGTAAAGTGAGACTGCTGCAGGCGAAAAATCTAAACAGATTTGAACAAATAATTCATAGGGTTCCACCCGTCTTGACTACTGCATGCGAAAATCTGAACGGCTTTGAATTTTTTTTTTTTATAGGGTTCCACCCATCTTGCGCCGAACTGGATAAAGATAAGTGATCGCTCGTTCATTCTCGTTGGCCTGAGAGTTGTGTGTCTTGCATGAAAAGACCTAAGAGGTCGAAACGCGTCGTGTTTTGTCTTGTGATTCATTTGTCTACGTTCTTCGGCGGAGCCCTATAAGATATTTTTCAAATCTGTTTAAATTGCTATAATTGACAAGATAAAGAAAAGAAACAAACAACCACAAGAAAGTTGTTCTTTTTTTTTTTATTATTCTTACCTCTGTGTCTTCTGAAGTTAATATATAAATATTTGAAACAATTTACGCTGTGGTAAACGTTTTAGTGATACGTGATTGTTCTGAAAAGTGACCAGTACATGATTGTTCTGAAAGTCTACTATTTATTTCATCGTAATCATGTAAGCCGTCATACGTGATTGTTCTGAAAGGTGACCAGTACATGATTGTTCGGAAAGTCTACTATTTATTTCATCGTAATCATGTAAGCCGTCATACGTGATTGTTCTGAAAGATTAATAATTTACATGATTGTTCTAAAAATCTACTATTGTTCACCCGTGTGAAATGTTGTCACATATGGAACAATATGTATACCCTACCCAATGAAGTTGGAGGGGGTAGACTAATTCACTTTGTCCGTCTGTCTGTGTGTATGCCTGGCAAGTAACAGACTTGGAAACTGAAACTAAAGAGTCGCTGTTTATGACGTCATCGGTTTCTTGGAAAAAAATAGTGTCTTGGAAACCGAAAGTACAACTAATTGTCTTTCTCTCGTCTCATAAGTTCGAGAGCAGTTGATTGCAGGCGACAGCCATTCCCCAAAATCGGAACTTTTGTCTTTTGGTAAGTGTTTAATTTTTTTATCTTATTTTGTTTGTTTATGGAGATACGAGAAAATAATAGAAGTCTGTTTAAGACTGAAGTTGTCTGTTTCCTTCAGAAATGAGACATCTTGTACTTTGGGCGGACGGTGGATAAAAACTGGCTAGATTTGGCGACCTATGTATAGGACATATGTATAGATACCATCGAACATGTTGGTTGCAGTATTGAATAAAATATGTTATGAAAGAGAGAGAGAGAGAGAGAGAGAGAGAGAGAGAGAGAGAGAGAGAGAGAGAGAGAGAAAAAGATAAATCAATGAATCATTCTTGATAGATCTATATATCCCAAGGAACCACCCTTAGTGAATTATCCATTTGCGGGGGCTTATGAGTCTTCTAGAGCTTTGGCAATCAAGCTTTTCCCTTTGGGGACGGGCTTCCGGCTATTGAATAAAAACATCATATTTTTGTATGATTGGTCAATTACATCTTGTGATACAAGGACGAATCTGCAAAACCAACCGATCTTTGGTGCTGGTTTCTGGTACATTGATTTTAAATGCACGCTGTCAGCCTTACACATTGCTAACAAATGTGTAGTTGGGAGGTCAAAAGTAAAGTAAAGTACCTGATTAACGTCTATGCAGTCTTTATAAATACATATACACCCATTACTGTTAAACTTTTTTTTTTTGCTTACACAGAATGAACCTAAAGGAAAATGAGGCTCCTGACAAGTATCGCCATCCTTCTGGTGGTGTCTGAGAGCTGTGTTTGTGGACCAGGAGAGCCTGGCGTTGCAAGAAAGGCGAAGCAACGACAAGCGCCAAACTACACTGCTGAATTTCTACAGCAGCTACTGGAGACAATCCAAAGAAGGTCGCCCATTCCAGTAGCAGAGAGGACCTTAAATGATAAACGTCTCTACAACCAAATATCCAAATACAATCTCAAAGTGATACACACATACATACCCTTTCTGGAAAAGAATGATGTTCGTGTGGTTGACAAAGATAACCTTATTTTTCTTTCTATGGATGAAATTCCAAGAGCTATTGATTATGTTTTTCGGAAACATCACGGTGAAGGTGCCAGAAAGATATACCATAGAATGAAAAAAAACTACTTTGGAATAGGCGAATTTCGAATCCAAAAAGCACTCAACAGCATGGAATTACGTCATCAAACAAGACCATTTTTCAAAAACAAACCTAAAATGAAGACATAATTGGCACACCTATAAATGAGAGACATCAGATCGATTTAGTTGATCTAGACTCTGTAACCACAGGCAACCGTTATGTGGTTGCCATTCTGGACGTATTCAGTAGGTATCTCTGGCTAAGATCATCAGGGCAAAAAAGCGCAAAATCAGTGGCAAGTGCTGTGTTTAAAGTATATGAAGAATGGGGGAGCCCTCGCATCATTCAATGCGACAACGGTGGCGAGTTTAAAGGAGAGTTCGAAGCACAAGCTGTTAAGCATGGAATTCGTATTATTAGAGGCAGTCCTAATCACCCTCAAAGTCAAGGGAAAGTTGAACGGTCCCATCAGTCCTGGAAATCTAAAATGAAGTTCGACTTGATGTCAAAGCATGTCGAGACAAGTAATTTTGACAGGGATTTGTTTCATTATCAAAACGATTACAATACCGCATTTCACGAATCTATACAAATGACTCCACGGGAATGCCACTTTGAGGCAACAAAGAGAACCGCAGCTAATGAACATTCCCTTTCTTCAGCATTGAAATGTATAAAATCACATGCCAAGAAAAACATCTGTAGCGGGTATGATTTAAATGAGAACGTTTTCATTAAACCCAAGCGTAAGGATGAGAGAATAAAACGTGGCAAATCCCTTAAAGATCCACCATGTAAGAGAGCCAAAATTATAAAAAAGAAGGGGGAGATAAGTTCTTTGTGAGGTGTGAAGACAACGACATGTGGGTGGGTGTTGAAAATAGAACATCTTTAACACTGGCCAGAGAGAACAGGAAAAGACAAACATCAGTTTTGTTACAGAGACTTTCTTCACAGTTGACAGAGGAACAGAAACGTGACATTGAATATCCAAGCTTACAAGCTGGTGCGCAGACCTACGGAGTAAGTATTTTAGACACTCCGAAAGATGGCAATTGTCAATTTCATGCCATTGCTCAGCAATTACAAATTCAAACAAATAAGCAGATGTCTGCAGATGAAGTAAGAAAAGCAATTGTCCAATTTCTGAGACAAAACCCTGTGTTAAATGTTGCCGATGGAGTGCTGGATTTACGAGACAGAATAATCAATGAAACATGGGAACAATACTTGGACAGAATGGAGACGGGTGAGCAATGGGGCGACGAGAATACACTACTTGTTGTGCCATTTGTTTTTGACGTTCCTGTCATTGTACTGTCGGATTCCATGGACCACGTTGTTTCTATACCATTGCCAAACGAAAATGTGAATGAAGATGTCCCCACATTGTTGATTGGCCACATCAGTGAGTTACATTACGTTGGATTGATCCTTGTGGATAGTCCATGCATAGAAGTTAATGAAAAACTATGCTCATTCTGATGAAACCCTTTGCGAAGCATGTGGCATGTCTGGTGAACATGACTGTCTAGAGGAATCCCTCACAGTTTCCATGGGCAAACCACATGCAATTGATCCTTTGTGCTTCGACTGCGGAATTTTTGGTAAACATACGTGTGAAAAACCCAACATATTCATATCAAACAAAACGATATTTACTCTTCCAGACACTGTGTTATTGTTAATCTTTGCATTGGCTACACGCTTTAGCGACAAGACTAGGGATAATATTTCATTAGTGTGCAAAACGTTTAATGATTTAATAAACGATGACACTTTCCCACAGTTGCAATACCGAGAATGGGCTAAGACTGTTTTCAATTGGAGAAAATGCTCAGAAGATTTTAAGAAAGCTTTTCTTTCCGATAGAAATCCTGGTGTGGAAAAATGTTGTGAGTTTTGTGGCAAAAACTTCACTACTTACAGTGGTTTAAACCGTGGACCAGATGGAATTCCACGCTGTTATCAAGAATGATGATTTCTGTTCTACTTCATGCCAACTGAACTACAACGAACAGGAAGATCAATCACAAAACTGATTACAAAATAGACGTTCTTCCCAAAGCCATTTTACTATACAAAGGCATGTAATTATCTGCTCTTGTTTGTCGGGCAGTATCGTATTTGTGTTGTTCCAACGGTAAGAGACATGACGTACTAGTCCACAGTCACTACAGACAAAGAAGATCTGTGGTTACAGTGGGGAAGAACTGAAATGCAAAGGCAAACTATAACTTATACAGGATGACCCCCCCCCCAAAAAAAAACCGCCCATATTTAAAATGCTAATAACTTCTACCACTTAGTCATGAGCGAAACATCTCCTGGGATAAAGCAGCTGTTGATGATGGGGAGGCCGTTCCATTCGGAGGTAGTGCTTTGGAAAAAGTTGTATCGGATGGTGATTGAGTTTCTTCTCAAGTATATTGTGAGCTTCTTCTGTATAAACACTGTATAAACCTACATACTTTTTAGTACAGACATTTTAAAATTTTAAGGAAAATACATTTCTCTCTCCAGATAGAAACCATTTTCCAAGAGATACAAATTGATACGGGTCCTTGATTAGTCAGGCTGCACTCTATATTAAGCAATTTTTAGTTCAGAACAATAAAGAATTGTTCAATTTATGAAACTTATTATTTATTTCGTTTGTATTAACTTGAATTTTTTGTTCATATAAATTAGGAAGAATAGTCTCATTTGTGAAAATTAATTTTTGTGCCTTTCGTCTTTAAAGGGGCAAAAAGTAACTTCCATTTTCCCTCTTTGCCATGCCTTTCGGTGACCTAGCCACCTAAGCAGGGCAAAGAGGAAAAATCAAAAGTTTCTATGTGTCCCTTTAAACATGTAATTTGATTTCTTGAGTTGGGAATACTCAAGAAGAATCATTAAATTTTTGAAACTTGTAAATTACTTTTGTCTGAACATTTAATTTCAATTTTGAGTTGAGAACAATAAAGAAGACATGCTGAGTTGAGAACAATACAGAAGACATGTTGAGTTGAGAACAATAAAGAAGACATGTTCAATAAACGTATCACTTGTTTCCTTGGTCTTCATTGGGCGGAGGTATAAATATCAATTTCACTTCAGATTTAGTATATTTGTATAAAAATATTGTTCCATTTAATACAGACATACACACCGACAGACGGACAAAGTGAATCCAGTATACCCCCCCCCCCCTCCTCCAACTTCATTGGGGGTATATTGTTCCATATCTGACAACATTTCACGGGTGAAGCAAGTATACCTTTAGTAGACTTTCCGAACAATCATGTACTGGTCACTTTTCAGAACAATCACGTATGACAGCTTACATGATTACGATGAAATAAATAGTAGACTTTCAGAACAATCATGTACTGGTCACTTTTCAGAACAATCACGAATGACATAGTTTACCAGGTTTCACACCGGGAAAAAATGCTTAACAAACTGTACTAGTGGAAGTCTGGGGGACAGAGAAGGTGCGTGTGTGTGCAGGGGGAGGGGGAAGAGACAAACTGATAATAGTGTGGAAAAAACAAAGGGACAAAGAGACAAAGTCAGATGTAGACAGACAGGCAGACTGACAGGATGTGTGTGGTGTGTGTGTGTGTGTGTGTGTGTGTGTGTGTGTGTGTGTGTGTGTGTGTGTGTACCTGACTGCTTGTGTGTGTTTGCCTGCCTGCCTGCCTAGTTGTGTGTGTGTGTGTGTGTGTGTGTGTGTGTGTGTGTGTGTGTGTGTGTGTGTGTGTGTGTGTGTGTTGTGTGTGTGTGTGTGTGTGTGTGTGTGTGTGTGTGTGTGTGTGTGTGTGAGTGTGTGTGTGTGTGTGTGTGTGTGTGTGTGTGTGCGCGCGCGTGCGTGCGTGCGTGCGTGTGTGTATGTGCGTGCGTGCGTGTGTGTGTGTGTGTGTGTGTGTGTGTGTGTGTGTGTGTGTGTGTGTGTGGTGTGTGTGTGTTTGTGTGTTCGTGTGTGTGTGTGTGTGTGTGTGTGTGTGTGTGTGTGTGTGTGTGTGTGTGTGCGCACGCACGCGTGCATGCATGTGTGTTTACGGTCACGCACTTTGACGGTAGAAATAAAGAGATCGTCTTCAGGTATGACATGCATCTTGACAGAAAAAAAATGAAAGAAAAAGGAATTAAAATTAGGAACACCTGATGTGGGAAGAAGTGGAGAGAAAGAGGGAGGGAGAGAGAGAGAGAGAGAGAGAGAGAGAGAGAGAGAGAGAGAGAGAGTGAGAGAGAGAGTGAGAGAGAGAGAGAGAGAGAGAGAGAAGAGAGAGAGAGAGAGAGAGAGAGTGAGAGAGAGAGAGAGACGGACAGACAGATAAACAGAAAAGGAAGACAGACGGACAGGCAGGCAGCTACAGACAAACAGAGAGGGAGATGCGCGCGCGCGCCCACACACACACACACACACACACACACACACACACACACACACACACACACACACCACATCACACTACACCACAACACACACAACACACACACACACACACACACACCACACACACACACACACACACACACACATACACACACACACACACACACACACACACACAGAGAGAGAGAGAGAGAGAGAGAGAGAGAGAGAGAGAGAGAGAGAGAGAGAGAGAGAGAGAGAGAGAGACTGGGATAGAAAAAAGACAATTAGACGGAGATGCAATAAAATATTGCGTTCTCCGAAAAACGGCTCCCCGAAATTCAAGTACAGACACCAGGGGACGTAATTCCTGTCATCTACCACCACCACCACCACCACCACCACCACCATCATCATCTCCCCCACGCCATTTTTGTTTCGATTCCCACCCCACTCCTACCCCCACCCGCTTCTTCATCTCGTGATCGTCATTCTCTCCCCTGCGCCTGGTCTTCGAGTTTCTGATGGTAGTTTAACTGCGGTGTAGATCCTTCTCTGGGCATGTTGTCTGCATTCACTTCATGTCCGCTTGCCGTGTTCAACACAATGAAGCAATGACGGGCCTTGGATCATGGTGATGGTGAAGTCCCTTTGATTTCAAGCAAGAGTAATGTTTATGTTGCCAGCGTCTGTCTCATAATTTGATGTTCATTTGACCAGTATTAACGGGGCAATGTAATGGCCGTTCCGTGAGCGCTTTGGTATTCCATACGTCTACATTTAGACTTTCATTTAATGGCGTTAACACGCAGCCGAAATGAACGTGACGTTGAATGCAATAGTTTAAGGGTGTTTTTTTTTGTTTTTTTTTTTTTTTTTTTTTTTTTTAGGTTTCCTTATGGGAGCAAGAGTTACCCTACTTCTTTATTGTTTTATTGTTTTACTGTTCCCTACCTCATTTTATTTTCAGTTGTTGTTTTTTTCCCTATACAAGAATGCCGTCCTGATTTCAATGACGGTTTACCGGTGAAATCTTTTGTGACCAGTCATCGTGTTTTGACTGACGCTGCATGCGTTGGTACCTGCCCGACCACAGTGCTAACTTTCATGTAAAAGAAACAATGGAAGAATCACGTGTGTGATTGTTGTCCTTACACCCGTTTGCCGGTGTCGTATATAATACTGTCGCCGTGGAATTGTATCGCAGCGATAGCATTTCACGTGAAATATTGTTGCAGCGACAATAATTGCTGGAAAAAAATGTCGCGCGACAACTTTTCACGAAAAATGTCCCATAGAATATTGTAGCTGTCCATAAAATGCAGTATTTCCCGGGAAATACTGTCGCTGCGACACGATTTTATGAGCGACAGTATTATATACGACACCCGGCCTGGTCACTCACGTAGTCAGCTTCAATGAAGTGACAGTGGGTCATTGAACTCCACTGGTCGAAGTTGTTGTTGTTGTTGTTGTTGTTGTTGTTGTTGTTGTTGTTGTTGATGTTGTTGCTGTTGTTGTTGTTGTCTTTCTGCTTCTCTGTCCACCTATCAAACTTCTCGGTCTCTTCGCTCATCTTCTCAAAAACTTCTGAAAATTCCTAGGCGCTCGTTGAAGACAGTCGGTGAGAGAGCATTTAGCTTTAGTGCGCCCACTCTTTGGAATTCTCTTCCTGACAGCTTACGTGACCTGCCTACGTTATCTAAATTCAAGTCAGAGTTAAAAACATACTTCTTTAGGAAAGCCTTCTTCAACCATAATATCTAAATGCTGTGTCTATTATTCTGACCTGACTTTATATGTACTGCATGCAAAACTGTATTGTTTACGCTTGAACCGATGAACTTGATAAGTGCGCCTGTGTCGGTAGGTGTGTGGTGTGCGCGCGCGCGCGCGCGCGCGCGCGCGCGTGTGTGTGTGTGTGTGTGTGTGTGTGTGTGTGTGTGTGTGTGTGTGTGTGTGTGTGTGAACACGTGTTAGTGCGAGTGTTTGAGTGTGTGTTGAGCGCAATGAGTTGATCCCAAGAATTGCGCTATATAAAATCTATACATTATTATTATTATTGTCGTACCCTGGCTCAAAGACACCAGCGATAGTCCAAACAGCCAAAGTACTTGAACACTATGGTACAAATGCATCAGCTGGGGATGAGAACATTACATGTGTGACCGCTTTTGATTACCCCGCCACATGGGCAGCCACAGTTCGACTTCGAAGTGATCAAGACTTCAGATAAATGTTGACAACATTTTTTTTTCATTTTTTAATGGACCTCGAACTTTTTATTTTTAATGGACGACGGACTACAAACCGATTGAAAGTAGGAGTGTTCTGAACTGATGAATCATGCCTCTCTGCAGGCGGAGGCTGTGTGTTGGCGGTCCGCTATCTGGGCATCAGTTAATTATCAGCCGAACACACACCCCCTGTCCTACCTGCAGGCGCTGCCTTATCTGCCCATCTTCCGCAGCATCACTACACGTGAAAATGATTCCCTGATTTCCTCAAGTGCACATTTCTTTTTCCACCTTTCTCTCATCACCGATGCCACCTCAGTGGCACTGCAGCAACGCCGCTCATTACAGCACTACACCCACCCACACCGCTCATTACAGCACTACACCCACACCGCTCATTACAGCACTACAACCACACCGCTCATTACAGCACTACACCCACACCGCTCATTACAGCACTACACCCACACAACCGCTCATTACAGCACTACACCCACACACCGCTCATTACAGCACTACACCCACACACCGCTCATTACAGCACTGCACCCACACACCGCTCATTACAGCACTACACCCACACGCTCATTACAGCACTGCACCCAGACCGCTCATAACAGCACTACACCCACACACCGCTCATTACAGCACTGCACCCACACCGCTCATTACAGCACTACACCCCACACCACGCTCATTACAGCACTACAACCACACCGCTCATTACAGCACTGCACCCACACACCGCTCATTACAGCACTACACCCACACCGCTCATTACAGCACTGCACCCACACACCGCTCATTACAGCACTGCACCCACACACCCCTCATTACAGCACTACACCCACACCGCTCATTACAGCACTACACCCACACACCCCTCATTACAGCACTGCACCCACACACCCCTCATGACAGCACTACACCCTCACACCGCTCATTACAGCACTACACCCACACCGCTCATTACAGCACTACACCCACCCACACCGCTCATTACAGCACTACACCCGCAACGCTCATTACAGCACTACACCCACACACCGCTCATTACAGCATTACAACCACACCGCTTATTACAGCACTGCACCCACACACCGCTCATTACAGCGCTACACCCACACACCGATCATTATAGCACTGCACCCACACACCGCTCATTACAGCACTACAACCACACCGCTCATTACAGCACTACACCCACACCGCTCATTACAGCACTACACCCAAACCGCTCATTAAAGCACTACACCCACACACCGCTCATTACAGCACTGCACCCACACACCGCTCATTACAGCACTGCACCCACACCGCTCATTACAGCACTACACCCACACACCGCTCATTACAGCACTACACCCACACACCGCTCATTACAGCACTACACCCACACCGCTCATTAAAGCACTACACCCACACACCGCTCATTAAAGCACTACACCCACACACCGCTCATTAAAGCACTACACCCACACACCGCTCATTAAAGCACTACACCCACACACCGCTCATTAAAGCACTACACCCACACACCGCTCATTACAGCACTACAACCACACCGCTCATTACAGCACTACAACCACACCGCTCATTACAGCACTGCACCCACACCGCTCATTACAGCACTGCACACTCACCGCTCATTACAGCACTACAACCACACCGCTCATTACAGCACTACAACCACACCGCTCATTACAGCACTACAACCACACCGCTCATTACAGCACTGCACCCACACCGCTCATTACAGCACTGCACCCACACACCGCTCATTACAGCACTACACCCACACCGCTCATTACAGCACTACACCCACACCGCTCATTACAGCACTACACCCACACCGCTCATTACAGCACTACAACCACACCGCTCATTACAGCACTGCACCCACACACAGCTCATTACAGCACTGCACCCACACACAGCTCATTACAGCACTGCACCCACACACAGCTCATTACAGCACTGCACCCACATACCGCTCATTACAGCACTGCACCCACGATGCTCATTACAGGAATACACCCACACTGCTCATTACATTACTGAACACACACTGCTCATTACATTACTGCGCCCACACCCCTCATTACAGCACTACACCCACACCGCTCATTACAGCACTACACCCACACCGCTCATTAAAGCACTACACCCACACACCGCTCATTACAGCACTACAACCACACCGCTCATTACAGCACTACACCCACACCGCTCATTAAAGCACTACACCCACACACCGCTCATTACAGCACTACAACCACACCGCTCATTACAGCACTACAACAACACCGCTCATTACAGCACTGCACCCACACCGCTCATTACAGCACTGCACACTCACCGCTCATTACAGCACTACAACCACACCGCTCATTACAGCACTGCACCCACACACAGCTCATTACAGCACTGCACCCACACACAGCTCATTACAGCACTGCACCCACATACCGCTCATTACAGCACTACACCCACACCGCTCATTACAGCACTACACCCACACCGCTCATTAAAGCACTACACCCACACACCGCTCATTACAGCACTACAACCACACCGCTCATTACAGCACTACACCCACACCGCTCATTAAAGCACTACACCCACACACCGCTCATTACAGCACTACAACCACACCGCTCATTACAGCACTACAACCACACCGCTCATTACAGCACTGCACCCACACCGCTCATTACAGCACTACACCCACACCGCTCATTACAGCACTGCCCCCACACAGCCTCATTACAGCACTGCACCCACACACAGCTCATTACAGCACTGCACCCACACCGCTCATTACAGCACTGCACCCACACACAGCTCATTAAAGCACTGCACCCACACACAGCTCATTACAGCACTGCACCCACACACAGCTCATTACAGCACTGCACCCACACACAGCTCATTACAGCACTGCACCCACACACAGCTCATTACAGCACTGCACCCACACCGCTCATTACAGCACTGCACCCACACACAGCTCATTACAGCACTGCACCCACACACAGCTCATTACAGCACTGCACCCACACCGCTCATTACAGCACTGCACCCACACACAGCTCATTACAGCACTGCACCCACACACAGCTCATTACAGCACTGCACCCACATACCGCTCATTACAGCACTGCACCCACGATGCTCATTACAGGAATACATCCACACTGCTCATTACATTACTGCACACACACTGCTCATTACATTACTGCGCCCACACCCCTCATTACAGCACTACACCCACACCGCTCATTACAGCACTACACCCACACCGCTCATTACAGCACTACACACACACCACTCATTACAGCACTACACCCACACCGCTCATTACAGCACTACACCACACACCACTCATTACAGCACTACACCCACACCACTCATTACATCACTGCACCCACACCGCTCATTACAGCACTACACCCACACCGCTCATTACAGCACTACATCCACACCACTCATTACAGTACTATACCCACACCACTCATTACAGCACTACACCCACACCGCTCATTACAGCACTACACCCACACCACTCATTACAGCACTACACCCACACCACTCATTACAGCACTACACCCACACCACTCATTACAGCACTACACCCACACCACTCATTACAGCACTACACCCCCACCACTCATTACAGCACTACACCCACACCACTCATTACAGCACTGCACCCACACCACTCATTACAGCACTGCACCCACACCACTCATTTCGTCTCCCTGTCCACAGCTGCAACTTGGTCTGTCCCGTTACAGCTCCGGCACCAGCAATCCGCAGGATCAAGTCAGCAAGAGGAAACCCACCTGAGGAGACACTGCACTGCTGCCGAGTCGCTCCGGTGCTGTTCAGTGGTGCCCGTTCTGATCCAGCATATGCAAGATACTACCTAATAAACCCTTACTGAAAAACAATACTTGTAAAGTCGTGGAGCCAGCATGATTGAGCTCTCCCTCCAGAGGGCGCTACGTCTTCCATCCAAACACAATGCTGCAGAGTTCCATTCCTGTCTGAGACTGCATGACAGGGTTGTACTCTGCCCTTACGTTTACAATATATTCCAGCGTCAACCAGGCCCGAGAGATACAGTGTTGGTCAGAACCTTTGTGTTGGTCAGAATATTACGTTACAGCAATGCCAACACATTATGTCACTTGTGGCAATGATCATCATCTAACAGTCATGGGTCATCTCCATTTCTCCTCAACTGGCATTATTATGTTATGCCAGCACATTATTTTACTTATGACAATGTTCATTATCCAACTGTTCTGTTTACTTTTCCAGCAATACTCTTTGCATGAGTTTCCCCTCCCTGTGCATACGTATTTGTTGGTGGAGAGATATGAGTCCCCCCCCCCCCCCCCCCCTTCACCCCTCCGCCGCTTCTCTTTTTTTCTCCAGTCTCTCTTTCCAGCCATTATTATAAGCACCAACATCCGCACATATAACTATCATCATTATGAATACCACCCATTCGTTCTTTTTGGTGACTAGCCCCTTTGTGTGCGTGTGCGCGCGCGTGTGTGTGTGTGTGTGTGTGTGCGTGTGCGTGTGTGTGTCCCGCCCCGCCCCGCTATCCACCCCGCTCTTTTTTTTTTAAAGACGTCTTACCCCTTTTCTCATTGATCATTTCCATTTCTTCCCATCCAGTATTATTGTATTCACGCCAACACGTTATTTCACATATGACAACCATCATCATCCGACAGTACTGTTTACTTTTCCAAGAACACTGTTAACATGAGTTTCTCTTCTCTCCTCACTCTACATACATATGTGTATGTGAAGAGATACGAGCCCCCCCCCCCCCCCCTCTCTTTTGTTCTTTTTTTTTTCCAGCAGCAATGGCAGCTCTTCACTCATTGATCTCTTTCTTTTCTTTTCAATCATTATTGTCGTTACCAACTTCCCCACATATGGCTACTAGTATGCTAATCACCACCTCTTAATTGTTTTTTTTAATCATTTCTATTCCTTGCTACTAAACACTATTATCAATCTACCATAATCACTACCATCACTAATATATCATACCATTAAACAATAATTACAAAACAAACAAGCAAACGAACAACCCCTACTGTTTTGCTGCCCTCCAACCCCTTTCCTTTCTCCCTTCAGTGTTTAGCCACTATTAACACTACAGCAATTATCGTCATATTATCACCAAAGGATTTACAATATTCCTCCT
>CM031598.1:120743716-120751216 GCA_018398815.1 Conus ventricosus
ATAATTTAATGCCATCAGACAGCAATTAGTTCAGCTGTAAATATGGAATGCCCCTTACCTAAATAATATGATTTTTCAGCTTTGAAAATCTGGAATTACAAACCAGATCCCGCCACTAACCATCATCAAGAACTGAGCCGTCAGTGTATACTTTCAAATAGTTAGTAAACTTTTCTTCCATGTCAATTTTGACAGATGCTGCTAACACATGCGACGAAATCGCTTTATTTAGATCGAAGAAAAAATGTAAACTTTTTACTTCCGTTAGTTCCCAAGGGGGTACCGGGGGAAACCCAGTACGCGAGGCGCTACCTCGGTGGGTCAATCTTTGATGAATTAAAAACTCTGAAACATATGAACGAAGCGTCTCTTAAATTTGAATTTTTTCTGTGCATTTTTCGAAAAATCAATGTCGGATTGTGAAATTTAACTTTTCAAGGTCGTCCACCGCAATCCGTCTCACTACATATTTTACAAAACTTATTTTCCTTTTCTTAAATCAAGTGGCAAAAGGCCTGCTATCTTATAAGCTTCAGAGGATTTAGTGTGCACAGGTACATCCAGGGCCAACTTTACAGCTTTACTGTCAATTCTTTGAAGTTTCTTTAAATGCATCGCGAAGCAGAAAAGAATACTTCCGTCCGTAAGTCAATCTTGATCGTACAAGACTGGTTGCTAAATGCAACAAAACTTTAGGATCCTGTCCCCATGGAGAATGACTGACAATTTTTAAAAAAATTCAAACTTTTAACTGCTTTAGTAAAAATTTGAGTCAATATGTTTTTTCCAGTTTAGTTTTGGTGTAAGTAGGACACCTAAAAATTTTACTTCAAGTTTATAAAAAAATTCCCGTCCTCCCAGAAAGAATATAGGCGGGTTTACTTGGGTTATTTTCCATTGTTAAAGAGAACCAAATGTGTTTTTCAACAGAGAATTGAAAGCCATTCAAATGCATATAACTATTTAATTTATCCAGCTCGTGCTGAAAGAGCTTCTGAATATAATTTATGTGACGTAAATTTTTTTCTTTTCTTTAAAGATACATTAATCCATATTGCAATGCCCATCAGCAAAATTGAGCTACCTTGGAATATGATGAAAAACATGTATATAAGTCATATAGCATTACATTGAATAACAATGGGGAGATTATAGAACCTTGTGGAATTCCCATATTTATAGATCTTGAGGATGATAAAGTCACACCAATTTTGGGGTCATTATGTGTCTCCCACTTAAAAAATGATTTCACATAATTGTAGACGTGACCAGAAAGACCAATTTTTTTTAATTTATATAATAATCGGCTGTCCCAAACACTCTATCGTAAGCTTAGAAAGATCAAAGAAGGAAGCAAGGACACTTTTACGTTTAGCAACGTTTTTTAATTTGAGTAGTTGTCGTGTCAAGGTGATCAATGTACTTCGTCCTTTTCAAAATCCAGATTGATGTGAAGAAAATACATCATTTTTATCACAGAAAGGGCCCATTCTAAAATTTATTATTTTTTCCATGACTTTCCAGTATGAGACGTGACTGAAAGGGGTCTATAGCTAGACGTCTCAGACCGAGGCTTCCCCTGCTTTAGAATAGGAGTCACAATAGACTCTTCCATATATCGGGAATTTGTCCACATTCCCAACTTTTGTTAAATAATTTATGTAAAATGACTATCCAGTTCCCCTGGTAAATGGTTTAACATCGTGTAAGAAATCCCATCCAAAAAACCCAAACCCAAACCTTTTTATTTCCCAACAGACGGGCAGCATTCCTGACTTCCTGTAAAGATATTGATACATTTATAGTACTATTGTTGTTTGGACAGGATCTCTATAGTTATCAGTATTTTTTTCTTTCAATCTAAACGACTTTTGCTCATTAGCAACATTCCATACAACATGTTTTAACGTACATAGATGCAAATTCATCAGCCTTTTCTTTGGGAGATAGAAATTCTTACTTGTTGTTTTGATTTGGGGAATCTTGGAGTTTAATGCCCGATTTCATTTCTTTCACCTTATCCCACACCTTTTTCAAGTCTTTACAGTCAGATACTTCATTTAGACAGAACTGTGACCAGTATTGTCTTTTTGCTTGCGCTGTAACTCTGTTGCTTTTATTTTTTTACTGCACATTTCTTTATGAGCGCATCTTTTTTCTCTTGCACAGGAACTTTTCTAACTTTTAGCCAATTAAGATAAGCTAATGGTTTTGCTTTAACAGCCCCTCGCAAGCCTGATTCCACCAGACATTCCCTGAGAATGTTTCCCCACCTTTTTGGTCCTTTTTTTGGAATAGCTAAAGCAGCAGCCTCAAGAACTGCTTTCTGAAAGTTATCAAAAAAGATGTTAACATCCTCACAAATAACTTTACTCTCAGTCTTCTCAGTGAGGTAAATTTTGAAAAGTTTTTCCCCAAACTGCCTTTATGTAATTAAAATTTTGGGTATAACATCTACACCACTAACTTCAGATCCAACGGATTCTTTTTAAAAGAAAAATATTGGCACATGGTCACTACCTAGTGGGGCATTGGCTGTATCCCATTTTGCTGTAATGCTAAAGCAGGTGAAACAAAGGTAAGATCAAACGCCGATGCTCTATGATTTAATATGTCTGGGATGCGCGTAGTTCTCCCCGTCGTTAAAACAAAAAATAAAGATGAATCCACAACATTTCCAGAAAATCAGGGTGAGAAACTAATTGACCAAACCTGTATCCCAGAAAAGGGGCATAGAAATTTAAATCGCCACCAATGATCCACTTTTCTTTTGAACAGTTTAGAGAACGGGAAAACCCAAATTTGTATTTGCCCCTCAGGGGCCCTTTGGGTAATAAACTGATGCAAAATGTAAAATTTGATGTCTGAAAATTTCAGTTTTATAAAAGGATGCCGACAAAAATTAACCGTATCTTTTGTAAAAGAAAGAGGACTAACGTATGTGAATCTAAACCACATTGTACATAGATAGCTGTAACTCACTTTAAACAGATTCTTTGCATATATGATAAACCGGGGGATAGTAATAACCTTGTAACTTTGGCAACTTCTGTTGAGTGACATTTAGGGACTGAAGGGGAAGTACATGATGAAATTTACTAGAAAGATGCATACACCCAAAATTTTCAATATTTGTTGACAAGGAACGTGCGTTCCATTGTAGAACCGACAAATTATCACATGTGTTGTTCTTTTTCTTCCGGTCATATGTTAACTTAAAATTTAATGGTGGATAAGTATCATATAGGTGACGCAGTACAATAACCCAAACAAAACTGCTAAAAGCAGACGTTACCCAGAGAACTGGGGGGCGGGGGTGGGGGTGGGGGTGGGGGTGTGCTTTGGAGATTTTTTTTCCATGGGGCTGATCATGGATATGTAACTGACTATCTTGAAACCCTTTTATGTTTGATTTGGGGATGACAGGCTTTCACAATGACCTCCTACGAAAAATGCTTCACACAATATGAGATGGGGCCCGATGCTGAACAAAAAGACGCCCGAGCGGAAATGGCAGATGGTTGCGCTGTTTAACATCCCTAGGCGTCAGCAGAGAAGATGATTGCTGGACATTTTTGTTGAAATACCTTTTGCCAGGAAGATGACTGCTGGGCGCCATGATTGACCGTCTGAGACTTCAGGGAAGATGACTGCTGCTCACCATGTGACCAAATGATGACTTCAGGGAAGATGACTGCTGGGCGCCAAAGTTGGGCCAACTGATGACTTCAGGGAAGATGAAAAGCTGGTCGCCATGTTTTACCAGCGGATGCCTTCTTGAAAGGGGGATGAGTGCTGGTCGCCATGTTGACCAGCGGATGACTTCTTGAATGGAGATGAGTGCTGGTCGCCATGTTGACCAGCGGATGACTTCTTGAAGGGGGATGAATGCTGGTCGCCATGTGACCAGCGGATGATTTCTTGGAGGGAGATGAGCGCTGGTCGCCATGTTGAAACCGCAGATTTACTTCTTGGAGGGAGAAGAGTGCTGGTCGCCATGTTGACCAGCAATGATTTCTTGGAGGGAATTACTGCTGGTCGGAATGTTTGACCAAATGATGACTTCATAGAGGGAGATGACTGCTGGTCGCTATGTTGATCAGCTGATGGGTCTTCAGGGGACAGTTTATAGGAATTTTCATAATAGCCTTCAGTTTGAGTTGAAACGGAAAAGAACTTTACAGCAGTTTGTGTAGATTTGCAATCAATATTACAAGCATTCCTTACAAACGTCCGCATAAGATTTTTGATTAACGGACTTTTTTCTGTTTCAGCTTCAGCTTTGCTTGACGAAAAGCCTCTTGAAACGAAATATAGTTCTTTGATTTCAAAACATTAACTTCTTTGGCCATCGTTTTAGCAGGGCATCCATGAAAAGCTGAAGAGTGGTCACCTTTGCAGTTAACACCAAAATCTGTCCAAGGTACAGTTCTCTCGGGGGTTGATGACTGACCACATCTCTACATATCTGTACTTTACTTAAACAGTGTTTCTTGGTGTGATGCAGACGCTGACAAACACGTACAACTTTTTATTGGCGCACAATATGGGTGTATCTTCAACACAACATTGTCAATACTAAGTTTTTTCTGGAAGTGCTTGAAGTTTGAAAGTAATTAATGTCACTTTTTCCCGTTTTTAAAAACCGATTTTCGGACCCCGCTCACAATACTTGGAACAGAAGCAGAAAACTCTCATCCAGGTCCTTGAAAAAATACCAAAGTTTTTACTTGGAGCTTAGTAGTGTCAACAGCTATACCAGCAATGCTTTGTGTCTGCATCAGCTTCTTTCTTTGTCTCTCTCATTTTTTCACTGAGTATAAAAACTATCATCTCTTAACTTTTGACAGACACAACTTCACCAATCACGGACTCTATTGCCTTTTTGTGGTAATGAGGATATAGATGTCGCAGGAGCAGAGAGCCGTCACCTGAATCTTTAATAAAACATTATGATCTTCTTTGTTTAACAAATTGGTACGAAAGATGATTTAAGATAAAATTTAAATTGAACTTGCTTTAAAGGGGGTTGTCACCACAGGTATGGATTGTTCTTTCCATTTTTAATTCCATGGTCAAAATGATGTCAAAACAAAATGACGTCACTCTCCGTGTACATAAGTTACGACATTAGGCCTATATTACGTCATGCTAAGTTCCCCCATTAGAACTAGCAAAACAAAACAATAGAAAAATAAAAATTGAAAAAGAAATACCACTCTAATCCACTTAAAAAAATGAAAAAACAAATAAAAGAATTGAAGAATACGAATTTATGACCTGTAAGCAGTAAAGGCTTACGGCAGTGATCAGATCAAAAGTGAATATTCCAGTTTGAAGTGTGCCGCTCCAAATGGTCGCCGTTCAGTAGCCAAAACTGCCCCAACACTGCACGACTCAAAAAAAGGTAGACGGACGCACATTCCAACTGTGATCACACCACAAACCAACTTATTGCAGATCACCAAAACACTCGGAGAATACACTCAAATTCAAACGCCGTTTTAAAAATCTTACGACCATAAAACTATAATAAATGGTAGAGCTGTTAGATCCTGCTGCTTTAGTAATCCAGGGGGAGGCCACTCTCTTTGAGAGAGTGTGTGTGTGTGTGTGTGTGTGTGTGGTGTGTGTGTGTGCGCGTGTGTGTGTGCGCGCGCGCGCGCGCGCGTGTGTGTGTGTGTGTGTGTGTGTGTGTGTGTGTGGTGTGTGTGTGTTGGCGTGTGCGCGGCACGCGCGCGCGCCTGTCTTTCCCTTTTAAATGGTGTTGTGTGTGTGTGTGTGTGGTGTGTGGTGTGTGTGTGTGTGTGTGTGTTGTGTGTGGTGGCGCGTGTGTGTGCGGTGTGTGCGTGTGTGTGTGTGTGTGGGGTGTGTGTGTGTGGGGGTGTGTGTGTGTGGTGTGTGTTGTGTTCTGTCTGTCTGCTGTCTGTCTGTGTCTGTCTGTGTCTGTCTGTGTCTGTCTGTGGTCCCGTGTGTCTGTCTGTCTGTCCCGTCTGTCTGTGTCTGTGTCTGTGTCTGTTGAAAAAGGAAATGAAGAGCTTCGGGCATTTTCAAGCGTGATGGGGGAACTTGGTGGTAGTAGTACTTTCGGTTACGTCTTTTCACAAAATGATATAGTAGACATGGGGAAGTTAGTCAACCTGGTTAAAGGAACCTAAGGCATGGAGCACACACCAATCAGTGGGGAAGTTAGTCAGCCTGGTTGAAGGAACCTAAGGCATGGAGCACACACCAATCAGTGGGGAAGTTAGTCAGCCTGGTTGAAGGAACCTAAGGCATGGAGCACACACCAAGGAACCTAAGGCATGGAGCACACACCAAGGAACCTAAGGCATGGAGCACACACCAATCAGGCGTACAGGAAAAAAAGATAATCAAGACCAGTTTAAACTCTGCTTTGCAACAGAGTGAAGTTGATGATATAAATGTGAAACAGTTGAACTTTATAACACTGAAAATATAACAATATTTACTCTCTGTCTCTCAGCGTGTGTGTGTGTGTGTTTACGTATTTACAGATCTGGAGGAAGCACTCCCATGGAATGTGAACAAAAGTTCCTCGAAGTGTTTTATCCTGTTTCCTCAGTCAGACATTGTGTGTGTGTGTGTGTGTGTGTGTGTGTGTGTGTGTGTGTGTGTGTGTGTGTGTGTGTGTGTGTGTGTGTGGACGCATTAAACTGGCTGCACGAGTTCTTTCCCCCTATAGAATGTGGGCGAAATTCTCCTAAATGTTGTATTACCCAAGTAGTGATTTTAACGACCACTTTCTTAGGTCACTCTCTTGGCGTGGGCTGGGTCTTTCATAAAACTGACATCACATATCGATACGTCGAAGACGGAGGAGTACGGACACTCTTTAGTGCAGTTAAGGAAGGGTCTCTAAGTCGGAGTTTGTTCCACACAAGGGGGTGGATGAAATTCCCCAACGTCAGCAGGATCGCCTGTTTAATGAGGAACTCCAGTATAGATCCCTACAGATCCCTGTCTAAATTGAATGGGTTCACTTACATTTCATCTGTCTGTACAGTTTGTATAACATAAGGGATTTAGCATTTTTCGCCACACAACGAACCAAAATACAGACGGACGCGGATGAGGATATTAATTCTTCCTGACGATAAAAAACGAGGCAGCAACTTTACTGAAATAACGGAATGGGCGACCATTACACGCTTTAGTGTCACAACGCCAACGCTGCAACATTAAGTATATCTGTAGTGATGATTGTTTCTCTCTGCAAGTCCTTACAAAGATGACCTCTCTCTCTCTCTCTCTCTCTCTCTCTCCTCTCTCTCTCTCTCTCTCTCTCTCTCTCTCTCTCTCTTTACGTAGGAGTATAATACATACGTGTACTACGCAGTTTTGTGCGTCTGTGAGTGCACGGCGGGCGCGGGTGAGTGTGTGTGTGTGTGTGTGTGTGTGTGTGTGTGTGTGGTGTGTGTGTGTGTGTGTGGTGTGTGTGTGTGTGTGCGCGCGCGCGCGCGCGCGCGTGAGCGCGCG
>CM031598.1:120756216-120758716 GCA_018398815.1 Conus ventricosus
CACACACACACACAACACACACACACACACACACACACACACACACACACACACACACACACACACACACACACACACACACACACACACACACACACACACAGAGGGGGGAGCGAGAAAAGAGATAACATGAAGCCGTCGCGCAGTAGGCTATCGCGCAGTAGGATGTCGCGCAGTAGGATGTCGCGCAGTAGGCGTCGCGCATGGTTCCGCAGTAGGTTTCGCGCAGTAGGCTGCCACCGTCTTCCTCCTCTCCTTATTCGTCAGTTCTTCTCCCTCTCTTCCTTTTTCATCTGTTCTTCCTCCTCTCCTCCTTATTCATCTGTTCTTCCTCCTTCTCCTCCTTATTCATCTGTTCTTCCTTCTCTTCCTTATTCATCTGTTTTTCCTCCTTCTCTTCCTTATTCATCTGTTCTTCCTCCTTACTTCTTATTAATATCTTCTTCCTTCTCTCCTTAGTCATCTGTCTCCCCTCCTCTATTCAATCTTTCTTCCTTTTCTCTTCCCTTATTCATCTGTTCTTCCTTCTCTTCCTTATTCATCTGTTCTTCCTCCTTCTCTTCCTTATTCATCTGTTTTTCCCCTAGCTTCTTTTATATCTTCCCCTTATTCATCTGTTCTTCCTCCTTCTCTTCCTTATTCATCTGTTCTTCCTCCTTAGCTTTCTTATTTATATCTTCTTCCTTCTCTTCCTTAGTCATCTGTTTTTCCTCCTTCTCCTCCTTATTCATCTGTTCTTTCTCCTTCTCTTCCTTATTCATCTGTTCTTCCTCCTCTTCCTTATTCATCTGTTTTTCCCCCCTTCTCTTACTTATTAATCTCTTCTTCCTTCTCTCCTTATTCATCTGTTTCTTTCTCTTCTCTTCCTTATTCATCTGTTCTCCCTCCTTCTTTTCCCTTTATTCATCTGTTCTTCCTCCTTCTCTTCCTTATTCATCTGTTTTTCCGCCTTCTCTTCCTTATTCATCTGTTCTTCCTCCTTAGCTTTCTTATTAATATCTTCTTCCTTCTCTTCCTTATTCATCTATCTTCCTCCTTCTCTTTCACCTTCTATTGCTTCCCTTCTTCTCTCCCCCCCCGTCTCTTCCCCTTCCATTGTTTCTGCCTCGCCTCTTCTGTTTCACCTTCTCTCCATCCCCCTGTGATCTTCTGTCTACCCCCATCCTACCTTCTTCTTCCACCTGTTCCCTAATCCTCTCTCGTGTCCGTCTTCCGCACCTACCTCTCCCCCTCCCCCCTTCGTCTCCCCTCCTCCCTCTTCCTCAACCCTCTTTTCCCACATCCATCTACTCTCCCTCCTCTTGCATTTCCAGCTTTATCTTTCTCTCTCGTGCCTTCACCTCTTCTTCTTCTTCTTCTTCTTCTTTCTTTTTCTTCTTTCTTCTTCTTCTTCTTCTTTCTCCTTCTCCTTCTTCGTCTTCTTCTCACGAAAAATGAGTTTTTAAACAATTTAGATAATTACAGAGCAATCCGATTGTTGTCGTGCATGTCTAAACCACTTGAACGTCGTGTGCGCTATCATGTAACAATCTGCATTGGGAAAAACATGAACCGTTACATATGAATCAGTCAGGATTCATAAAACACCATCTTTAAGCAATGCCTTTGTGTTAAATCACCGATGGCTGCTAAAGATACCAGCAAAGCAACTGGAACAGTTTTCTGTAAAAACCTTTTGATCTAACCAATCATTAAATATCGTCATAAAAGCTTCAAGTTTCATGGAATTGACAACTGCACATTGTTCTACAAATCTTCCTTCTTCTGCTCATTTTTCTCATTCTTATCCATCCTGTCCTGTTGCTTTATCTTCATCTCCGGCTTTTTCCTTCCTTCTTTCTTCCCTTCTCCTCTTCCTATCTTGCACAGCATCATTGCCTTCTCCTTCAACTCTTACACTTTGCCTTCCTGTTCCTTCTCCTCTTCCTATCTTACACAGCATCATCGCCTTCTCCTTCAACTCTTACACTTTGCCTTCCTGTTCCTTCTCCTCTTCCTATCTTACACAGCATCATTGCCTTCTCCTTCACCTCTTACACATTGCCTTCCTGTTCCTTCTCCTCTTCCTATCTTACACAGCATCATCGCCTTCTCCTTCACCTCTTACACTTTGCCTTCCTGTTCCTTCTCCTCTTCCTATCTTACACAGCATCATTGCCTTCTCCTCACCTCTTACACTTTCCTTCCTGTTTAGTTTCTTCTCTCCACCTTCTTTTCACCCATCCACCTTCTTCTCTCCCACCCTCTTTTCACCCCACCCACCTTCTTCTCTTCCACCCTCTTTCACCCACCCACCTTCTTCTCTTCCACCCTCTTTTCACCCACCCACCTTCTTCTTCTCTTCCATCTTCTTTTCACCCACCCACCTTCTTCTCTTCCACCCTCTTTTCACCCACCCACCTTCTTCTCTTCCACCCTCTTTTCACCCACCCATCTTCTTCTTCTCTTTCATCTTCTTTTCACCCACCCATCTTCTTCTTCTCTCCATCTTCTTTTCACC
>CM031598.1:120766216-120768716 GCA_018398815.1 Conus ventricosus
GTTGTGATCTCCTACAGTCTTGTCTTTGTTCATTATAACCGTTTTTTTTTCGTGACCCTTTTCTTTTTTCTACTTACCCAACTTTTGGTTGAATCCATTCTTTGTTCTAATTGTCAATTTCCGATTCGTGATCCTTTTCTTGTTCCACATTGCCCGAGCTTTGGGTTTTGATCTGTGTCTTTGTTCGAAATCCCGAGCTTTTGGGTTTTTAATCCCTGTCTTTGTTCTGAATTGCCCTGTCTTTTGTTTGTATCCTTTCCTTTTTTTCGAATTGCCCGTCTTCTGTTTTTTGTAGTCCTTTTCCTTTGTTTTTAAATTGTCCCAATCTTTTGGTACGTAAGCCCAATCCGTGCTTTGTTCGAAAATTACCCGTCTTTTGTAGGTAATCCTTGCTTTGTTCTGAAATGTCCTACTTTTGGTTCGTTTCCTTTTTTGTTCAATTGCCCGAATCTTTTTGGGACGTAATCCGGTCTTTGTTCTAATTACCCGTCTTTTGTATCGTAATCCTTGTCTTTGTTCTAAATTCCTAGTCTTTGGGTTTGAAAAATCCTGCTTTGTTCTAAAATTGTCCTGTTTTCTGTTTGTATCCTTCCCTTTTTCTGAATTGCCGGTCTTCTGTTTCGTAATCCTTGCCTTTGTTCTGAATTGCCCAAATCTTTTGGTACGTAATCCGTGTCTTTGTTCTGAATTACCCTGTCTTTTGTATGGTAATCCTTGTCTTTGTTCTGAAATGTCCGAGTCTTTTGGTTCGTCATCCGTGTCTTTGTTCTGAACCATCCGATCTTTTGGTTCGAATTCGTGGTCATCTTCTTTGCTGCATTGATCGATCTGTTTGTTTGGCTTCTTCTTTTTTTTTTGTCTTTGTTCTAAATAGCTTGATCTTATGGTTCGTGATTCCTGTCTTTGTTCATCATGTCGGATTTTTTGTTTGTTTTTTTTCGGTCTTTGTTCAATCTCATGAGGCTGGCCAAAGTCTCCGATCTTAGGTTCGCGGGAAAAAAGGACCCGTTCCGCATGGAAGCTCTCCTGTCACTGACGTCAGTCTGACACACTCACTCTCTTGTGTCAGAAATCAGTTTGTGGCTGGTTGACCTAAATTTGCAATTTGATTCGTAGATAAATCTTTTGGGTTCGGTACGTCCGAAAGATTCAAGTTCAAGATGCTTTGGCAATAAAGGAGTTACATTTCGGACAAAGAGATTATTTAAATCGATCGTCAGCGTTTGTGAAATAGTTCTAAGCCAGGTAGGATGACAATATGTCCCAGCGAAGACCAGCGAGCAATACTTTAAAGGTTGTGTTCGCTCCACTGAGAAAGAGATATTCATACTACCATTGCATAAGGTTGGTGTATTAATGCAAAGTAGATCGTAGATCGTAAGTTTCAGTTAAGCAGGAACTTGCTTAAGCGTTCATACCTGGTCAAGATTTACGAACCGTGTGTGTGTGTGTGTGTGTTGTGTGTGTGTGTGTGTGTGTGTGTGTGTGATGTGTGTTGTGTGTGTGTGTGTGTGTGAGTTGTTGTTCTTCAGTTTAACGTCCTTCCACTAAAAGTGATTCAACAAGTGAGTGTGAGTGTGAGTGTGTGTGTGTGTGTGTGTGTGTGTGTGTGTGTGTGTGGTGTGTGTGTGGTGTGTGTGTGTGTGCGCGCGCGCGCGCGCGCCGCTGTGTGGTGTGTGTGTGTGTGTGTGTGTGTGTGTGTGTGTTGTGTGTGAGTGTGTGTGTAGAACGACCTCAAACATTCCAGACCTCTGGTTTTCAAAGTGAGGTAACTGTTGGCGGAAATAGAACCACAACGCGTTTCGACCTCTTGGGACTTCTTTAGGAAAGACAAATTACATTCAAACAATGAAAACGAAACAACAGACTGTCACTTATCTCTTCGATCCGGGTGCGAAAAGATGCATGTCTGTTTGTCCCTTCTTTCCATTGCTTTGAGTATTAGTTTTGTGCCCGAAGAAGACCCAGTAGGTTGAAACGAGTTGCATTTGTAATTTGTTTGTTCTTTCATTTACTGGACCAGTTATTCTCTTTTTTTTTCTCCTTCTCTCATTCCACTTCTTATACAGCCCCCAATGGTCTGCTAGGCTCTAAACAACGGGACCTGAATCTTACCCATTCAATAAGACGTGTTGGAAGCAGAAAGTCGGTCGCCGAGAGCTTACGTATAAGACGCCCCAATGGTTTAATATCTCAAGACCACTAGCTTGAAAGCGCGAATCTGAATGAAGAAAAGCGCGAATGGTGTATGTCAAAAACACGAACGTTCAGTGACAAAAGCGCGAACAAAGATTTTCAGTACAAACAGCACGTTTCAGATGACTCAGTGTCCATAAACGCTCATGTAGCCTTTTTACATTGAAAGTTTCATTACTTCAAACTTCGTGAATTATGCATGCGGCAACATGAAAAAATGAAGGAAGGACCATTAAGCGATGGGTTATGTTGTTGAAGAATGCGGTCAACAGTTCCCCGTATGTACTTCTCTCTCTCTCTCTCT
>CM031598.1:120776216-120801216 GCA_018398815.1 Conus ventricosus
CTCCCTTTGTTGGGTAGGTGGGATTAATCCTTGCCTGTCTATACAAGGAGCCTCGAAAAAAAGAAAGAAAGAAAGAAACATATCTTTTTCTTTTTAATTCTTTAAGATATACGCCACTTTATCCATACATAAGGCAGTGTATCTAATATGTTATCTGGTTTGTTTTTTTAATCAAGCTGTGCACCACATTATCCAGACACAAGGTAGTGTATCAATCACGCAATCTGCAAAAACAATGTTTACAAAGGATTATAGATACTCACAAATGTAAGCACTGGAAAATTGCAGGCCTATAGACTCCAAAGCCCAACAAACAAACAGCCACGATAAAATCTCGCCGAAACACTTTATTGTAGTCAAATATGTCTCGATGAAAGACATCCTGGAACATCCGAATACTGAAAGTCTACCAGTGTATCACTTACCTTTGCCGCTTGATGGGCCGCCTCGCCCGCCAGCTCTGCAAGAAGGACAACTTCTGCATGTCAGCAACACCTTGAAAAAGTACGGTTGTCTCCCATGTTCTTTGTGTACATGAACTGCTGGCTTTCATGTTGAGAACGAAGAACTCACTTCTTCAATAGGTCTGTTTTCTTGTGCTTAGTGCTCTTTTTATTTCTATTTTTGTTTCATTGAATATTTTCCCACCTCGTCCTCCTCCTCCTCCTTCATCCTGTCATATATTCATTGCATGACTGCAGGTTATAATCCATTTTCTTCAAACTAAGCACGATCGATATCTTCTTCTTCTTCCTAAAATACTGGTTCACTCAAAAACGAGTAGGTCACCAGCGCGCATATATAAAGGATTCTGTCTGTCTGTCTGTCTGTCTGTCTCTCTGTCTCTCTCTCTCTCTCTCTCTCTCTCTCTCTCTCTCTCTCTCTCTCTCTCTCTCTGATTCTGTCTTCTGTCTGTCTGTCTGTCTGTCTGTCTGTCTCTCTCTCTCTATCTCTGATTCTGTCTTCTGTCTGTCTCGCTCTCTGTCTGTCTGTCTGTCTGTCTGTCTGTCTCTCTCTCTCTCTCTCTCTCTCTCTCTCTCTCTCTCTGTCTTTGTCCCTGTCTCTGTCTGTCTGTCTGTCTGTCTGTCTCTCTCTCTCTCTCTCGCTCTCTCTCTCTCTCTCTCTCTCTCTCTCTCTCTTGTCTGACTAACACACACACACACACACACACACACACACACACACACACACACGCGCGCGCGCGCGCGCGCGCGCGCGCGCGTGCGCGCGCGCGCGTGTGGATACACATTGTGCCAAACTGTATCCAAACAGAACTGTATATATTTACAAGTTCAACAGTACATTTATTACACCACACGCGCACGCGCTCACACACACACACACACACACACACACACACACACACACACACACACACACACACACACACACACACACACACACACACAAGGTACGCTCAGACAAGTTTTGTACCAACCCAGAGCACACATTTTTTTTCATTGCATGTAAAAAAGTATTTACACTAATACTATGAACAAAATCATTTTCTCTGTCAAATCGTCATATAACAGGGGTGAAGGATTCACTACCCTGCTAACAACTTTGGTCAAATGTACCCTAATCTGGGAAGAACTGAGGGAAATTCTGTGCTGGAAACAGGGTAAGGGACGACATCAGTAATCTAATCCTTATATTTCTGATGCAGCGTACAAGCTAACCATGAAAAGTGGAGGTGACCCACCGGCTTGTCAGTGCATAGTTAAGGCATCCCACAAGCTAATAATGAAATAACCGAGATCAATTACAACCTATTAAAGAAATCACTGAGACATCCGACGAAGTAGTAATGAAATACCTAGGCAATCCTTCAAGCTAATAAATGAGGCAATCTGCAAGCTAATATAAAATAAGTGAGGCGATCTGAATTAACGATGAAATAAGTGAGGCGTTTTACATGCTGATAACGGGATAACTGAGGCATCTTATATGATGATGAGGAAATAATTGAGGCTCCCTTCGAACGAGGTCATCATAAAATAAGTAAAGCAACCAATAAGCTAATTATTAGATAACCGTATCATTATACAAGTTAATCATAAAACTTAGGCGACCTCAGCGATGAGCTAATCATGAAACACCTGAGGTAATAAACGAGCTTGTCATTAAATAACTAAGGCACCCCACTGGCTAATCGTTAAACAACAAAGAAAACTACAATCTAGCCACGAAGAAACTGAGGCAGTTTAGAAACTATTCATTTAATACGTAAAACAACCCACAGGCTAATCAGAAAAGAACAGAGGCAATCTACAAACTAATCATTGAGTAACCGAGGCAATCAACAAGCTATTTAAAGTAACTGGGGTATTCTACAAGCCAGCTATGAAATTGCTAAGGTCACCTACATACATATAATTAAATAACAAAAGCAACCTATAAGCAAACCATTAATCAACTGAGGCAACCGAGGGAATTATCTTGATGTAAATTGGGCAATATACAAACTAATCTTTACATAACCGAGGCAACCTCCCAACTATTTATGAAATAACTGATGTAATCTACTAACTAATCATTAAACAACTAAAGCAGCCTAATAGTGATTATTGAAATAGCTATAACAACTTAATAGTTAGTCATGACATAACTGAGGCAACCTACGAGTTGATCGTTAAAAGACTAAGGCAGCCTGAAAAATCAGCATGGAAAAACCTGAGGCATCCTACAGGTTAAACATTCAATGACTAAGGCATCCTACAGGTTAAACATTGAATGACTGAGGCATCCTACAGGTTAAACATTCAATGACTAAGGCATCCTACAGGTTAAACATTAAATGACTGAGACATCCAACGGGTTAAACATTCAATGACTGAGACATCCTACAGGTTAAACATTCAGTGATTGAGGCATCCTACAGGTTAAACATTCAATGACTGAGGCATCCTACAGGTTAAACATTCAATGACTGAGACATCCAAAAGGTTAAACATTCAATGACTGAGGCATCCTACAGGTTAAACATTAAATGACTGAGGCATCCTACAGGTTAAACATTAAATGACTGAGGCATCCTACAGGTTAAACATTAAATGACTGAGGCATCCTACAGGTTAAACATTCAATGACTAAGGCATCCTACAGGTTAAACATTCAATGACTGAGGCATCCACAGGTTAAACATTCAATGACTGAGACATCCTACAGGTTAAACATTCAATGACTGAGACATCCTACAGGTTAAACATTCAATGACTGAGACATCCTACAGGTTAAACATTCAATGACTGAGACATCCTACAGGTTGAACATTCAATGAATGAGGCATCCTACAGGTTAAACATTCAATGACTGAGGCATCCTACAGGTTAAACATTAAACGACTGAGACATCCTACAGGTTAAACATTAAACGACTGAGGCAGTCTACAAGCTAGACATCGAAACTGAGAACATACAAGCTAATTATTACATAATTAAGGCAAACTAAAGACTGCCCTGAAATAACTGAGGCAACTTGGAAACTGTTTTCACACGAAATTATTGAGGCAACCTTTGAAGTAATCAATAAAATAACCAAGGCAGGTTACAGGCTTATAAAAACAACTGAGACAACCTAAAAGCTAATCGTTGAATAACAGAGGAAACCAACATGCTAGGTATACAATATGTGAGTCAAACTAAAAGCTAAACGTCATGTCACTCTGGAACCTACAAACTCATTATTTGAAAAAAAAAAACAAAAAAAAACTGGGGCAACCTACAAGTTTATGATGAAATAATCGAGGCAATCGACAAGCTAATCGTCGAATTACTGAAGCATTCAATAAACCAATTGTTAAATAACTGAAGGACCTTTGTTTCTATTAATGAAACAGTAAAGGTAAACCTTATGTTAACGCCAAGAAGCGGTCATAGTGGGGCAAATGGAAAACGTATACACTGGCTAACAGGTCAGCATGAGTTCCTTTGCAAAAACCAAGTGCTCAGTAGATCGTTATAGGTGAGGTTGGGGATAGGGTGGCGAATACGTGTGTTAACCATGATATAACTAAGTGGCGAAATATGTACAGAACACGATGGAACTGTAGACAAAGTACGTGCCCCTTATGATATGCCTGTGGGTGAACTATGTGCTACCCATGAAATAGCTGGGGTGAACTATGTGCTACCCATGATATAACAGGGAAGAACTATGCGCTAACCATGATATAACTGGGTGAAGTACGTGGTAGCCATGATATAGCTGGGTGAAGTACGTGCTAACCATGATATAACTGGAGCCGGAATAGCTCAGTTGGTAGAGCGCTGGACTCGTAATCTTGGTGATTCTGGGGTTGCGGGTTCGAACCTCCGCCGGGGCGTTTCGGTACAGGGGATTTTTCCCTCGGAGTTAACATTGGTTCTGACTCCATTTCCCATACAGTCCTTCGAATGAGACTATAAACCGAGGTTCCGTGTGTGAACGCACGCATAACATCTTGCACACACGTAAAATCCCATCACCAACTTTTTGAAGAGTAGGCCAGTTTGGCCGTTGGTATGGATGACACGTTACACATAGCATGCACCCTGCGTGAGAAATGGAAAGAATGAAGGAAGTAAGGAAAATTAGTGATCGATATTGAACGATACTGACTGGATGACACGGGAAACGACTGAATGAAGCGCCGGCTGGCAGCTCTTCAGTCGGCACTACCCTGGTAGGCAGCCCGTTGTGTAAACGAGTGTGGATTGTAAAGCGCTTAGAGCTTGGTCTCTAGCCGAGAATAGGCGCTATATAAGTATTCATTATTATTATATTATTATATAACTGAGGGTGAAGTACATGCTAAAGTACGTGCTAACCATGATATAACTGGGGTGAAGTACGTGCTAACCATGATATAACTGAGGGTGAAGTACATGCTAAAGTACGTGCTAACCATGATATAACTGGGGTGAAGTACGTGCTAAAGTACGTGCTAACCATGATATAACTGAGGGTGAAGTACATGCTAACCATGATATAACTGGAGGTGAAGTACATGCTAACCATGATATAACTGAGGGTGAAGTACATGCTAAAGTACGTGCTAACCATGATATAACTGGGGTGAAGTGCGTGCTAAAGTACGTGCTAACCATGATATAACTGGGGGTGAAGAATGTACAAGCCATGAAATAACTGGTGAAATACGTGCTAACCATGATATAACTGGGGGTGAAGTGCGTACTAATCATGTTTAACTGGGGTAAAGTACGTAATAATCATATTTAACAGAAGGTGAGGTACGTGTTAACTGTGATATAACTAGGATACAGTACATACTTAACATGATATAACTGGGGGAGGGAGGGTGAAGTACGTCCTGACCATGATGTAACTGAAGGTGATGTACGTAGTGACGGTATGACGCGGGGATGGGTTAATATTATAGTAGTAGTAGTAGTAGTAGTAGTAGTAGTAGTAGTAGTAAGTAGTAGTAGTAGTAGTATCATTATGAATGCTTATATAGCGCCTATTCTCGGCTAGAGACGAAGCTCTAAGCGCTTTACATTCCACACTCGTTTACACAATGGGCTGTCTACCTGGGTAGTGCCGACTGAAGAGCTGCCAGCTGGCGCTTCATTCAGTCGTTTCCCGTGTCATCCAGTCAATATCGTTCAATATAGTTCACTCAGTTTCCTTACTTCCTTCATTCTTTCCATTTCTTACGCAGGGTGCATGCTATGTGTAACGTGTCATCCATACCAACGGCCAAACTGGCCTTCTCTTCAAAAAGTTGGTGATGGGATTTTACGTGTGTGCAAGATGTTATGTGTGCGTTCACACACGGAACCTCGGTTTATAGTCTCATTCGAAGGACTTTTGGGAAATGGAGTCAGAAGCAATGTTAACTCCGAGGGAAAAAATCCCCCTGTACCGAAGCGGCCCGGCGGAGATTCGAACCCGCAACCCCAGGATCACCAAGATTACGAGTCCGGCGCTCTACCAACTGAACTATTCCGGCCCCCTAATATAACCGAGGTGAAGTACTAGGAACCATGACATGATTTGGAGCAAATTGTATCTTACACATGACATTGCTTGTGGTTGATCAGTCCTTGCCATGGTGCAAATGGGACGAAATAATATGTTCTATGATATGGTTGAGGGTGACGTGCGTGCTAACTATGATACAACGGATATAAAGTACGCCCTGAACATGATATAACTAGGGTTTAGATACGCCATAAACATGCTGGTTTAAGTACGTCCTAAACATGATATAACTAGGGTTTAGATACGCCATAAACATGCTGGTTTAAGTACGTCCTAAACATGATATAACTAGGGATTAGATACGTCATAAACATGCTGGTTTAAGTACGCCCTAAACATGTTATATCTAGGGTTTAGATACGTCATAAACATGCTGGTTTAAGTACGTCCTAAACATGATATAACTAGGTTTAGATACGTCATAAACATGCTGGTTTAAGTACGCCCTGAACATGACATAACTAGGGTTTAGACACGTCATAGCCATGCTGGTTTAAGTACGCCCTAAACATGATATAACTATGGTTTAGATACGTCATAAACATGCTGGTTTAAGTACGCCCTAAACATGATATAACTAGGGTTCAAGTACGTCCTAGATATAACATAAGTAGGTTCAAGTACGTCCTAAACATGATATAAAAAGGGTTTAATTGCGCCATAAGCATGGTATAACTAGGATTTAAGTACGTCCCATACATCATATGACTACGGTTTAAGTACGTCCCGAAAATGACATCACTGGAACAAGGTACTGCCAACTATGACATAACAGAGGGTCAGTACGTGCGACTATGATATATCTGACGGTGGAGTGCGTACTAGATTATGGTATAACGGGGGAGGGAAAGGGAAGTACGTCCCAAACAGGACATCTTAAGATTAAGAACGTTCTAAACATACCACAACTGGGGATGACGTACTCGCTGATCATAACATAACTGCGAGCAAAGTACGTCGTAAGCATAACTTGGGGTGAAGCACGTCCTAAATACGATATAATCGAGGGTGAAGGGTGGGGCAAAATGAATCCAAGACATAACATTACTGGGGTGAATTTGCTCTGATATCATTGAGATGAATTGCGGTCTACGGTATGACCATATTCTAACCATGACATACGTGAGTAAACAGTTCGTTAACACTGTGTAAATGTAGAAACTTTGTGCTAACCATTACGTAACTAAGACGACCTTTGATCTCTCTATGACGTAAGTGAGGCAAACAGCAAACTCTAATCATACATTCAGCAGACTAGGGACCAGCCATGAAATAACTCAGGAGAACTAAACGCCAACCATCACTGACGTGAATTATGTGTCAGACATCATATATCTGAAGTAAACGATGTGCTAACATGATGTAACTGAAGTTAACTAGAGTCTAGCCATGACGTAACTGAAGTGAATTACGAGCTGAACATGATATAACGCATGTAAACCATACGCTCATCACGATACAACTGAAGAAAACTATGGAGCAAGCTTAACACAGTTTAGGCACATTATGTGCTAACAAGATAACTCAGGAAAGATATGGATTAACAAGCAGATAGCTGGGGTGAACAATGTCCTAACTATAAACATAACAAAGACGATTTAGGGTATGATCCAAGCAGATCCTAGTTTATCAATGACATGAATTGTCTTTCTTAACACCAGCTGTTTTTAACCGTAGTGAATTTCAGACAAGCTTTGGACGAACCATCCTCTCTCTTCTGTGACAAACAAACAAACAAGCAAACAGTCTAAAACACCACACGCACACGCGCACACACACACACACACACACACACACACACACACACACACACACACACACACACACACACACACACACACACACACATAACGATGCAGTCCACAGGAAGCAGTAGATGAAAACAGTCAAACGATATCATATAGGTAATCACTATTCAGTTTTTACTGCAGAGTTGTTAGCCATTTTAATGGCTTTACAGCATATTGAGGAGTTACCTATGAATAGTTGTAAAATATTACTCTGTGTAGATTCTAAATCGGCATTACAAGCAATCAAAGATCAAAATGCCAAAAACGTCTTGAAATGATACTAGAAATCAGACATGTAATTCATCAATTGGCATTTAAAGACATTAGTGTGACTTTTTACTGGGTTCCTTCCCATTGCGGAATATATGCCAATGAACTGGTTGACAGAGCAGCTAAAAATCAGGACGTAATACTGAAGGGGCAATTCTAATTAACATAAATCTAGATCTGCACGAGTATTATAATCACATTGAAAAACTAGCGAAAGATAAGTTTGATAACATGCTGAAGACATCAGATAGCCAAGATTCACACAATTGTATAAAAAGCGTCAGCACAATAAATTCCAAATTAATTTTAAATCACATATCTGATACAAGTTCAAGACATATTAGTTCTCTGATGTTCAAAATTCGTTTAAATGCTTTTAAAACAAAATTTTCTAAAGATAATTAAATGTGTATGTGGAAAATCAAATTTCCATTAGCCATCTGATTTTACACTGTCCTAGTATCAAAGAATTAATGACGAAAACTACAGGGGATTTACTGACTCGTCAAATACCATTAACTTTTCGGGAAGGGTTAAATGATTTCCCATCTTCTTAAATTTTTTCAGAATTTAATTTTTCCCATTGGTCTTTTCCTTTAAATTTTAATAATTTTTGTTGATTAAATTTTGTTTTTAAAAAACTTCTGTTAATTGTTAATTACTTTGAATAAGGAAAACCTCACTTCCTTTCTACAAATCGCTTTTTCAACAATTCATACCCCAAAAAAGCTTGATCATTATATAAATTGTGGGTTTAGAGAAAGGAAAAAACACATAATCTTTTCTACCAACACCTCTAAAATACCCAAAGCATGCATGAACAATCCTTCTTTTATACCTTTATTTCTCCTATTTCCCTTTCCCCCCCCCCCCCCCCCCCCCCCCCCTTCCCGTCAAATCACTTAAGGGGGAACAACTAAAATTAAAGAAGAACACACAGACACCCCACCACACACAACCCCCAAAACACAACACACACACACAACACACAACACACACACTACCAATTTTTTTAAAGCTATTTGTCATAACGATGCAGCACAATTTCAGTTCCCCCCTTTTCCGCCCCCCCCCCCCCCCCCCCCCCCCCCCCCCCCCCCCATAACACACACGTTCCCTAACTCCCTGCCCATCTTCCTCCCCCCCCCATCCCTTCACACCTCCCTCCCATCATACCGACTTTCCCTACACCCCCTTCTGGGCTGTCTGATGGAATAACGTCAACTGACGCAGAACAGCTGAATCAACATCGCCCTCCATCAAGAACCAGACCAGCCTTGTGTTCCCCTTTTATACAGGACAGCCTGGTTTTTCCCTTTTAGACAGGATCAGCCTTTTCTTTCCTTTTATGAAGGATCAGCCCGGTTTTCCTTCATAACAGGACCACCCCGGTTTTCCCCTTTGATGACAGGATCACCTTTCTTTCCTTCTATGACAATCACCTTGTGTTTCCTTCAAAAACAGGGTCAGCCTTCTTTCCTTCTATGACGATCAGCCTGGGTTCCCTTTATAACAACCCCCTTGTGTTCCCTTTTATGACGGATCAGCCTTGTTTTCCTTCATGACAGGGTTTACCTTGTTTTTCCCCTATAACAGACAGCCCCGTGCTTCCCTTCTATAACACATCAGCCTTGTTTTTCCTTCCATAACAGGGTCAGCCGGGTTTCTCCAAACAGGACCACCTGGGTTTCCTTCATAACAGGGCAACTGGTGTTTCTCCAAAACAATCACCCCTTTTGTTTCCTTCTTAACAGGGGTCCATTGTTTTTTCCCCAAACAGATCACCTTGTGTTTTCCTTCAAACAGGCCATTTTTTCCTTCATAACAGGGCACCTTTTGTTTTTCCCTTTTATAACAGATCCATTGTTTTTTTCCCTTTTATAACAACACCTTGGTTTTCCTTCTAAAACAGATCAGCCTTGTTTTTCCTTTTAAAACAGTCGGCCTTGTTTTTTCCCTTCTATAACAGGGTCGCCTGTGTTTCCCTTTTATAACAAAGGGAAACAGCCGGGGGTTTCCTTCAAAAAAAGGGCCCCGCCTTTTTTTCCTTCTATAACAGACACCCCGTGTTTCCTTCGTGACAGGATCAGCCTGGTGTTTCCTTCTATAACAGGATCAGCCTTGTGTTTCCTTCTATAACAGGATCAGCCTTGCTTTTCCTTCTATAACAGGATCAGCCTGGTGTTTCCTTCTATAACAGGATTAGCCTTGTTTTTCCTTCTATAACAGGATTAGCCTTGTGTTTCCTTCTATAACAGGATCAGCCTTGCTTTTCCTTCTATAACAGGATCAGCCTGGTGTTTCCTTCTATAACAGGATTAGCCTTGTGTTTCCTTCTATAACAGGATCAGCCTTGTGTTCCTTCTATAACAGCATCAGCCTTGTGTTTCCTTCTATAACAGGATCATCCTGGTGTTTCTCTCTATAACAGGATCAGCCTGTGCTTCGTTCTATAACAGGATCAGCCTGGTGTTTCTCTCTATAACAGGATCAGCCTTGTGTTTCCTTCTATAACAGGATCAGCCTGGTGTTTCCTTCTATAACAAGATCAGCCTGGTGTTTCTCTCTATAACAGGATCAGCCTGGTGTTTCCTTCTATAACAGGATCAGCCTGGTGTTTCCTTCTATAACAAGATCAGCCTGGTGTTTTCTCTCTATAACAGGATCAGCCTGTGCTTCCTCTCTATAACAGGATCAGCCTGTGTTTCCTTCTATAACAGGATCACGTTGTGTTTCCTTCTATAACAGATCAGCCTGTGTTTCCTTCTATAAACAGGATCAGCCTGTGCTTCCTTCTATAACAGGATCAGCCTGTGTTTTCCTTCTATAACAAGATCAGCCTTGTGTTTCCTTCTATAACAGGATCAGCCTTGTGTTTCCTTCTATAACAGGATCAGCCTTGTGTTTCTATAACAGGATCAGCCTGGTGTTTTCCTTCTATAACAGGATCAGCCTTGTTTTTCCTTCTATAACAGGATCAGCCTGGTGTTTCTCTCTGTAACAGGATCGCCTTGTGTTCTCCTCTATAACAGGATCAGCCTTGTGTTTTCTCTCTATAACAGGATCAGCCTTATGCTTCCTTTTATAACTGGATCAGCCTTCTTCAACACACTATCAGTCAACTTGTTTTCAAGTGAGGTGACTGTAGGCGACATTGAAACGAACGTAATAAAAGAGAAACCAATATTCCGTCGAACGAAAGCGACGAACAAATTACAGGACAAAACCGACGCGTTTCGACCTCTTTGGTCATCTTCAGGCGAGACAAACAATATTGAGAACAGTGAAAACGAAGAACGAACAATCACATATGTCCTCACACCTAACATCAATAATGTGAAGCGAAACCCAAAGCAATGAAGGATTGCCAGCACCATGAATCCCAGTTAGTTTGAATGTGAGCTGTCTGCAAGTGGAATCTGAAAAAAAAAATTGAAACAAAAATTATTCTTCCTCCGAACGAAAGCGAAGAAAAACAAATTACAAGACAAATCACGGCGCGTTTTGCTTCTTTTTCTTCTTCAGCCAAGACAAACAACGTGTATCGTTCGTTCTTCGTTTTCATTATCTAGAATGTTGTGTCTTGACTGAAGAAGGCCAAAGAGGTCAAAACGCGTCGTGTTTATCTTGTAATTTGTTTGTCTCTTTCCATCAATGGGATTGTAATTTTTTTTTTAAAGTTCAATCATTCCATCACTCGTCGACGAATACATACAAGGAGAATAAAAAGACAACCCCTTTTGAGGCAAACTCCTGGTCACCATCACATAGACAGACTAAACCTGCGCGGATGTCTAAAATAATCGAGGTCAGCATTGATGACAAGAGAAAAACCACCTGAAATCCATGCTGAAGTTGACAGTCTAAAACAAGCATGATGACAAGCCTGAGGCTAACAATCGCCTAACATAATAATCGTTCGTCACTAAAATGAATAATAACCGGATAAATGTGGAAAACTCTGTACTGACTATCAAATGTCTAAGGCAACTTGTACACAAACCATTGAACAAAAAAAACCCAGCTCTGGCCAAGGATACTACTGACAATAGTAATTCAGACATAACTTTATATGTAGCACTTGCATGGCTATGAAACATATAACTATGGAATACCTAACAACCATTGTGTGTAACCATGTCACAGAGCAACAATACTGACATACATGCAGACCGATCAGCGTTGAAATATGAGACAAGTGAGACAAAGTGGGAAGCAACAATGACAATTCTAAGAGTGATGGGTTCTAAGCAGATGGCCGATGTGTGCGTCAGTCCTGAAAAGACCCAACAACAGCCAAGCGCTCTGACCACTCGCTCACTGACCAGGTCCACTCTGACCACCCGCTCACTGTCCAGGTCCGCTCTGACCACCCGCTCACTGTCCAGGTCGACTCTGACCACCCGCTCACTGACCAGGTCTACTCTGACCACCTGCTCACTGACCAGGTCTACTCTGACCACCCGCTCACTGTCCAGGTCCACTCTGACCACCCGCTCACTGACCAGGTCCACTCTGACCACCCGCTCACTGTCCAGGTCCACTCTGACCACCCGCTCACTGTCCAGGTCCACTCTGACCATCCGCTCACTGTCCAGGTCCACTCTGACCACCCGCTCACTGTCCAGGTCCACTCTGACCACCCGCTCACTGTCCAGGTCCACTCTGACCACCCGCTCACTGTCCAGGTCCACTCTGACCACCCGCTCACTGACCAGGTCCACTCTGACCACCCGCTCACTGACCAGGTCTACTCTGACCACCCGCTCACTGTCCAGGTCCACTCTGACCACCCGCTCACTGTTCAGGTCTACTCTGACCACCCGCTCACTGTCCAGGTCTACTCTGACCACCCGCTCACTGTCCAGGTCTACTCTGACCACCCGCTCACTGTCCAGGTCTACTCTGACCACCCGCTCACTGTCCAGGTCCACTCTCACCAAAGTACAGCTGGGGAGAACTGTGCGCCAGTCTCAAGTTCTGCTGACTCAGGGGCGGAAGTGACGTCACACGATCAGGTTGTCTCCCTTCGTCACTGGCAGGAACACTTCCGTTCCCATTCCTCACACGTTGGGCCGCAACTCTGTCTGACTTTGATGACACACGATTGTCTTCCCTTGAAACAGAGTGTCTCTCATCGTGATCGCTTTTACTGTTGTTGTTGTTGTTGTTGTTGTTGTTGTTGTTGTTGTTGTTGTTGTTGTTGTTGCTCTGAACGGGCGTTAACCTCACTTCGTTGGTGTCCGGTTTGGGGGTGGTGGACGTCTCATTTCCGGTCAAGGGAGGCAAGAAGAGTTCGGCGTCGTCGAGGTCCACGGTGTCTCCACCTCCCCGGCCTCTGACGTAGGGCCGTGAGGAGATGGAGAGGGCGGGCCTGTAGTACTTGCGTTTGGTGGGGAGGTGGTGGAGGAAGTACCTGTGGCAGAAAGGCTGCTCTGGCTTCTCCTCTGGCACCCCACGGATCTTCTTGGCCCGCACGTCTGGCAGGGACTGGCTCTGGGACCTGAAGTGAAGTTCAGGGCAAAGAGTGAAGAGTAAAAGCGAAAGAAAATGTTCCTAAACAACAGTCCATGGGGAAAGAGTTCACAGGAAGTTTCCAAGTGAGGTGACTGCAGGCGAAATTTGAAACAAATTTAAGAGAATAAAATGCTCTTCCGCTGGACGAAAGAGACAAATAAATTACGAGTCAAAGCACGACGCGTTTCGACCTCGTTGGTCTTCTCCAGGCAAGACAAATAACGTTCAGGACAATGAAAACGAAGTATGAACAATCGCATATTTTCTCCAGTTGGGCTTAAAATGGATGTTCAAACGTCCATTTTGCGCCCAAATTGATTGGAGATTAATTCAACGTTCATTGTATGCTCAATTTGAGAACAGTGATTGCTTGTTCTTCGTCTTCATCGTCCTGAATGTTGTTTGTCTTGCCTGAAGAAGACCAAAGAGGTCGAAACGCGTCATTTATTTGACCCTTTTGTCCGGCGGAATAATGTTTTTTCCTTTAAAGGTCTACTTTAGAGGTTTTCGATAATTGGTCAGCTTATGCAGAAATGTGAAATGTTTGATAAATTGGTAAATAAACATCCGATTCTCTCCCGATCACACGAAATCGATCCGCGAAAGTGGGCATTTTCACCTGTAATCAAGAAAACGGGAGGTAATCAACTAAATCTTGGCATGGCTTAACTACTCTTGGATGTGACGTCACATGATGGACTGGCCGTCAGCCGCGACATAACACAACAAGCCAACGGCGACAGAAAGCGATTCTGATGGTTCTTGCACATCCCGATCGGTATTTAATTTATCATGTCAAAGCAGTGACTATGATTGCGACAGCCAATGTAACTTTGGGGATGTTTCTGCAAGGCCTTTACCTTATCAGTTTGAACGCTAAGTTCTTTTTACCACGTCAGTTCCAGCTGGACCACGGAAACGAGCTATTCAGTTCCAGCTGGACACCCGAACACAATCATTCCGAAGGCGTACGGACTTTACCGAAGTCTCGAGGGAGGCTACCGACTGACTTCTTGATGCGATCACGCGTGGACGGCGAGCGGAGATTCTCCTTCCTCAAGCCTTAACGTGTTCATTCAATTTAACAAGTGTGATCTGTCCATAGATAAGAACAGAATAAACGTGCGACTATCGTACTCATCTGTACGAGCTTACCACTCCGCCTTCAAAGTATACGCGCACAATGCAGACGAAGTTTTTGATCCACTCGAACGGGCTCGGCAATTGTCGGAACAGCTCGTTTCCGTGGTCCAGCTGGAACTGACGTGGTAAAAAGAACTTAGTGGCCCGGCATGGTTGCACCAACCGAATCCACTTCTTTCGAGTATCTGGATCAGATGGAAATGTGTGCAAAGAATATCCGTCTCCTGGTCAGCTGCTGCACACGCCTACAGCACAATATCTGCCACCCCCTCGTGACTTTTTAGGCTGTGGGTGATCGCAACTCGTGTTGATTTCACTTGGCGTTGGCTTGTTGTGAAGGTCGTGGCTGACGGCCAGTCCATCAAGTGACGTCACGGTTTTCGGTCTACCGCGCGGGGTTTGAACAGGTGTGCAAAACTCGTTTTTTATCTATTAAATTCTTCCGGCGACTTTTTTTGAAAAATGAATACCATACTGTAGTTATATGACATGTAGACCTGTTTTTAACAAATTATCGAAAATCTCTAAAGTAGACCTTTAAGGTTTGAATTACTAGGAAATCAACATGTCTGCCTGGGGCTTTCGGTGTCCATCTGTACACGAAAAAGCCGTCAGCACAGGTGCAATATGCCTGTCTGCCTGCCTGTCTGTCTGTCTGTCTGTCTGTCTGTCTGTCTGTCTGTCTGTCTGTCTGCCTGCCTGCCTGTCTGTCTGTCTGTCTGTCTGTCTGTCTGTCTGTCTGTCTGTCTCTCTCTCTCTCTCTCTCTCTCTCTCTCTCTCTCTCTCCTCTCTCTCTCTCTCTCTCTCTCTCTCTCTCTCTCTCACACAGATTGCCGGACCACCTGACTTGCAGTGGTCTTTGACTGTAGGATCTGAATTACAAAATTTGTTTTATAGTTTGTTGTCGTTGTTATTGTTGTTGTTTTCGTACTTTAATATTGCTTGGGTAGCATTTTGGTAATAGATGCCAAGTGATTCTACCCAAGTGCATTTGATTGTTAACTGTCTGTCTCATCTTGCTATTGTTTGTGTGTGTGTGTGTGTGTGTGTGTGTGTGTGTGTGTGTGTGTGTGTGTGTGTGTGTGTGTGTGTGTGTGTGTGTGTGTTTTCTTTCCTCTTCAAATTGTTGACATTTTCTACATTTGTTGTTTTTGCCTGACTTTATCAGGTAACACTTGTATTTCTTTCTTCTCTTTGAGGTCGTGTTTGTCCTCGTTTTTCAGCACCTTCATATTTAGAATCTTAGTATTTGGTATAAACTGTGTGTGTTGTTTAAGTGTCGATCATTTGTCTCCTACACTTATCTGTCATTGATCATTATGACAAGCAATCAATGCAATGAGAAATGGTTAAGTAAATTTGGATTAAAAGTAGGTCACCTAAATGTATGTCACTTATTAAATAAAATGTCAGACATACCCTCTATTTTATCAAATTCAAATGATCACTTCCATTGCTTTGGTTTCTCTGAATCAAGACTAACAGAGGTTATAACTGACAATCTAGTATCGATTCCAGGCTATAGTCTGATTAGGAGAGATGCCATGGCTAAACTAGACACTGGACTGGTAGCATTTGTGCACAACTCGGTAAATTATAAACAAATAAACTTGTTTAATAAATACTGCATTGAGTGCATTTGGATAGATATTTGTTTGAAAGGGTCAAAACCAGTCTTAGTAGGTTTTCTATATAGAAATCCAGAAGAACGTGTTGAGTGGTTTGATCGCTTCGATCTCATGATGGAGGATGTATACGCTTATGCAACAGAGGTAATACTACTTGGAGATTTTAATATTGATTTACTTAAACCGCATAACAACTGGAAAAAAATCTTTGAACTGCAGAATTTAAAACAATTGATTAACACACCAACCAGAATAACATCACAGTCTGAAACACTTATTGACCATATATATGTAAATGACCCGTCTAATATTATTGAAATTTCTGTACCGGTGTTTGGTCTTACTGACCACTTTCCTGTTTGTTTAACATGGTCCAAAAAAAGGAACGAAAATTCCCAGATGTAGCCACCAATACATATCTTCTCGTTGTTATAAAACATTAAATATTGATGTCCTTCTATCTGACCTGTGCTCTGCGAATTTTTCAGAGGTTTATGAATATACCGACCCCGACGAGGCCCTTGAAACTTGGTATCGTATTTTTCTATCTGTAATTGATAAACATGTCCCTATTAGACTTAAACGCATTAGAGCTGATGGCAAACCACAGTGGTTAACCGAAGAAATCAATGCAGCCATTAAACTTCGAGATAATTTATTACAGTCTACAGGGAAAAGTGACAGTTTTAAGAAACAACGAAATAAAGTAACTGCCCTAAAAAGATATACTCGCAAAAAATATTTCAGAGAACTTATTGCTTCTAAAACAGATACAAAATCCATCTGGAAAGCCATTAACGAATTATCTGGGAAAAAATCTGATACTGCTGTTCATTCGGGTATGGAATTGTCTACAGAAAAATTCAATTTACACTTTTCAACAATAGCTCAGAAAACTATAAACTCTGATCACATGATAAACAATGATCTATCATTATTGAAAGATTACTGTGATTCTAAACATATAGATACAAAACTTCAATTTGAATATTTAAGTGTACACGAAGTGTATAGGGCACTATGTGCTTTAAAACAATCTAACTGCTGTGGTCTAGACAACATTGATAGTAAAATCTTGAAATTATCTGCATCTGTTATATCTGAGCATCTCACCTACATTTACAACCTTTGCATCGAAAAGTGTTACTACCCACAGGCTTTTAAGGTAGCCAAAGTACTACCTGTTTATAAATCCGGCGACCCAACTGATTTTTCAAATTATCGACCAATATCAATTCTATCTACTTTGTCTAAACCTCTTGAAAAACATCTTAAACGCAATCTCCAGTTACACTTTACTAAACATGATTTATTTCATCCAAACCAAAGTGGTTTTAGAAAAAACCATTCATGTCATACAGCACTAACCAACTTAGCTGAACAATGGCTTTCAAACATTAATTGTAATCTATTTACAGGTGTACTTTTTGTTGACTTTGCAAAAGCCTTTGACATTATTGACCATGATCTTCTTGTAAAAAAACTTCTATTTTACGGTATATCCAGAAAATCTCTTGATCTATTATCCTCTTTTTTGACCAACAGGAAACAGTCAGTTTTTAAAGCCTCTGTAAAATCCACTTTCCTACCAGTGAATTATGGTGTCCCCCAAGGATCAGTTTTAGGTCCAATCCTTTTTTCGGTTTATATAAATGATCTTCCTCTAGCTATTTCCTCTTCATGTGAACTATTTGCTGACGACACGACACTCCACAGTAAAGGTAAAAAACGTACACTCGGTATGCAGTGCTCTTCAAAAAGATATAAATAATCTTACTGAGTGGTCCAAACTAAATCACATGGCCCTCCATCCTATGAAATCCAAAATTATGTTGATAACAACTAGGCAAAAACGACAAAACATGAAAACTAGATCACCTCCATTGTATCTCTACGATCAGATTATAGAAGAAATTGATTCACATAAGTTACTTGGTCTCACTATCGATAACAATCTATCTTGGTCTAATCACGTTTCTGCTTTATCTCGGAAGATCTCAAGTAAGTTATTTCAATTAAACAGAATTAAGCATTTCCTTGACCAACATTCTCGGAAGTTATTTTTCCATGCCTATATACAATCTGATATTGACTATGCTTCAACTTGCTGGGACATGGCCAGTCACAATTGCTTGAAACCACTGGAGCGTTTGTATAGACGTTCACTAAAAATCGTACTCCTTAAATCATCTCTTCAAGTTGCAGACTATAAAGAACTTGAGATTCTCCCATTCAGTCAGAAATGTCGTTTCAATAAGGGTGTGTTCATGTACAAAATAATGAACAATCTCGCACCTTCTTATCTACGTACCAAATTCCTTGTAAACACCTTTCGTAATAAACATTTGATATCCATTCCCCGGCCCAGAATTGATCTATTCATGTCTTCCTTAGCATATTCGGGTGGTAAACTTTGGAATGCAATTCCTTGTGACATAAGAAATAAAATAGCTTATCTACGTTTAAAACACATTATCATAAATATCTAATGCTAAGTTATAGCTAACCTTCTGTGGTATTTTTGGATCGTAATCTTGTATCCAATTTCCTCAAATGTTTTTTTTTTTTTTTTTTTTTAACTCATCTCTATGTCTTTATTCTGCTGCTGCTTGACTTCTCTGCCTATTTGTCTATCTGTCTGTCTGTATTGTCTGCCTGTCAGTCTTTCTCTCTCTCTCTCTCTCTCTCTCTCTCTCTCTCTCTCTCTCTCTCTCTCTCTCTTCTCTCTCCCTCTGTCTCTCTCTCTTCCATCTCTCTCCCAGTCTCTCTCTTCTCTCCATCTCTCTCTCTCTTTCTCTCTCTCTCTCTCTCTTCTCTCCATCTCTCCCTACTCTCTCTCTCTCTGTTTGAGTAGGCTTGGTTGTGAACGGAGGGGTAGACGGGGTGAGGTGGGGTGTTTGTTACGAGGGGCGAGGATGGAATTGGTTGCAGAGAACACGGGATAGAGAGGAAAGGGAAATTGCGTGCGAATCTGGAGGGCGCAAGAATGTGTGTTGTACGCCCCCTTCCGGAACAGATTCTTGGTTTCAATATTGATTTACTATCATGTGGATTTATATTTGTGATTATTATGTGTTCTGTAATTCTATTTTTTCAGATCATGCTATTCGACAGATGTAACGTTTGGCAATGCATATGTATATATGTGCGCATGGTGTTATATTGAATTGTAATGCTATCATTTTTAATCATTATCATTCATTACTATTGTTATTGATATTATTATTGCTTGGAAAGGATTGTTCGACAGGTGGATGTTTGGTTAATGGTTGGGGTGTGGAGGGTGGCTTTTGTGTTTGAAATGTTTCTTTTTTCATTTTTGAGGGCAAGATGCAAACAAGCCTGCTATGTGCTTATTCTTTTCCCTCATTAAACAAATTTCGTTCGTTCGTTCGTTCGTTCGTTCTCTCTTTCCGGTTAGTTGTTCAAGTTCATTTTCCCTGTTTCTATCTTCTGCAGATTTCATTAACTTTTTAAATCTCAGGCTATCCATCTGTGTTACCACTATAATTGCGGTAGGTTTATGCTGAATTATCAAAATATATGATGTGCATTGTAAAGATGACAAATTGTAATGTTAAACTTCGACGTATTCTTGCATCTCAGATATTCGCTATACCCTTCCCCCACCCCATCGATCCCCACTCATCCCCCATTTTCCAGCCGTCTACAACATCACCTCCAAGAGATGATGTAATGGCATTGTCAAATGACAGTGTACCTGTAGCACATCTGAAAGGCAATGTATCGATATGAATAAATGTCAAGCACACACGAGACAGAAATAAAAATCTCACATCACACACAATCTTACTCCATACGCGTTCTTACCCAGGGATATAACACTTAGACTTTTTTAAAAATACCACCCCTTCTTTATTAAATTATTTGAAAATGTCTACACTCAGAACTCCGGGTGTAGAGCAGAAAGAAATGGGGAAAGTTTTAAAAGGTTTTTCACTCAGCTTTAACATCACTGGAAGATTCTCCAAAGTCCTTCCTCGTCGCCTCTCTCCCCTGAAGTTCACCAGGGACGACGTCAACGACCCCCAACCTGGGTCTGGCTCCACGGCTAGCCAAACGTAGCCGGAACCTTCCTTCTGTAAGTCTTCACGACCGGTGCAGCCTCAAACGCCTACGGCAGGGAGCTCCTCCAGCTTCTCACTCCCGTAGCGGAGCGTGCCATCTGTACATCTTCACACCCGGTGCAGCCTCAAACGTCTACGGCAGGGAGCTCCTCCAGCTTCTCACTCCCGTAGCGGAGCATGCCACCTCTACAAACAAAGTCTGGGAACACCACCATTACTATCCCAGTTCCTAACACTTCAATAATAAATTTATCAGCTTCGTCTCCACCTGAAAAACTAACCACCATTCCCTTCTCTCTCCACCTCGGCAATTCCTGAGATAAATAGAAATAAATAATATTATTTCCAATTCATTTCAACAAACAAGACAATTTTATTATATAAACAACAGCTTGTCTCCTCACACGGCCTCGAACCATCTCGAATCTATAAAACAATGGAAAGAATAATTTTCATATACTTGTCAAACATATTCATCGTAATACTATTCATAAACCATAAACAAAACCAAGCTGTAAAGAAAATGAAATATTATAACTTAACAACACTAAGTCTTCAACTTACCCGGGCCTCTCTCTCCAGGACTTACTAGCGTCTTACGCTCTCTCGGTCTGTCACAGCAGACAGCGCACGCTCTCTCTCTCGGTCTGTCACAGCAGACAGCTAAACATCGACCGGCCACACATACAAACTTCAAGCTCACCCGTTATAAAAACTGCACGAGATCCATGCATCTCCCCGCTAAAACCTGTGCACGGGCTACACACATGTCTGCATCAGCATATCAAACTTTTATACCAGTTTGGGTGCGCTTATACACTGCAATAAAATAAATGCACCTCTATCTCTATACTAAACACAATTAAATGAAAACCTATAAAAAATATTAAAACATTTTCTTTACAATAAAGGACATTTACTTTTTTTTTTTTTTTGCTGTCCCAACCTCTGTGCCACCTCATTGGCAGTGCACCCACGCCGCTCATTCCGACACCCCGTCCACAGCCACAGCCCGGTCAGCCCCGCCGCAGCCCCGGCACCAACAGTCCACAGGGAGCAGTAAATGTCAAGTCGTCAAGAGGCAACCCACCGGAGGAGACACGGCACTGCCCCGAGTCACTTCGGTGGTGTTCAGTGGTGCCTCTTCTGATCCAACATACGCAGGACACCACCTACTAAGCCACCTATTGAAGACAATAACTGCTTAGTCTGGGAGCCGGCGTGAGTGAGCTCTCCCTTCGAAGGGCGCCACCACGTCCGTCCAACGACAGTCCCCATGGACTCGCCGATACCGGTGACCCCGACGGAACCAAAACAAGGCCACAGACGTGGAGAGGACATCTTCCCAACTGAGTCCGTAGCAAACTCAACTCTGGGTAGGAGCCGGTCAGGGCAGAAAGACATTTATATGTTGACATCAGCAAACAGGAACGTTCCACAATGGGGGAATGTTGTACTAGCTCGCCTCCTCAGTGGCACTGCTTCCTTCCACGTCTTTCTTTCTGGCTGTCTCATACATGGCCACATTCAGCAACGTCTTCTGATAGCCTCAAAAACCAGCAGTCCCCAAGGAGTGATCATATAATCAGGTCGCCAGGGGTCTACGAGTGTCAGAAGACTCTGCACCGGTGTGTCACTTCGGTGAGGCTCATTAACCCTTGTTCTTATCGGTCGTGTGCAGGACCTACTAAGCCTCTAACTCACAAAAAGAGTTATCAATCACACAGTCTCCGAGACTGACCGCCCCTGTCCTTCAACAGTCTCCATGAAGGTACCAATACAGTTGACGTGATGACTTCACCATCCATCAACAGTCTCCATGAAGGCACCAATACAGTTGACGTGATGACTCCACCATCCAGCAACAGTCTCCATGAAGGCACCAAAACAGTTGACGTGATGACTTCACCGTCAGCAGGGACGTGGAACAGAATTGCGAGGGTGCTCAAAGACGGCATGAAGAACTAGACAATTTCAGACTTTTTGTAATGATGGTTAGTGAGGGAGAGGACAATTCAGATGATGTCAAGGATTTCCATTTCGACGTGAGACTATAAAACAGGACTTTTATCTTCGTTTACATTCCTTTTTCTATTTCAAATAAAATTAGATTTTTCCATTGCTGCATCGCACCTGACCTCCACCACCGTCTCCTTCACTCCACACATCACCCCCTCCTCTCCACATCACCCCTCCCTCTCCACATCACCCCCCCCTTTCCACATCACCCCCTCCCCTCCCACATCACCCTCCCCTTTTCACATCACCCTCTCCCTCTCACATCACCCCCTCCCTCTCCACATCACCCCCTCCCTTTCCACATCACCCCCTCCCTTTCCACATCACCCCCTCCCTCTCCACATCACCCCTCCCTCTCCACATCACCCCATCCTCTCACCCCCTCCACATCACCCCTCCCTCTCCACATCACCCTCTCCCTTTCCACATCACCCCTCTCCCTTTCCACATCACCCCCTCCCTCTCCACATCACCCTCTCCCTTTCCACAATCCCCCCTCCCTCTCCACATCACCCTCATCCCTTTCCCACATCACCCTCTCCCTTTCCACATCACCCCCTCCCTCTCCACATCACCCTCTCCCTCTCCACATCACCCTCTCCCTCTCCACATCACCCTCTCCCTTTCCACATCACCCCTCCCTCTCCACATCACCCTCTCCCTTTCCACATCACTCTCTCCCTTTCCACATCACCCCCTCCCTCTCCACATCACCCTCTCCCTCTCCACATCACCCTCTCCCTCTCCACATCACCCTCTCCCTCTCCACATCACCCCCTCCCTTTCCACATCACCCTCTCCCTCTCCACATCACCCTCTCCCTCTCCACATCACCCTCTCCCTTTCCACATCACCCCCTCCCTTTCCACATCACCCCACCCCTCTCCACATCACCCCCTCCCTCTCTTTGTATGTACGTACACATTTTCTTTTAAATCGGACCTATATGTAGGCCTGTGTCTGAGTGACGCAGGCCCCATTTTCATAAATGTGTGCACTCCTTTCTTTTTGTTCTTTTATCCTTTATGTTATTCACCTCATATGTCTGACATAGTTTAGTTTATCCTTTATGTTATTCACCTCATATGTCTGACATAGTTTAGTTTATCCTTTATGTTATTCACCTCATATGTCTGACATAGTTTAGTTTATCCTTTCTGTTATTCACCTCATATGTCTGACATAGTTTAGTTTATCCTTTATGTTATTCACCTCATATGTCTGACATAGTTTAGTTTATCCTTTATGTTATTCACCTCATATGTCTGACATAGTTTAGTTTAGGAAGGACAGACTGGTAGAACAGATTATGCCTTCAATCTCAATTCTTGATTGAAGTTCAGAGTTCTTTTTATAATGTGAGTATATCCAGGCATCGACCGGTTCCAGAAGATACAGAGACCTCCAGAGTGTTGGTCAGGGCATTGGAGCAATGTTTTCAGTGACAAGTTCATCCAGTAGATGAAGCCAGATTATGTGGTTCAAGTCTTACTGTCCGTTGAAGCGCCAGCCAGAATTACACACACACACACACACACGCGCGCACGCACGCACGCACGCACGCACGCACGCACGCACGCACGCACGCACGCACGCACGCACGCACGCACACACACACACACACACACACACGTTTCTAATGGAAGTCGAACTTAACAACCTCACAGACTTGAAGCCACTAATCTAGTGACCGACCAAGGAACCACGGCATTTTCCTGTCGGCACAATCAACGTTGATGACTTCTGAGGGCCCCATTCTGCCACCACAGGGCTCTTAAAGGCAACCTGTTCACCGACCAGGAATGGTGTAGGGACTGGATCTTTGTGTCGAGAACTACCAGGACGTAGTAGATGGCGCCTTGCGTACCTGTTTAGTCCCTCCCCATAGTAGAACTTGTTGCGGAAGTCTGGGATAGATGGCGCCTTGCTTACCTGTTTATCCGCCTTGGCTTAAGGCTGTGTCAAGCCAGTTGACATAGGCTAGAACACCAAGGCTACATCAGAATGCTGTTATGCTCTGCATAGTTATGAGGAGATTGTCCTCAGTCGTGACAAGCTCCTAGCATAACATTATCAGTCTCTAAAATCTCCCGAAGTCGGAGTGTGGATGCCCATGTGGCGTGGTAATCAAAAACGGTCACACACGTCATGTTCTCACCCCCAGCTGATGCATTTGTACCATAGTGTTCAAATACTTCGGCTGCTGAGATGATCCCTGGAGTCTTTTAGCCAGGGTACGACGACAACAACAACAACTGCTTACCTGTTCAGCCCCTCCCCATAGAAGAACGTGTTGCGGAAGTCTGGGATAGATGGCGCCTTGCTTACCTGTTTAGCCCCTCCCCATAGAAGAACTTGTTGCGGAAGTCGGGTATTCTGCTGACGGCGGGCAGTCTGGTGCTGATCCTGTTCAGCTCCTGCACCACCAGGTTCTTCTCCCGCCGGTAGAACCGTTCTGCTGCCGTCCTGCACACAGAGGCAGGGTAGTGGGGAGGGTGGTTGGGAGGAGAGGGTTTGGTGTGTTGTTTGTTGCCCACAGAGGCAGGGTAGTGGGGAGGGT
>CM031598.1:120808716-120816216 GCA_018398815.1 Conus ventricosus
CGTGTATATTCCATTTTCCTGTTTGTGAGCGAGATATGGACCCTCACAGTAGATCTGGAAAGAGGGCTCTAAACCCACGGAAATCAGATGCTATCACCAGACTCTCAACGTCAGATGTACTGATCATATCACCAATGGGCAATTATGTTAAGCCATCAAGAAGCACGTAGGTCCATACTAAGACCTGCAGACATCGGTGAAGACAGAAAATGACATTGGTACGGCTATGTGACAAGATCCAAGGACCTTGAGAACACAGTCCTAGAAGGAATTGCTAAGGAATGGAGACGGACTGAAAGAATGAAGCGAATGAACTGACAACATTTCAGACCGGACAGGGAGCCATTTGGACAGACCCGGACCTTGGCAAACAGAGATATCAAAGGAGGAACCTGGTGGACCTGTTCTGTGCAGCGCCCAAACGACTCTAATGAGGTCCATGAAGAAGATTTCGTTTGATTAAAGTTCTCTACATATGTCTCCTGCATTTACATATAATGCTGATTTCAGTTCTCTACATATGTCTCCTGCATTGACATATAATGCTGATTTCACTTCTCTACATATGTCTCCTGCATTTACATATAATGCTGATTTCAGTTCTCTACATATGTCTCCTCCATTTACATATAATGCTGATTTCAGTTTTTTACATATGTCTCCTGCATTTACATATAATGCTGATTTCCGGCACCCGCCTCCGTGACTCAGTGGCAAGGGATGGGAGATCGTACGTTCGAGTCCCACCAGGCGCAATCATTGGTGTGGTTTCTTTTGTTTGCTTGTATGTTTGTTTGTTTCTTTTGTTTTTTTTTTTTTTGTTTTTTTGTTGTTGTTGTTGTTTTCTTTTGCCCCGTTTGTTCAACTGGAAAAAAAACAGTATAATATGAGAAAAACATGTAGGTGTAGGGAAAAGGGTAAGGAAAGAAAGAGAAAATGGAGGTAAACTGTCATGAAGGGCCGGGGAACGGCCCATTCAAAGGAACACGAGAGAAAACAGTCACAGCTGATACTACACTGGAAAAGACCACGAAGAACAATCAGGAAAACATAGTCTTCTTTCCGAAAGCGCAGGAATCAAAGACAAAAAAAAAGGTATTCATGTTGGAAATCGCACGAACAAACAGTAGAAGACAACGGTCTGCATGAAAACGCGGTAAAAAAAAACCCAGGTGATAATGACATGCAGGAAACTGCAGGGGAAAAAGGCAGGAAAGCACAGGGACCAGTAGGAAGATTTAGGAACCACTGGCAGGAAAGCACAGGGACCAGTAGGAAGATTTAGGAACCACTGGCAGGAAAGCACAGGGACCAGTAGGAAGATTTAGGAACCACTGGCAGGAAAGCACAGGGACCAGTAGGAAGATTTAGGAACCACTGGCAGGAAAGCACAGGGACCAGTAGGAAGATTTAGGAACCACTGGCAGGAAAGCACAGGGACCAGTAGGAAGATTTAGGAACCACTGGCAGGAAAGCACAGGGACCAGTAGGAAGATTTAGGAACCACTGGCAGGAAAGCACAGGGACCAGTAGGAAGATTTAGGAACCACTGGCAGGAAAGCACAGGGACCAGTAGGAAGATTTAGAAACCACTGGCAGGAAAGCACAGGGACCAGTAGGAAGATTTAGGAACCACTGGCAGGAAAGCACAGGGACCAGTAGGAAGATTTAGGAACCACTGGCAGGAAAGCACAGGGACCAGTAGGAAGATTTAGGAACCACTGGCAGGAAAGCACAGGGACCAGTAAGAAGATTTAGGAACCACTGGCAGGAAAGCACAGGGACCAGTAGGAAGATTTAGGAACCACTGGCAGGAAAGCACAGGGACCAGTAGGAAGATTTAGGAACCACTGGCAGGAAAGCACAGGGACCAGTAGGAAGATTTAGGAACCACTGGCAGGAAAGCACAGGGACCAGTAGGAAGATTTAGGAACCACTGGCAGGAAAGCACAGGGACCAGTAGGAAGATTTAGGAACCACTGGCAGGAAAGCACAGGGACCAGTAGGAAGATTTAGGAACCACTGGCAGGAAAGCACAGGGACCAGTAGGAAGATTTAGGAACCACTGGCAGGAAAGCACAGGGACCAGTAGGAAGATTTAGGAACCACTGGCAGGAAAGCACAGGGACCAGTAGGAAGATTTAGGAACCACTGGCAGGAAAGCACAGGGACCAGTAGGAAGATTTAGGAACCACTGGCAGGAAAGCACAGGGACCAGTAGGAAGATTTAGGAACCACTGGCAGGAAAGCACAGGGACCCGTAGGAAGATTTAGGAACCACTGGCGAGGCAGAAGTAAGTTAGAAATTGAGGCTTAAAAAGGATGCAGTAACATACATGGACATGTACGAAAATCCATAAAAGAAAGGAACGAAAAGAGATAGAAAATAGAAATTAGAAAAGATTCAATGAGTGAATAAACACACAACGAGTACAGGGTCATGTCAAAAAGATTCAGTAATGAGTGAATAAACACACTCAAGTGCTGGGTCATGTCAAAAAGATTCAGTAATGAGTGAATAAACACACTCAAGTGCTGGGTCATGTCAAAAAGATTCAATAATGAGTGAATAAACACACTCAAGTGCTGGGTCATGTCAAAACGATTCAATATTGAGTGAATAAACCGACGCAAGTGCAGAGTCATGTCAAAAAAGATTCAATATTGAGTGAATAAACCCACGCAAGTGCAGAGTCATGTCAAAAAGATTCAATAATGAGTGAATAAACACACTCAAGTGCAGAGTCACGTCAAAAAGATTCAATAATGAGTGAATAAGCACACTCAGGTGCAGAGTCATGTCAAAAAGATTCAATAATGAGTGAATAAACAGACACAAATGCAGGGTCATGTCAAAAAGATTCAATAATGAGTGAATAAACAGACACAAATGCAGGGTCATGTCAAAAAGATTCAATAATGAGTGAATAAACAGACACAAGTGCAGCAGAGTCATGTCAAAAAGATTCAATAATGCGTGCATAAACAGACACAATTGCAGGGTCATGTCAAAAAGATTCAATAATGAGTCAATAAACAGACACAATTGCAGGGTCATGTCAAAAAGATTCAATAATGAGTGAATAAACAGACACAAGTGCAGCAGAGTCATGTCAAAAAGATTCAACAATGAGTGAATAAACAGACACAAATGCAGCAGAGTCATGTCCAAAAGATTCAATAATGAGTGAATAAACACACGCAAGTGCTGGGTCATGTCCAAAAGATTCAATAATGAGTGAATAAACAGACACAATTGCAGCAGAGTCATGTCAAAAAGATTCAATCATGCGTGAATAAACAGACACAAGTGCAGGGTGATGTCGTAGTAGGCAGGCCAATGTAGGAAGGGCTGTTCAAGGCAGACGAATTCAACACTGAAACAAAGGACGGGAGAGAGGGACAGCAATTGATCAGGCCAGTAATGATGATAGGGCCCGTGGCGTATCCAGGGCGAGCTAATGACCCGTGGTTAATTGCCGGAGAGGGGGATGGGGGGATTGGGGGGATTGGGGGAGGGGGGGGGGGGGGCGGACAATTCACAGGAGATAGATTCACGGGTCACGTTGCCTTCCTGTTCCCATTGTCATCACCACGTTTGGCACTACCATATAAAGCTGTGTGAGTGAGTGTGGGGTTGGGTGGGTGGGTGAGGGTGGGGGGTGGGGCTGGGGGTATGGGTGCGTGTGTGTGGGTGGGTGGGTGAATGAGTGTGGGTATGGGTTTGGGTGAGAGAGAGAGAGAGAGAGAGAGAGAGAGAGAGAGAGAGAGAGAGAGAGAGAGAGGCAGACAGTCAGAGAGAGAGAGAGAGAGAGAGAGAGAGAAAGGGAGAGACGCTTGACGCTTTGACGCTTTGATGTTTTATTGCCTTCAGCGAAGTTAGCCATAAAGGCAAGGGGGTTCCACACATAGTTTTTTAGAAATCGCATCATTCATAAATCATAACAAATAATAATCATGATAGAAAACAATACAGTCAAAACAAATATTACAAAGTTTTTTTTTGCGTATTAATGTTGCCGGGCATCTTATACACGTTCATAAAGAGTGACATAAAATTAAACACACAACGTAGAATATACTATTTTCCCTTCCCTATCGCACCCTGCACCCTCCACCCCCACCCCGTCCCCCTCCTCGCCGCCCCCCCCCCCCCCCCCCCCCCCCCCCCCCTACCCCTCCACACTTGCCTTTTCCTATCCTGACCCACCAATCTCCTTCATTTGACCCTCACCCTCTTACCCTCCCCTCAGTCCTAACTGACAACACTCCACGCATACAAGAGAACCAAAAAGAGCAAACGCTCACTCACACGCATACGTCGCACAAACACCGCTCTCCTAGCTTGTCCACCCCCCCCCCCTTGCCCATCCCTCCCCCCCTTCATAATATAACTGTTCTCTCACTCCTCGCGCCGCTCCCTCACCCCCCCCCCCCCTCTCCATCTCCGCACGCCCCCCTCCCCCTCCCACCCGCCCTCCCCCTTCCCCCACGCCCACCAACCCTCTCAAACGCACGCACACTTGGCCTACAACATTCGGACCATCCAATGACTATAGACTTAGTTATTTAATTATTAGGTTCTAGTTTCTTATTTCTTATTTTCATAGCTTCCAATATATATTTAGCAAAGGCAACAATGGTTGAATTATCATTTGTTAAAAGATCCCTTATACCATTTATTGATGGCTGGATATGAATCATATTAAAGAAGGAGTATTTACGACGAATGTCTGAGAACTGTTGACACTGGAAAATAAAGTGTACTTCATCTTCAACATTCTGACCACACAATACACAGTTTGTGACTTCCCTATCCATACACCAGTGTTTTGCAATACCTAAGCCGTGTACTCTTAATCTAAACCTTGTCAGTGCTTCTCTCATTCTTTTGTTTGTAATTAAAGTTAAATACTTCTCTGGTTCAAACACAGATTTAAATGAATAATACCATGAGTATTTATCACTAGTTTCAATCTCTGAGTGCCATTTTTGCTTGTAGCATGATATAAGCCTGTCCTTGAATTCTGATATAAACCCCTCTTCAATTCCGACATCTTGGCATAGCCATACTATTCCAAAGCCATTTTCTATTAAAATATTCTTTACTCTCGAAGCCCAGTTACAACTATCTGTTTCTAGCCGCATTAGCATCATCTCATAAGCTTGTCTACATATTCTATTCATCGGCAGTCTAACCAATCGGACCCAGTACTTAACGCATTTTATTGCTGTTCTGACAGATAGCGGATATCTTCCTGTTTCTCCATAAACCATTTTGTTGGAAGAGTGCAATGGAAGTCCCAAAAATCGCTTGATAGCAAAAGTATGAACTTTTTCTATTTCTGTTACATCTTCGAGCCCCCAGATTTCTGCTGCATAAGTTAAGATGGGTTCAATTTGGGCATCAAACAGTTTCCAGAATAGAAAGGGATCAATCGTACGTAATCTTCGAAGCGATCTCAGGATCTCCATCACTCCCTTCTTACCTTTCTTACTCATTTCAAGCAAAGAAGCATTCGTACTTAATTTTGTGGTAAATACCAGACCTAGGTATTTGTACGTATTTGTTACCTTTAATGCTTCACTTCCGTACACCCATCTTTCCCTTACTCCAAGGTAGCCTCCTTTACGAAAAACCACTACATTAGTTTTATCTAAATTAACCTCTAAACGCAATCTATCTGCTTCTTTTTTAGATTGTTTAGCTGATTTTGTAGGCCTATGACTGTATCTGATAGCAAGATTACGTCATCTGCAAAGAGCAGCAGAAATAGCTCGATAGATCCTGGTACCATCTGAATCCCGTGCTTACCCTCCCTAATTAATTCCAGGGCCAATTCATTGATAAAAAAAGTAAACATTATCGGACTGAGTATGCACCCTTGTTTTACGCCTCTCGGACAGTCGAAGAAGTCTGAATACGAATGTTTGTCTCTGACACAAGCTCTTACCGAGTTGTAGACACCTTTTAGAGCTTTATACAACTTTCCATCAACACCAGTTTTACGTAATACAGACCATAAAACGTTTCTGTTCACAGTGTCAAAAGCTTTTCTAAAATCAACGAAAGCTACATAGAGTTTTGTATTTTTTGCTAGATATTTATGGACAATAGTGTACAGAGTAAAAATATGATCAACTGTACTATAACCTACTCTAAACCCAGCCTGTTCTTCTGCTAGTTTTCCTTCTTGTTCTGCCCACTGAGTGAGCCTCTTATTTAGAATGCGTGTGTACACTTTGCTGACGACACTTGTTAGGGCTATACCACGGTAATTATCAGGTACATTAACATCCCCTTTCTTGTGGATTGGAACTATTATAGATTTGCACCATTCCGCCGGAAAGGTACCCTGTTCAAAAATCTTATTAAAAAGTTTTGCGAGAAAGGTAACAATAGCATCGTTTGCATTTTTCAGCATCTCGCCAACTATTTTATCAATGCCAGAGCTTTTGCCCGTTTTTAATTTTCTAATACTAGATTCAACTTCCTCCTTAGAAATAGGATTGTTAAAAAGGGGTTCATGCGACTCACCGGTCGGGTCATCAATTACGATTTCCTCTTGTTCCAGATCAGGAGTTGCTGTGTTGAAAAGATTATAGAAATGTTCAAACCACTGGTCCTTAGAAATGTCGTTATATAGCACTGTTTTTCTGTTCACTGATCTGATGGTTTTCCAAAATAACTTTGGGTCATTAGCCGACAGCTTTAGCTTCATTATTCGTTCTTTATCAAATTCTTGTCTCTTGGAAAATAAAAGGTGTTTATACTGTCTCCTTTCTTCTACGTATTTATCCCCATAGGTTCCATTAAGTTTTTTTGACCTTTGAAATAGGTTCAAATACCTTTTCACAGTTCTCTTTTTTAGAGCACATTCTTTATCATACCATCCATTTTTGCTTTTTTTCCTGTTGCCAACAGTTTGAATCATGGCGGCTGCAGCTCCATATAACGTTTTGACAAAAATATCAAGAGAGGCATTTATATCGACAGAAAGAGCCTGAAGAGCTTTTTTAATACAACATTTACAATCATCGGAATTAAGTTCACGAACATATTCTAGTAAACAATCGTTTGACCAAACAATACATTCTTCTTCATTCTCCATTGACATCGAATTGACCGTACGTTCCACAACATTTCGTAGGCTAAATTCGACAGGCAAATGCCATGAATCGATCCGGTCACTGACATGCAAATGACATTCACACAAAAACAACTCTTTTGAAATGATAAAATAGTCAATAACACTATTTCCATGTGGAGAAATGTAAGTAAATTGACCATCACCATCACCAGAACACGTACCGTTTACAATAACACAATCTAACATATAGCACAAATTCAATAAAGATTTACCAAAATTATTCACACACTTATCCCTTGACAGTCTGCTAAAGTCATGCAAGTCGTCGTCGTCATCCTCCTCATCATCATCAGTAACAGGAGAATAACAAAATACTTCATCCCAGTTGGGCTGTTCCTGACCTGTCCTG
>CM031598.1:120821216-120826216 GCA_018398815.1 Conus ventricosus
CGTTGAAGCCATTACTCACACCAGACAACAAAATCGTTCAGGTCGACTGGCAGCAAGTGTCTGACAAAGATGGATCGACAAAGATTTATCTGGAACATATCATATCGTGCACTTCGTTACCTCTCCTTCCAGTGAAACATTTCCTTTGACTATAGTGAAAATAAATCTCTTGATTTCTACTTCGGTTAGTCACTCTTTGGTGCTCCCGATCTATAAGTAACTGATTATATATCATCCTCACGGGACAGATTATTATTATTATTATTATTATTATTATTATTATTATTATTATTATTGTTGTTGTTGTTGTTGTTATTATTATTATTATTGTTGTTGTTGTTGTTGTTGTTGTTATCATTATTATGAATACTTATATAGCGCCTATTCTCGGCTAGAGACCATGCTCTAAGCGCTTTACAATCCACACTCGTTTACACAACGGGCTGCCTACCTGGGTAGTGCCGACTGAAGAGCTGCCAGCTGGCGCTTCATTCAGTCGTTTCCCGTGTCATCCAGTCAATATCGTTCAATATCGTTCACTCAGTTTCCTTACTTTCTTCATTCTTTCCATTTCTCACGCAGGGTGCTTGCTGTGTGTAACGAGTCATCCATACCAACGGCCAAACTGGCCTTCTCTTCCGAAAGTTGGTGATGGGATTTTACGTGTGTGCAAGATGTTATGCGTGCGTTCACACACGGAACCTCGGTTTATAGTCTCATTCGAAGGACTGCATGGGAAATGGAGTCAGAACCAATGTTAACTCCGAGAGAAAAATCCCTCTGTACCGAAATGGCCCGGCGGAGATTCGAACCCGCAACCCCAGGATCACTAAGATTGCGAGTCCGGAGCTCTACCACTGAGCTATTCCGGCCCGATGTGATGAGTCCCAGATTAATCTTTGTCGATCAATCTTTGTCGACCATTGATGCAGTGACACTAACTTAATACTCTGTGATCACGTGTATGAAAGAACAACAAAATGAGTATTTCGGTTTCATTTGGGGGGACTGCAGGAGTTCATTTGGGGGACTGCAGGAGTTCATTTGGGGGACTGCAGGAGTTCATTTGGGGGGACTGCAGGAGAAAAATAAAGCATACAAGCGAAAAGAGATTGACCGAGCCACCAAACAAAGAACAGACAAATGACAAAACAGACACTACGTGTTTCGACTTATTGGTTCTTTCTCAGGCAGGACAAACAACATTCAAAACAATAGAAACAAAAGTCAAAGAGATCGAGAATCGAATATGCACCAAGATATAAGAGGTCTGTGCGTGTGAGTCTTCTGTTTCCACTGCTGTGAATGGTGTTTGGCCAACCAGAAGAAAACCTAATACATCGAAACGCGTAGTGTCTGTTTTATAATTTCTTTGCTCCTACGTTTAGCGGCCCAGTAATCCCATTGTTGCTGTTATGCCATAACCCCAAACTCACTCAAAGAGATGAATCCCCTGCACTTCACCAATCAGAAGGCAGCTGAGAGGATTTGATGAATCATGTGACCTGACGTCAGAGAACGTCAGAGACAGAGATGGCAAAGAAAGCTGAATTTCAGTCCCCAGTTTTTAATTCAGGTTTTTTTCTGGAAACCCCATTTCCTCTTCAAGGGCCAGCGGTCAAAAGGTAATCCCCTCTAACTATTCAGCCATTATATTTCACCGAACACCAGAAATAGTAACGTTTTGCAATTGGTAGGCGAATCACCCGGAGGTTTCATTCTCATTCCGTTTGATGCGCCAGTCACCATAGTTCTGTGTCATCTCATGCTATTTGTAGCCCAGCCGACCACAAGGCGCCGTATCAGGTCTGCTGCCAAGCACACATCGATTCCATACCTGAAGTTCTAGAAGAGCAGTTCATTCCGAGCATGCCAGAAACAGTTCATCGCACTGTGAGTAAACGTCACTTTTTTCTTGTTTATCAATAGTGAAATGTTGGTAGAAAGGCAAATCAGCCACAGTCCACTGGCAATACACAATGGTCAATTGGGGGTCACATGTGAAAGATAAGGCAAGCTGAACTATTGGATGGCATTGTTCCTCCATGTTTCGGGATCATTGAGGCTTTGTTCAGCCTGCACAGTGTCCATCAATCTTCCCCCTGTGTGTTGGCATCCTTAAGGCTTTGTTCAGCCTGTATATTGTCCATCAATCTTCCCCCTGTGTGTTGGGATCCTTAAGGCTTTGTTCAGCCTGTATATTGTCCATCAATCTTCCCCCTGTGTGTTGGGATCCTTAAGGCTTTGTTCAGCCTGTATATTGTCCATCAATCTTCCCCCTGTGTGTTGGGATCCTTAAGGCTTTGTTCAGCCTGTATATTGTCCATCAATCTTCCCCTGTGTGTTGGGATCGTTAAGGCTTTGTTCAGCCTAAAGATTGTCCATCAATCTTCCCCTGTGTGCTGGGATCGTTAAGGCTTTGTTCAGCCTAAAGTTGTCCATCAATCTTCCCTCTGTGTGATGGGATCGTTAAGGCTTTGTTCAGCCTAAAGATTGTCCATCAATCTACCCTCTGTGTGTTGGGATCGTTAAGGCTTTGTTCAGCCTAAAGATTGTCCATCAATCTTCCCCCTGTGTGTTCGGATCGTTAAGGCTTTGTTCAGCCTAAAGATTGTCCATCAATCTTCCCCTGTGTGTTGGGATCGTTAAGGCTTTGTTCAGCCTAAAGATTGTCCATCAATCTTCCCCCTGTGTGTTGGGATCGTTAGAGCTTTGTTCAGCCTAAAGATTGTCCATCAATCTTCCCCCTGTGTGTTGGGATCGTTGGAGCTTTGTTCAGCCTAAAGTTTGTCTATCAATCTTCCCCCTGCAATCTGTCCAACAGTCCTCTCCCCTCCTCCTCCCACCCTCCCCATAACCTCTCCTCGTTGCCCTGCCCCCCCCCCCCCCCCGCCCTCCCCTACCTCTACCCCTTTCTTCTCTCCTGTCTGGTGATGGAACATGGGGTCGATGTGTTTCAACATTGTCCCTTGAACCAGCGTTTTGCTTCCATCAGCTTTCAATATTGATCTGATAGCAGTGTGCTGATTTGCTTCAACGGCTGTGGTCTTTTAGTGAAGGAGGCGGGAGGGAGGGGTGGGTGGGAGGGGAGGGGGCTGGATCGGCTTGGCGTTTCTGTGAAACAACCGTCCTCTTTTCTTGAATCTCATGAAAAATGTATGGTCGGTGCTGGAGATTTGTGATTGAGTGCGTCTCTCTCTCTCTCTCTCTCTCTCTCTCTCTCTCTCTCTCTCTCTCTCTCTCTCTCTCTCTCTCTCTCTCTCTCTCTGTGTCTCTCTGTCTCTCTCTGAAAATTGTATGGTCGGTGCTTGAGATTTGTGATTCTCTCTCTCTCTCTCTCTGTCTCTCTCTCTCTCTCTCTCTCTCTCTCTCTCTCTCTCTCTCTCTCTCTCTCTTTCTCTCTCTCTGTCTCTGTCTCTGTCTCTCTGTCTCTCTCTCTCTCTCTCTCTCTCTCTCTCTCTCTCTCTCTCTCTCTCTCTCTCTCTCTATCTCTCTCTCTTTCTCTCTCTCTGACAGGGGAGGGAGAAACAATGTCTCGGTCTTTGTCCGTGTCTGTTGTTTATTTCCTCCTGATTCCTGTAGCATCGATTGCCCGTGGATCCCCACTGTGTTGTTAATTGCAGGACTCCTGTAGTCACTGGCCTGTGTAAAACGGATCGACCAGACAGTGTCTGTTTTCCACTTTTTAGTTTTCACGAGAAGAACGAGCAAATATGCCCAGTTATGTGCATTACTTACCAGTGGCCATGGCAGGTCTTGTCTTTTGTGTGTGTGTGTGTATGTGTGTGTGTGTGTGTGTGTGTGTGTGGTGTGTGTGTGTGTGTGTGCGTGCGTGCGTGCGTGCGTGCGTGCGTGCGTGAGTGCGTGCGTGCGTGCGTGCGTGCGTGCGTGCGTGCGTGCGTGCGTGTTGTGTGTGTGTGTGTGTGTGTGTGTGTGTGTGTGTGTGTGTGTGTGTGTGCGTGTGTGTGTTTCATTTTGATTTGTCTGTTATTGGTCTATCTTGTCGTCCTGGTTAGTATTTTCTCATTCTATGTTTATGCTTATCTCTCATGCTCTTTTCAAGTCGGTTCGGCAAAAACTGTTTTGATTATTGTGCTGTGGAGAGACTCTCTCTCTCTCTCTCTCTCTCTCTCTCTCTCTCTCTCTCTCTCTCTCTCTCTCTCTCTCTCTCTTGGCCAAAAGGTCTGACAGGTGATCACAGATTCACAAAGTGCTGAAGCAGAAACCGCTGTCTTATACATGAAGGTCAGTAAATCTCATTGTTCACAAACTTAAGGTTAAACACAAGACCAAATAGAATACCACACTGTCACAGCATACAGTTACATTCACAATTCCGTTTTGTATTCACCAACATTTTTTATGATTCGCCCATAGAGGAAAAACGTTTGAAAAAGAGGAATGACAGCAGCCACTTATTTCTTTTGTCGTGTTTTTCGTCTCCTTATAAACTAACTCTTCACGCTATTCTGACGACGAGTTTCTATCACAGTGATGAAGACACTAAATCAAATGGTAAAATGTTGGTAGGCATGTCAGTAACAGTCCACTGCCAATGACCAATACTTCATTGGGGGTCAAAGGTTAAAGAGAAGGCATGCTGAACGATTGGATGGCCAGATATGGAGAGACTGGAAACCGGTATCTGCAATCTTCTTCCCCTGTGTGTTGGGATCGTTACAGGCTTTGTTCAGCCTGCAGGGTGTCCATCAATCTACCCCCTGCAACCTGTCCAACAACCCTCTCCCCTCCCCCTCCCACCCTCCCCATGTCCCCCTCCTTGTCCCCCTGCCCACGCCCCCTCCCCCCCCCCCCTCCAGTTCCCCTTTCGTCTCTCCTGTCTTGTGATGGAACAGAAGATCGATCTGTTTTAACATTGTACCACGAACCAGCGTTTCGTTTCGATCAGCTTTTAATATCAATCTGACAGCAGCGTGGTGATTTGTTTCAATGGCTGTGGTCTCGTAGTGAGGGAGGTGATGGAAAGCGAAGTAGGAGGG
>CM031598.1:120831216-120840286 GCA_018398815.1 Conus ventricosus
TCATGAGAGCTGGGTAGGATAGGACGAAATGTAATTCCGTTTCATTTGATTCTTTACACAAAGGTCAAAGCAAATCATAATTATCACATGTTCGATATCTAAAATAATGGATGGCTAATGCAGATATTCCTCATCTGAATTTTGCTGTTATGTGTTTTAGGTGCCTGTCTATGTCCAAGGTTAAGTACGTTTTCAGGTCATGAACATCACAACCTATAAAGATCAAATTTGTCACTGTTACGAACATGACTAGAACCATTTCTGCCATCTGCAATCAACCAGCCGTTGATGAATAAGACATAAAATCTCTTCAATATATCAACCTCTTGATTACGTCAAACAAATCCAAGTCCATATTCAAGCAGACACAGCCGCACTTTGGTCACATAACATGTTTGTACGCCTTACGGGAATTCTAAAGTCTTTCATTTGTATCAGTGTAGAGAGAGAGAGAGAGAGAGAGAGAGAGAGAGAGAGAGAGAGAGAGAAAGAGAGAGAGAGAGAGAGAGAGAGAGAGAGAGAGAGAGAGAGAGACAAGAGAGGGAGGGAGAGGTGGGGAGGGAGACAGACAGACAGGAGCGACAACAAAGACAAAGCATGACCAGACAAACAAACAAACATCACCCAGCACATCTTCATTAAAAGAAATACAGGGAAAGAAACTTACCCATTACTCCCCAACACCGCACACCGACATTCTAGTGTTTATGGTCACCAAACATCTTTTCAATCCGTCTTATTAACCAAGCAGTTGTAATCTACGTCCAAGTGAGACAGGAAACGAACAAACGTCAACCTCTTTTCATTGGACTGAAAGAATCAGGACTCGTGGCTGTAGCGAGAAATATGTCAACATTTATCTGAAAGATGGGAAGAAGGCGAAAATTCAACAGCCCTGTAGCCATAGAGACAGTGAAGTGTGAGAGGTTCAGCGAGCCACGGGCACGGCCTTATGGATTGCGGAGCCCACCCTTCTCCTTACGCCATTTTAACGTTCCCCGACCTGAATCAGGTGCCAATGTACTGCTGTCTGTACAGAAAGGGTTCTTTGTTTTTATCAGGTGCCAATTTACTGCTGTCTGTACAGAAAGGGTTCTTTGTTTTTATCAGGTGCCAATTTACTGCTGTCTGTACAGAAAGGGTTCTTGTTTTATGCCATGAAGTACCTACCTCATGACTGATAATCAGGTGCCAATGTACTGCTGTCTGTACAGAAAGGGTTCTTTGTTTTTACTGCTGTCTGTACAGAAAGGGTTCTTTGTTTTATGCCATGAAGTACGACCTCACGACTGATAATCAGGTGCCAATTTACTGCTGTCTGTACAGAAAGGTTCTTTGTTTTTACTGCTGTCTGTACAGAAAGGTTCTTTGTTTTTTACTGCTGTCTGTACAGAAAGGGTTCTTTGTTTTACTGCTCTGTACAGAAAGGGTTCTTTGTTTTTACTGCTGTCTGTACAGAAAGGGTTCTTTATTTGTATGCCATGAAGTACCGACCTCATGACTGATTCCAACCCACGACCGTTAGCTTGACAGGAAACGCTCTAACCTTGTAACTAAAGGTCCCTCTGGTGAGTACATGATCAGGATGAAATGTTTATCAACAAACACCTCGACTACAATGAAAGAAACGTGTCAGGCAAGGAGAATTAATCAGAAAGAGCGAACGGGAAGGAAGATTTGACTCCCATGTTGATGCAATTCCATCTCTAGAACTCCAAATAAATAAGGTTTATGGTGGTACCCATTCGCTCATCACCAATGCAGACGGGAGACAGACAGAACGAGGAAGCATCTCTGCGTGTACTAGGTGAAAGAGTACGGCAAGTTGCATGAGCTTGGGGCTGTGAGCATCTACCTTTTTTTCCATCATGGAACAACTGTTATCTCCCTTGTTTACTATTCAGAATGTAGAACAGTAGAAAATCGTGAGGAGAGAGAGAGAGAGGAGAGAGAGAGAGAGAGAGAGAGAGAGAGGAGAGAGAGAGAGAGAGACAGACAGACAGACAGACAGGGCAGCAAAAAGAAACACACAACACAGACATTAAGACTGGACAGACAGACAGTCAAACAAATGGACAGACATCCACCCCCCCCCCCCCACACACACACACACACCTATTTCTTTTTAAATGTTCCCTTCCCTCCACCCACCCCAGCCCTTTTCCCTCAAAACAACCCAAACTCTAAATCCCCAACAACCCAAACTCTAAATCCCCAACAACCCAAACTCTAAATCCCCAACAACCCAAACTCTAAATCCCCAACAACCCAAACTCTAAATCCCCAAGCAGTGAAACGAAATGACAAATCCCTACAAAAGACCAACACCAAAGAAATCCCCCAGTCATCCATCGCCTTTCTAAACAAACCTGGCTGAGACGAAGAAGACGAAACCCAGGACAAAACAAAACCCCAGCAGGCAAATGACAGTAATTCCACGTTGACTTCACACACCAACACCAAGTTCTTGTGTCAGCGGTACGTCACCAACACTATGTGATCTCTGTGTGAGAGCCCTCTCCTCTCACGTTCCCACACACACACTGACAGCGCACACTGATCAAGTCACTGTCCGTATCAACACGCGCCTCGCCTGTGTGTATAGCAACAGCGCACGGCGCTATTGACACAGCAGACTGATCGAAGAGAGGCATTTGTCGTGGGCCTTGTGTTTTAAGGGGGTGAGCGGAGGGATGAAGAAGACGGGGGAATGGGGGAGGGGATAGTTAAAGGACTGACAGGGGGTGGGGTGGAGAGTTGAGAGGGCGGGGAGCGGGGGTGGGGGTGGGGTGGGGTGGGGGGCTGGCTTAAATGGCGGTAGCGTTTTGTCGCTGTGTTTGATTGCTTGAGAGTACAGCGTTGCTTCGTTGGATTGGCGGTGAAGACAAGAGTCAATTGTGAAGTGAGCGAAGAAGAGCGATGGCCACGACATATTATTGATATGGATTTGAGAAGGGTGGGGCGAGGAAGAAAGATGGGACGGGTGATGGTGTATATTGATGATTGGTGGTGATGATGATGATGACGACGACGACGACGACGATGATGATGATGATAATGACGATGATGATGATGATGGTGGTGGTGGTGGTGTTGATGGTGTTGGTGGTGTTGGTGGTGTTGGTGATGATGATGATGACGATGATGATAATGGTGGTGGTGGTGGTGGTGGTGGTGGTGATGATGATGATGATGATGATGATGATGATGATGATGATGATGATGATGATGCTGCTGCTGATGATGATGATGATGATGACGACGACGACGACGACGACGAGACGACGACGACGATGCCGATGCTGCTGCTGCTGCTGCTAATGATGATGATAATGATGATAATGCTGCTGCTGCTGCTTCTGCTGCTGCTGCTGCTGCTGCTGCTTCTGCTGCTGCTGCTGCTGCTGCTGTGATGATGATGATGGTGGTAATGATGATGATGATGATGATGATGATGATGATGATGATGATGATGATGATAGTAATAACTTTGATAATGATCATGTATTACGACGATGACGATTGTGATGATATGATAATATCATTAAAGGTCTACTTTAGAGGTTTTCGATAATTGGTTAGCTTATGCAGAAATATGAAATGTTAGATAAATTGGTAAAATAAACATCCGATTCGCTCCCGATCACACGAAATCGATCCGCGAAAGTGGGCATTTTCACCTGTAATCAAGAAAACGGGAGGTAATCAACTAAATCTTGGCATGGCTTAACTGCTCTTGGATGTGACGTCACATGATGGACAGCGACGGCGACAGAAAGTGATTCTGATGGTTCTTGCGCATCTCGCTCGGTATTTAATTTATCATGTAAAAGCAGTGACTATGATTGCGACAGCCAATGTGACTCTGGGGATGTTTCTGCAAGGCCTGTACCTTATCAGTTTGAACGCTAAGTTCTTTTTACCACGTCAGTTCAGTTCCAGCTGGACGCCCGAACACAGCATTCCGAAGGCGTACGGACTTTACCGAAGTCTCGAAGGAGGCTACCGACTGACTTCTTGATGCGATCACGCGTGGACTGCGAGCGGAGATTCTCCTTCTTCAAGCCTTAACGTGTTCATTCAATTTAACAAGTGTGATCTGTCCATAGATAAGAACAGAATAAAGGTGCGACTATTGTACTCATCTGTACGAGCTTACCACTCCGCCTTCAAAGTATACGCGCACAATGCAGACGAAGTTTTTGATCCACTCAAACGCACTCGGCAATTGTCGGAATAGCTCGTTTCCGCGGTCCAGCTGGAACTGACGTGGTAGAAAGAACTTTAGCTGCCCGGCATGGTTGCACGAACCGAATCCACTTCTTTCGAGTATCTGCATCAGATGGAAATGTGTGCAAAGAATATCCGTCTCCTGCTGAGCGGCTGCACTCGCCTACAGCACAATATCTGCCACCCCCTCGTGACTTTTTAGGCTGTAGGGGTTCGCAACTCGTGTTGATTTCACTTGGCGTTGGCTTGTTGTGTAGGTCGCGGCTGACGGCCAGTCCATCAAGTAACGTCACGGTTTTCGGTCTACCGCGCGGGGTTTGAACAGGTGTGCAAAAGTCGTTTTTTATCTATTAAATTCTTTCGGCGATTTTATTTAAAAAATGAATACCATACCGTAGTTATATGACATGTAGACCTGTTTTTAACAAATTATCAAAAATCTCTAAAGTAGACCTTTAACGTTTGGAATGATCAGTTTCTGTAAAGTCGACTGCCCCATCTCACTGCCAAGGTATGGAGGGACTGGAAAGGGGACCTGTGGATTTCAGAAGTGTGGAGGGAGGAGGAAGTGGGTCAAAGAGAGGTAAAAAGGTACTTTTGAGTTCCGTGGGATGTCTGTGGGAGATATCACGTTCAGGGGTGTCACGTTAAGAGTGTCACGTCGGTGGTGTCAACATTGGGGGAGGGGGGGGGGGGGGGGTCACGTTGAGGGTGTGGAAGGCTGACTAGCGTGTGAACGGTGCCAGTCTGTGCGACAAACTGTTGATCTGTCTCCATTGTTCTCCTTACTAGCGTTAAACACCTCTGCGACGTAGGATCTTCATTTCTCTTTGTCTTTGTTTTTGTACATTTGTTTTGTTTTGTTTTGTTTTGCTCTCGCTCTCTCTCTCTCTCTCTCTCTCTCCTCTCTCTCTCTCTCTCTCTCTCTCTCTCTCTCTCTCTCTCTCTCTCTCTCTCTCTCTCTCTCTCTCTCTCTCTCTCTTTCTTCTCTCTCTTCTCTTCTCTCTTCTCTCTCTTTCTCTTCTCTCTCTCTTCTCTCTCTCTCTCTCTCTCTCTCTCTCTCTCTCTCTCTCTCTCTCTCTCTCTCTCTCTCTCTCTCTCTCTCTCTCTCTCTCCTCTTTGAAACAATGTTCCTTCTCTCTCTCTCTCTCTCTGAACAGTTCCTCTCTCTCTCTCTCCTCTCTCTCTCTCTCTCTCTCTCTCTCTCTCTCTCTCCTTCTCCACTCCCTACCACCACTCTAAACCCCACCCACCCACTCCGACGACCGGACAGTAGGCCCACTACCACGCGGGGAACTAATTCGTATGGTAGTAGAGAGACCTACACCTCGCCTCCACAGCCACCACCCATGATGCCACCGCCTGTGTATCCTCCTATGTTATTCCCTTCTTTTCCTCGTAGCTTCCCACCTGCTTTTTGGCAGTGGCCACACTTCATGCCACTGCCACCAAACTATGGCCAGTTCTAGACTTGAATCAGTGTGTGTGTGTATGTGTGTGTGTGTGTGTGTGTGTGTGTGTGTCTTCTTCTTCTTCTTCCTAAAATACTGGTTCACTCAAAAACGAGTAGGTCACCAGCGCGCATGTTAAAAAGCAAATAAAATAACTTAAAAACAGTGCGACTCAGACTGTGGCCCCTGGAGCAAATTTGGCAACAAGGGGTCGCACTCGATACTCAAGAAGTTAAAAGCAATGGCCAAACTCAGGCCCAGGCAACAGTAAAACATCTGGGGAAGTAAAATAGAAAATCGTCAATATGCAGATCTCAAAACCGTCGAATCAACCTGCTTCCTAAATGAGACTGCATTTGTGGCAATCTTGATGGCACCCGGCAGTGAGTTCCACAGCCGTACAGAACTGGGATAAAAAGAATGTAAGTGGCTGTCAATATTTGATGCAGGTATGGTATAACATTGACCGCCACTCCTGGTGCTACTTTTATTCAATACTAGCTGTTCCATTGGAATATCAATTAATTTAGCTCTGCCTTTGAAGAACATGTTAAGTTTGATAAAAGCTCTTCTCTCTTCTAAGGGTTTCCATTCTAATCTCCTCATGTTCTTCCTAGTATTCCCCTTTTCTCTGATGTGGTTCCCTGTTACGAACCGTGCTGCTCTATTCTGAATCTTTTCGAGGTTATCAATGTCCTTTAGATGGTAAGGATCCAAAACGAGCAACCATATTCAGTTTGGGTCTAACACCAGTGGTTTTGTAGCAGTCGTCCCTTTAACTTTTGGGGGCAGTCATTGTTTATTCTGTATAGAAAGCTAAGATGTTATTTGCTTTTTACTTACTAAATTGTAATGTTCTTTCCATTTGAGACGACTTTCTATAATTCACGCCTAAAATATTTTGCAGCTTAGTTTCTTTAAGAATGTTTTATGGATAGCAATAATCTGATCTTATTGTGTGAGCGTATGTTACTTACGCACATGCACTTTTGGGGATGAAATTCCATTTTCAGATTTCCACTCTTGTAAAGCGTTTAGATTTCTTGTGAATGCGTTGTATCATTCTTTGGGCTTTTTTTTTTTATGGGTTTGTTTTTTTTTTCCTTATATTACTAAGCAGTATCTGGCCCCCCCCCCCCAACGCTTATAGTAGTTCCAGGAGAGAGATTTCTACTTAGTATTTATATAAATTAAGAAAAACAAGGGTCCCTGAACAGTTTCCCTGTGGTGAAACCTGACATGACTGTTTTTCAATTGCGGATGATGACCCTTCCACAACAACTTTCTGCGTTCTCCCAACGGAGGAATGATCTAGCCCATTTTAGCCCAAGAACCCGCCCCCAATGCCGATGTGTTCTAATTTAAGCTGCATGGCTCTATGGTCATCCTTATCAAAGGCTTTAGAAAAGTCTAATAAAATTGCATCTATTTGCATGTCTGTTGTTAAGACAGTTATTTAAATCATTGAGAGTTGTTTATAAGTTGAGTTCACAACTCCTTCGCTGTCTAAAAACATGCTGGGCGTTATTTTAAGAAGTAATATTAGTCAAGATGGTCCATTATTGCTACTATTTATTATGTGTTCAAGTAGTTTAGCTGATCTGGGATACATGTAAGAGGACACAGGGTCTATAGTTCTCTGCTTTTTGTTTTGTCAACCCTTTTTGAATAGGGAAACCCCCCCAATGCTGGCATTCAGCCACTCATCAGGTATTACTCCCTGGTCCAGATGAAGCTTGGTAAAGTAGTTGGTATATCATCCATCATTCATTGCACATAATTTTAAGAGTTTGCCCAAGGAACGCCATCGGGACCAGTGAGATAAGTTAAGTTATTGTTGCATATGATAGCCAGCCGACCGCAAGGGCCCCATCGGGTGTCCATCGGGACCAGTAGTTTGTTCTCATTGATGTTGCGTCAGTAACTTAAATATCCTCTTTCGTTTTACTTTGTGTTTTGCATTTCAGGGGAGTTTATCATCATCTTTAGTCTAACGTTAATTAAAGGTTTGGGATTGAGAAAACTGCAACAAAACTGCTTGTTTAGTAAATTTGCTTTCCTTCGGTCCTGTATTAAGGTTATTCTGGTTGTTTCTCAGGTCTGGATATCCCATGTTGTCCTGCTCTTTATCCATTATGTAGGACCATAATTTCTTTTTTGACTGATCACTTCTGAAATCATCGAATTAAATATTGGAGTGAGCAAGCCTACATTCTCTCTGACAATTTCTTAATATGTTTATACCTAAACAGTAATCTTTTCTGAATTAGGATGTAGTTTCAATTTCTTAAGAAACGATGTTTCCTTATCAACTAACGTTAGTTTTTGTAGTAATCATGGGTGGTGGATTCTTGTTTGAAGTTATTTTAGTAGGTATGTTGTCATCCATAATAAATTCCAAGTTAGTTTTTATACACTTCCAAAGGTCACTGACATTACTTTAACACTATGGGACCTCTCAAAAAAAGACGACTGAAATCAAGAGTATCCCTGCCAATTTTGGTAAATCTGTTTGGGTTCCAGAGTCTGATGTACGTTTAGGGGGTTTTCTTCGAAAGGGTTGAAAGTTGCTTTCTAAGAGAATTATGTCATGATCACCCAGGCCTGAAATTTAATTCCTGATTGCCTAAAGCGCCTGGACAATTGGTAAAAAATAAATCCAGGAATGCCTTACCACGAGTGGTGCTTCAACTGACTGCACAAAATCCAAGGTCTTTGTGGTATCAAAAAACTGAGTATTAATATTTTTACTGTATTGATTACCAAATATGGCATCTTCACCCCAATCAATATCGGGTAAGTTAAAGTCTCCACCAATCCATAATATTGCCTTCCTATTGGCCAAAACAATGTTAGAAATGTCTCTGCAGATAGACGAACATTTTCATCTGAGTCTGGAGGTCTGTAAACTGATCCAACAATGACAGGTCTCTTATTCTAAAATTAATCCTACAAAATAACTTTCACTATTTTTGCCTTGATATAAAAACTCACTGGCTAAGTTCTTCCTAATGGCAATCAAGACTCCCCCACCTCTTTTTCCAAGTCTGTCCTTTCTATAAATATCAAAATCCTCCATTAGGAGTTCACTGCGGGATGTTCCAGTTTCTAGCCAAGTTTTCTGTTCCAATTACAACTCAATGTTTTTTTCGTTGACTAAATTACTGAGTTCTTCCTTTTTCTTGATAAGAGATTGAAAATTTACGACAAATGCATTTAAGTTTATCTTTTTCTCTTAATGATTTGGGTTCAGTTGCACTTTATGATTTGGGATTTTATCAGTTTTAGAATCAGGGGTGGATGCAAACTTAGGACAAAATTTCAAGTTTTCTTTTGGGGATCGGTCTGGTGAGATAGGGTCAAAACGGTTGCTTAGGTAAGATAATGTT
>CM031598.1:120847886-120851839 GCA_018398815.1 Conus ventricosus
TGCTCCAATGCCCTGACCAACACTCTGGAGGTCTCTGTATCTTCTGGAACCGGTCGATGCCTGGATATACTCAATTATTAAAAGAACTCTGAACTTCATCAGAATGATGATTGAAGGCATAATCTGTTCTACCAGTCTGTCCTTCCTAAACTAAACTATGTCAGACATATGAGGTGAATAACATAAAGGATAAACTAAACTATGTCAGACATTATGAGGTGAATAACATAAAGGATAAACTAAACTATGTCAGACATATGAGGTGAATAACAGAAAGGATAAACTAAACTATGTCAGACATATGAGGTGAATAACATAAAGGATAAATAAACTATGTCAGACATATGAGGTGAATAACATAAAGGATAAACTAAACTATGTCAGACATATGAGGTGAATAACATAAAGGATAAAAGAACAAAAAGAAAGGAGTGCACACATTTATGAAATGGTGCCTGCGTACTCAGACACAGGCCTACATATAGGTCCGATTTAAAAAAATGTGTACGTACATACAAAGAGAGGGAGGGGGTGATGTGGAGAGGGGTGGGGTGATGTGGAAAGGGAGGGGTGATGTGAAAGGGAGAGGTGATGTGGAGAGGGAGAGGGTGATGTGGAGAGGGAGAGGGTGATGTGGAAAGGGAGGGGGTGATGTGGAGAGGGAGAGGGTGATGTGGAGAGGGAGAGGGTGATGTGGAGAGGGAGAGGGTGATGTGGAGAGGGAGGGGGTGATGTGGAAAGGGAGAGAGTGATGTGGAAAGGGAGAGGGTGATGTGGAGAGGGAGGGGTGATGTGGAAGGGAGAGGGTGATGTGGAGAGGGAGAGGTGTGATGTGGAGAGGGAGGGGTGATGTGGAGAGGGAGGGGGTGATGTGGAAAGGGAGAGGGTGATGTGGAAAGGGAGAGGGTGATGTGGAGGGAGGGGGTGATGTGGAAAGGGAGAGGGTGAATGTGGAGAGGGAGGGGGGTGATGTGGAAAGGGAGAGGGTGATGTGGAGAGGGAGAGGGTGATGTGGAGAGGGAGGGGTGATGTGGAGAGGGATGGGGTGATGTGGAGAGGGAGGGGGTGAGTGGAGAGGGAGGGGGGTGATGTGGAAAGGGAAGGGAGGGGTGTGGTGGAAAGGGAGGGGGTGATGTGGAGAGGGAGGGGGTGATGTGAAGAGGGAGAGGGTGATGTGAAAAGGGAGAGGGTGATGTGGAGAGGGAGGGGGTGATGTGGAAAGGGAGGGGGTGATGTGGAGAGGGAGGGGGTGATGTGGAGAGGGAGGGGGTGAGGGTGGAGTGAAGGAGACGGTGGTGGAGGTCAGGTTGCGATGCAGCAATGGAAAAATCTAATTTTATTTGAAATAGAAAAGGAATGTAAACGAAGATAAAGTCCTGTTTTTATAGTCTCACGTCGAAATGGAAATCCTTGACATCATCTGAATTGTCCTCTCCCTCACTAACCATCATTACAAAAAAGTCTGAAATTGTCTAGTTCTTCATGCCGTCTTGAGCACCCTGCGCAATTCTGTTCCACGTCCTGCTGACGGTGAAGTCATCACGTCAACTGTTTTGGTGCCTTCATGGAGACTGTTGCTGGATGGTGGAGTCATCACGTCAACTGTATTGGTGCCTTCATGGAGACTGTTGATGGATGGTGAAGTCATCACGTCAACTGTATTGGTACCTTCATGGAGACTGTTGAAGGACAGGGGCGGTCAGTCTCGGAGACTGTGTGATTGATAACTCTTTTTGTGAGTTAGAGGCTTAGTAGGTCCTGCACACGACCGATAAGAACAAGGGTAATGAGCCTCACCGAAGTGACACACCGGTGCAGAGTCTTCTGACACTCGTAGACCCCTGGCGACCTGATTATATGATCACTCCTTGGGGACTGCTGGTTTTTGAGGCTATCAGAAGACGTTGCTGAATGTGGCCATGTATGAGACAGCCAGAAGAAAGACGTGGAAGGAAGCAGTGCCACTGAGGAGGCGAGCTAGTACAACATTCCCCCATTGTGGAACGTTCCTGTTTGCTGATTCAACATATAAATGTCTTTCTGCCCTGACCGGCTCCTACCCAGAGTTGAGTTTGCTACGGACTCAGTTTGGGGAAGATGTCCTCTCCACGTCTGTGGCCTTGTTTTGGTTCCGTCGGGGTCACCGGTATCGGCGAGTCCATGGGGACTGTCGTTGGACGGACGTGGTGGCGCCCTTCGAAGGGAGAGCTCACTCACGCCGGCTCCCAGACTAAGCAGTTATTGTCTTCAATAGGTGGCTTAGTAGGTGGTGTCCTGCGTATGTTGGATCAGAAGAGGCACCACTGAACACCACCGAAGTGACTCGGGGGCAGTGCCGTGTCTCCTCCGGTGGGTTGCCTCTTGACGACTTGACATTTACTGCTCCCTGTGGACTGTTGGTGCCGGGGCTGCGGCGGGGCTGACCGGGCTGTGGCTGTGGACGGGGTGTCGGAATGAGCGGCGTGGGTGCACTGCCAATGAGGTGGCACAGAGGTATGGGACAGCAAAAAAAAAAAAAAAGTAAATGTCCTTTATTGTAAAGAAATGTTTTAATATTTTTTATAGTTTTCATTTAATTGTGTTTAGTATAGAGATAGAGGTGCATTTATTTTATTGCAGTGTATAAGCGCACCCAAACTGGTATAAAAGTTTGATATGCTAAATGCAGACATGTGTGTAGCCCTTTGCACAGGTTTTAGCGGGGAGATGCATGGATCTCGTGCAGTTTTTAACGGGTGAGCTTGAAGTTTGTATGTGGGGCCGGTCGATGTTTAGCTGTCTGCTGTGACAGACCGAGAGAGAGAGCGTGCGCTGTCTGCTGTGACAGACCGAGAGAGCGTAAGACGCTAGTAAGTCCTGGGAGAGAGAGGCCCGGGTAAGTTGAAGACTTAGTGTTGTTAAGTTATAATATTTCATTTTCTTTACAGCTTGGTTTTGTTTATGGTTTATGAATAGTATTACGATGAATATGTTTGACAAGTATATGAAAATTATTCTTTCCATTGTTTTATAGATTCGAGATGGTTCGAGGCCGTGTGAGGAGACAAGCTGTTGTTTATATAATAAAATTGTCTTGTTTGTTGAAATGAATTGGAAATAATATTATTTATTTCTATTTATCTCAGGAATTGCCGAGGTGGAGAGAGAAGGGAATGGTGGTTAGTTTTTCAGGTGGAGACGAAGCTGATAAATTTATTATTGAAGTGTTAGGAACTGGGATAGTAATGGTGGTGTTCCCAGACTTTGTTTGTAGAGGTGGCATGCTCCGCTAGGGAGTGAGAAGCTGGAGGAGCTCCCTGCCGTAGACGTTTGAGGCTGCACCGGGTGTGAAGATGTACAGATGGGACGCTCCGCTACGGGAGTGAGAAGCTGGAGGAGCTCCCTGCCGTAGGCGTTTGAGGCTGCACCGGTCGTGAAGACTTACAGAAGGAAGGTTCCGGCTACGTTTGGCTAGCCGTGGAGCCAGACCCAGGTTGGGGTCGTTGACGTCGTCCCTGGTGAACTTCAGGGGAGAGAGGCGACGAGGAAGGACTTTGGAGAATCTTCCAGTGATGTTAAAGCTGAGTGAAAAACCTTTAAAACTTTCCCCATTTCTTTCTGCTCTACAACCGGAGTTCTGAGTGTAGACATTTTCAAATAATTTAATAAAGAAGGGGTGGTATTTTATAAAAAAGTCTAAGTGTTATATCCCTGGGTAAGAACGCGTATGGAGTAAGATTGTTTTGATGTGAGATTTTTATTTCTGTCTCGTGTGTGCTTGACATTATTCATATCGATACATTCTTTCAGAGTCTACAGTACATGTTTGACAATTGCCATTACATTCTCTTGGAGTGATGTTGTAGACGGCTAATGGAGAGTATCATGGTGGGGGATCAAATTGGGTCAAATACGCATTACAAGCACTTTTAATCTCTTTTTTTGGTAGGGTGATAGTTGGTAACACAGGATGG
>CM031598.1:120851939-120854439 GCA_018398815.1 Conus ventricosus
ATGCACGCACACATCGTGAAAATAAATGTTATAATTATTGATGCTAGGAATGTATTGCTGCTTACTGATAACTGATTGTTCGTTCTCGTTTTGCCTTATAACCACATCATATAAATGTAAAAGAAAGAACAAATGTTCATATTATTGATGCATTGTAATTGTCTTAGTTTATCATCCTTAGCAGTTTGTTGTATGTTAATCTTTTACAAAAGGAATGTAACTCTCTCTCTCTCTCTCTCTCTCTCTCTCTCTCTCTCTCCTCCCTCTCTCTTCTCTCTCTCTCTCCTCTCTCTCTCTCTCTCTCTCTCCCCTTCGATAGGAGGATCGCTTATTCCATATATCTGTGTGTGCTAATTCTTTTCTTCTTTGTAATCAATTTCTTTATTCTTGTTTGTTGTTTAAATCGTTTCTTTTTTCCTTTTAAAGTATTCTACGCCTTAACTGTTAATGCATAAACTTTTTAATGTTGTGAAGATATGTGTGTTTGTTAAAAGTTTTCTAAGTCTTCGTCGCTAGTCATACTTAGTCCCTTAACGGGGCAAGGGCCGGATGAAAAAAAGCATGTGTTTGCTTATCTGTTACCCTTGGAAATAAAGATTATCATCATCATCATCATCATCATCATCTCTCTCTCTCTCTCTCTCTCTCTCTCTCTCTCTCTCTCTCTCTCTCTCTCTCTCTCTCTCTCTCTCTCATTTTTAAAGTGCTAAAACGAACAGATGAACTGTTATCAGTTAACACAAAAAATACCTGAGTAATTTCAGGAAGAACATTTTGTTATACAAATATTTTCGTTCATAATTTTCAATATATTCGACGAGCGTGTGTGTGTTCTACTTTTGTTCTGACCTCATTGCAGATAGGTCGGTGGCATGGGAACTATTTGAACTGAGTTGAGTTGAGTCTCCTCTCTCTCTCTCTCTCTCTCTCTCTCTCTCTCTCATGGATGCGGCCCGTCCCTCAAAAATTGTCAGGAGTTCAGGGCCAAAATACTTGTGTGGGGGGTGGGGGAGGTGGGGGTGGGGTGGGGGGGGTGGGGGAGGTGGGGGGTGGGGGGTGGGTGGGTGGGGGGTGGGGGGGAGGTGGGGGGTGGGGGGGAGGTGGGGGGGGGGGGAGGTGGGGGGGTGGGGGGGGGAGTATTTTCTGAAGATCTGCTGCCAAGATCTTCTAAGAGCCTTTTCGTACTACCGTTGTTGTTGTTGTTGTTGTTGTTGTTGTTGTTCTTCTTCTTCTTCTTCTTCTTCTTCTTCTTCTTCTTCTTCTTCTTCTTCTTCTTCTTGTTTTCCTTTGTTTCGTTGTTTCGTTATTGTTGTTGTAGTTGTTGTTATTGTTGTTTTCCTTCGTTTCGTTGCTTTGTTATTGTTGTTGTTGCTGCTGCTGCTGGCGTTGTTGTTGTTGTTTTCTTTTGTTCGTTGTTTTGTTGCTGTTGTGTGTTGTCGTCGTCGTCGTCGTCGTTGCAGTAGTTGTTATTATAGTTGCTGTTGTCTTCAGCTGCCTTTGTTCTGAGCTATCTTGAGAACAGACAGACAGACAGACAGACAGACAGGTGGATAGACAGACAGACAGACAGACAGACAGACAGGTGGACAGACAGACAGACAGACAGACAAACAAAGGGAACGGAAATTAGTGGCTGGCTCGCTGTACCGTGCATGGTTCACGGGTAATGCACACTGCATTTAGACGTGGACGGCCAGAAAAACAACAGAGAGAACGAGGCTTGACCCTACTCTCAGTGCAGACTGTGAAGATCACCATTGTCTGTAAAGTGGAGAGAGAGAGAGAGAAGAGAGAGAGAGAGAGAGAGAGAGACTGACTCTCTCTCCTCTCTCTCTCTCTCTCTCTCTCTCTCTCTCTCTCTCTCTCTCTCTGTCACAATCTCCAATCGTTTGGGAAAAGGGCGGTGATCAGACAAATCGAAACACGCCGTGAAACTGACACGGCGCTGCAAGGCAACGTCAATCAACGCTTGAACACATCACGCAATGCAGCATTTAAATGCCCCCCCCCCCCCCCTCACCCCCCTCCCGCCCCCCCACCCCGCCCCCACACACCACCCTATCCTCCACCCACCCTTCACTTTTTTCCCCAACCCTACCTCCCCCACTCCCCGCCTCCTTCCCCTTCCTTTCCTTTCCTCAGCGGTTCAGGACGCATAGCCTACTTTACTGCTTAGTATCTATCCTGCGCGCCGACCGTGCACTGCGGAGTAGGGTAGTATTTGTTCGTTCATTTTCAACTGATAGAGCGAGAGAATGAGAGACAGACAGAGAGGAGAGAGAGAGAGAGAGAGAGAGAGAGAGAGAGAGAGAGAGAGAGAGAAGAGAGACAAAGAGAAAGAGAGAGAGAGAGAGAGGGGGGAGAGATTGATTGATTGATTGATTGATTGATTGATTGATTGATTGATTGATTGATTGATTGATTGATTGATTGATTGGTCTTTGATACGCAAGGATGAAGATTTTAGGCCAGGACCTAATCTTACAATCTGTCCTTGTCA
>CM031598.1:120859439-120861939 GCA_018398815.1 Conus ventricosus
CCAAAATCTGGGACCCTAAGTGTGGACAAAGGAGTTCTTGAGCAGCATCTGAGGAAAACATACTCTGACTCACAGTGCAAAGCACCACTCGACATTCAAGGTCTGGTGTGGCCAACCAACCTGATGAACAGTTCAATGGCAAGCCTCCAACGTTGGCGGAAATCAAGAAGGTGGTCGACAAAGCCAGAGCCAAATCATCACCAGGGCCAAACGGAATACCTTCCCAAAGCTTTACAAGAAATGTCCCAAGGTGCTGGAGTGGCTCCACAGGCTGCTGCGATCGGCTTGGAGAAAACCCGAAGATCAGCGGCCCGTGGATGACGGCAGATGGTGTGTACATCCCCAAAGAGCAAAACTCAAGTGACATCAGCCAGTTCAAAGGGCCCAAAATCACTACTGAACGTCGAAGGGAAAATCTTCTTCTCTGTCATGGCAGCAAGGCTGACCAAGTACCTGATGGAAAACAAGTACTTGGATGTGTCAGTCCAGAAAAAGGGGGCATCCCAGGCGTGGCTGGCTGTGTAGAACACGCCACAATGATCTGGGACGCAATCCAAAAAGCAAAAACAGAAAAGAGAGACTTGGACGTAGTGTGGCTTGATCTGTCAAACGCATATGGATCTGTGCCCCATGAGATGATACAGTTGGCTCTTGAGATGTACCATGTGCCAAAGAACATCCGCGACATGCTCAAGAAGTACTTCAATGGCTTCTCAATGCGGTTCTCTACCAAGGAGTACACAACAGATTGGATCAACTTGGAAGTGGGCATTGCAATGGGCTGTGCAATCTCCCCAATACTGTTCGTGCTGGCAATGGAACTCATCTTGAAAGCAGCAACAAACAACGCGAGACAAACAGACCTTGGCGATGGATACAAGATGCCTCCTCTCAAGGCCTTCATGGATGACACTACAGTGATTTCATCCAGAGAAGACGAGACACGTCATGTGCTGGAGAGGCTGGACGACATAGTTGCCTCATCCAGAATGCAGTTCAAGCCCAAAGAAATCACGGAGTCTCTCACTGAGGAAAGGCAAAGTGGCCGAATCTGTGGTCTTCAGTGTTGCCAACCAGGCCATTCCAACAGTCACAGAAGAACCAGTCAAGAGCCTTGGAAGATGGTATGATGATACGCTGAAAGACACACAAAGAGCAAAAGAAACCAAGCAGATGGCGGAAGAAGGCTTGGAGACCATTGACCAGTGTGGGCTCCCTGGCAAATTACAAGGTCTGGTGTCTGCAGTTCATGCTGATACCAAAGTCCTATGGCCTCTGATGATATACGACATCTGCACCAGCACAGTCGAGGCAATGGAAGCCAAAATCAACAAGTTCACAAGAAATGGCTTGGTGTCCCACCCTGTCTGATGACATCGCGCTGTACTGTCGCCAAGCAAAGCTGAAACTACCACTGAATCCATCCTGGAGGAATACAAAGCAGGGAAGATCAGACTTCAAAGCATGCTGGAAGACTCAGGAGACAAGGTGGTAGAAGCAATCAAGCCCCAGCTGAAGACAGGCAGAAAATGGAAAGTTCAAGAGGCGATGGATTCTGCAAAAGAAAGTCTCAAGATCAGAGAAATAACAGGACACACACAGACCAACAGACAAGGACTGGGGGTGACCAAAACTGAATGGTGGTCAAAGGCCAAAGGAAAAGTCAAAAGAGACATGATGATTCAGGAGATGAGAAAAGAAGAAGACCAAAAAAGACTCCAAAAAGCAGTCCAGCAGAGCCAGCAAGGGCAATGGACAACGTGGGAGAATGCACTCCAAAGAAGTCTCACTTGGAATGACATTTGGCACATGGCCCCTCTCAGGATCAGCTTCATTCTCAGATCTGCATATGACCTTCTGCCTCAAATGCAAACCTGGTGAAGTGGGGGAAAACAGACGATCCTGCATGCCCCCTCTGCCATGAAAAACAAACAGTGGGCATGTTCTAAGCTCATGTAAAGTAGCCTGGCTCAAGGAAGGTACACATGGAGGCACAACCAAGTGCTCAAAGAGATTGTACAAGTAGTCTGGGCCAGTACCAACACCACAAAAGGGAGAATCAGGACTCCAAAAGCACCCGCAACATTCTTCACGGCAGGAGGCAGCAAATCATGGCCAAGAACAACAGTGCCACTCGAAACATGCAGGCAGTCTGCTGGACGGGGCAGATGACTGGGAGTGCACTGCAGACCTCCCAGAATGGAAGAGTCACCCAGAAATCATCAGCAAGAGTGGCATGAGACCAGACATAGTAGTCCACTCTAAGTCAACCAAGAGCTGATCATGATCGAGCTCACGGTGCATATGAAAACAGAATGGAGGCAGCTCAAATCTACAAGACTGAAAAGTATGCTGATCTGGCAAACAGCCTGAGGAGAGAAGGCTATCAGGCCAAAGTCCTCACTGCAGAAATTGGAGCTAGGGGATTGTAGGAACGTCTCCATACAGCCTCATGAAACAGCTCTCAGTTGCAAGGAAGGAAAAAACCAGAGCCCTGAAA
>CM031598.1:120881939-120891939 GCA_018398815.1 Conus ventricosus
TGTTTAGCATTAGGTGTAACTTGTGTCAGTGTTTAACATTAGGTGTAACTTGTGTTAGTGTTAAGCATTAGGTGTACCTTGTGTCAGTGTTTAACATTAGGTGTACCTTGTGTCAGTGTTTAACATTAGGTGCAACTTGTGTCAGTGTTTAACATTAGTGTACCTTGTGTCAGTGTTTAACATTAGGTACAACTTGTGTCAGTGTTTAACATTAGGTATAACTTGTGTCAGTTTTAGCATTAGGTGTTAACTTGTGTCAGTGTTACCAGCCGCCGTGGCGAAGTGGTTAGCGTCGCGGACTCCCGGCTGGGAGGTCGTGGGTTCGAATCCCATCAGAGTCATGTGGGTTTTTTCTGCCCCGACCGGCTCCTACCCAGAGTTGAGTTTGCTGCGGACTCAGTTGGGAAGACTGGGACCACACAGTCGAGTTTCATCCACTTAATGGATGCGTTTCTGAGAGTGTTGCTCAAATTTCATGACCAACACTGCAGGTGCCTGTATCTCTCGGCCTGGTTGACGCCAGGATATATTATGAAAGGAAGCGTAGAGTACAGTCCTGTCATGTAGTCTCAGACCGAAATGGAAATCCGTAGCATCATCTTAATCATCCTCATTCCCATTGATCAGCATTAAAAAAAAAATGTCTCAAATTCTGTGGCCCTTCATGCCCTGCTCTCATGGTGACCTCAGTTTCGATGTCCTCTCCGCGTCTGTGGCCTTGGTTTGCTTCCGTCGGGTCACCGGTATCGGGGAGCCCATGGGGGCTGTCGTTGGACGGACGTGGTGGCGCCCTCCGGAGGGAGAGCTCACTCACGCCGGCTCCGCGACTAAGCAATTATTGTCGTCAGTAGGGGCTTAGTAGGTGTGTCCTGCGTATGTTAGATCAGAACAGGCACCCACTGAACACCACCGAAGTGACTCGGCAGCAGTGCAGTGTCTCCTCCGTGGGTTGCCTCATGACGACTTGACATTAACTGCTCCCTGTAGATTGCTGGCTGCGGCGGGGGCCCGCCGGCTATGGCTGTGGACGGGGTGTCGGAATGAGCGGCGTGGGTGCACTGCCTCTGAGGTAGCGCAGAGGTTGGGACAGCAAAAAAAAAAAAAAAAAAAAAAAAAAAAAAAAAAAAAACTTGTGTCAGTGTTTAGCATTAGGTGTAACTTGTGTCATGTTTAACATTAGGTGTAACTTGTGTCAGTGTTTAACATTAGGTGTAACTTGTGTCAGTTTTAGCATTATGTGTTAACTTGTGTCAGTGTTTAGCATTAGGTGCAACTTGTGTCAGTGTTTAGCATTAGGTGTACATTGTGTCAGTGTTAAGCATTAGGTGTAACTTGTGTCAGTGTTAAGCATTAGGTGTACATTGTGTTAGTGTTTAGCATTAGGTGTAACTTGTGTCAGTGTTTAACATTAGGTGTAACTTGTGTCAGTGTTTAGCTTTAGGTGTAACGTGTGTCAGTGTTTAGCATTAGGTGTAACTTGTGTCAGTGTTTAGCATTAGGTGTAACTTGTTTAGTGTTTAGCATTAGGTGTAACTTGTGTCAGTGTTTAGCATTTGCCTCGCTGTTCACTGTGTACGCTATGCATGATCATTAGTAGGCAACAGTGTTTGATAGATCGCCTATGAGCTCGACGCCTATGACGCCTTTGTACTGGAGCACCAAATCAGATGAATTCCAAGACCTTCGCTTCTTGATGACCTAGTTTCATTTCACTACTACTCTGGTTAAATTATTGTGTTCGTTACTGCAATATATGCGTGCCTTTTATTTGATGTAATCCAACATCTATCCTAGTAACCATTCACATCATGCGCTACTTTTCATCTTCAAATTTGGTGTTCATTGTCCACAACTGTATCGAAGATGTGCTGGTGTGCACGTTATGAAGAACATTGTAAGCTGATAAAGATGTGCTGGTGTGCACGTTATGAAGAACATTGTAAGCTGATAAAGATGCAAGGGTGTGCACGTTATGAAGAACATTGTACGCTGATAAAGATGTAAGGGTGTGCACGTTATGAAGAACATTGTACGCTGATAAAGATGTAAGGGTGTGCACGTTATTGAGAACATTGTAAGCTGATCTGTTGCAAGAAAAGACCTCCCCACAAGTGCAAAACCATTACAGTAGGCCAGGAAACGAATCAATTTAACAGACATAGGACAGAGAGCGAAAGAGGGGGAGGTGGCCGGGAGGGGGGGGGGGAGTGAAAAACCATTACAGCAGGCCAGGAAATATATAAACTTGAAATAAATGAATTTAACAGACATAGGACAGAGAGAAAGGGGGGAGGTGGGAGGAGAGAGAGGGAGGGAGGGAATGAGAGAGGGGAGAGGAAGAGAGTGAGGAAGAGAGCGAGAGAGAGGGGAGAAAGAAGCAGAGACAGAGAGAGAGGAAGATAGAGACAAAGACAAAGATACAGAGACTCACAGAGAGAGAAGGGGAGGAGGGAGAGACAGGGAGAAAGAGACAGACAGACAGACAGACAGACAGACAGACAGACAGACAGACAGACAAATAAAACTTCGAATGAGAGCCATATTGAGTGACGAGCAACAACGTGGCCTTACGTGACAGTTGGAGGTGATGTTCTTGAAGATTTGTGTGTCGTTGAAGGTGGGGCTGGAGAACGCTTGGCGCCTCTGCTTGGAACATCCGCCATCACTGTCCTCATCACACTCCAAGTACCCTGTACACAACAGACAATCAGGCGATCATGGAATCACTGACAGCAACAACCTCTGCTGGAACACCCGCCATTACTGTCCCCGCCGCTCTCCAAAAACCCTGTACGATCGTGGAATCACTGACAGCAGCAGCAACAACAGCAACAACAGACAAGCTCAGCTGGTGGAGCACCGGCTTGTAATCCTGTACATCCTGGATTGCGGTTCGACTCTCTGCCGGGTTGTTTCAGCATAGGAGTTTTTTTTCACGGAGTTAACTCTGATTGTGACCCCATGTTCCCATACAGTCCTCCGAATGAGACCTTTTACTGAGATTGTGACTCCATGTTCCCATACAGTCCTCCGAATGAGACTTTTTACTGAGATTGTGACTCCATGTTCCCATACAGTCCTCCGAATGAGACTTTTTACTGAGATTGTGACTCCATGTTCCCATACAGTCCTCCGAATGAGACTTTTACTGAGATTCCATGTGTGAAGACACGCATAGCATCTGCACACAGGTACATTTCCATCACCAACTTTCCGATGAGAAGGCCAGTTTGGCCGTTGGTGTGGATGACACGTTACACACAGCATGCACCCTGCGTGAACACTTGAAACAATGAAGGAAAGAATTGAGTGACTGAATGACACGGGAAACGATTGAATAAAGCGCCAGCAGGCAGCTCTTGAGTCGGCTCTACCCACGTAGGCATCCCCTTGTGTACACGAGAGCGTGGATTGTAAAGCGCAGAGGACTGTAACCCATGATATTCACCGTCGTCATCATCATCATCATCATCATCATCATCATCATCATCATCATCATCATCATCATCATCATCATTATAAGAATAATAAGAACAACAACAACAACAACAGCAACGACGGCAACGACAACAACCACCACCACCATCACCAGTACCACCACCACCACAACACTAATGATGATAATAAGAGTACTAACAATGATTATTAATAATAAAAACAATAATAGCAACAACTACAACAACACCCCTAATGGTGATGATGATGATGATGATGATGATGATGATGATGATGATGATGATGATGATGATGAAATAATAATAATAATGATAATCATCATCATCATCATCATCATCATCATCATCATCATCATCATCATAATCATAATAATGATAGTAATGATAACAACATAATTAAAATAAAAATGATGGTGATGATAATGATAATAATGACAGTAATAATAATAATAATAATAATAACAATGATAAAGATAATCATAATGATAACAATAACATAATGATGATGATGATGATGATGATGATGATGATGATGATGATGATGATGACAGTAACAATAATGTTGATAATATTGACTAAGTTTTTCCGTTCACCCATCGGTAGAGTCAGTGGTGACCTGGCAGACCTCAATTCTCAGAGGCCGTTTACATCGTCACTGAACAGAGTCCTGAACATCCAGGTCGCCCATCACAGTGTCACTGAACACTACCCTGAATATCCAGGTCGCCCATCACAGTGTCACTGAACAGAGCCCTGAACATCAAGGTCGCCCATCACAGTGTCACTGAACACTACCCTGAATATCCAGGTCGCCCATCACAGTGTCACTGAACAGTCCCTGAACATCTGGATCGCCCATCACAGTGTCACTGAACACAGCCCTGAACATCCGGATCGCCAATCACAGTGTCACTGAACACAGCCCTGAACATCCGGATCGCCCATCACAGTGTCACTGAACACAGCCCTGAACATCCGGATCTCCCATCAAAGTGTCACTGAACACAGCCCTGAACATCCGGATCGCCCATCACAGTGTCACTGAACAGAGCCCTAAACATCCGGATCGCCCATCACAGTGTCACTGAACACAGCCCTGAACATCCGGATCTCCCATCACATCGTCACTGAACAGTACCCTGAACATCCGGGTCGCCCATCACATCGTCACTGAACAGAGCCCTGAACATACGGATCGCCCATCACATCGTCACTGAACAGAGCCCTGAACATCCGGATCTCCCATCACATCGTCACTGAACAGTACCCTGAACATCCGGGTCGCCCATCACATCGTCACTGAACAGAGCCCTGAACATCCGGATCGCCCATCACATCGTCACTGAACAGAGCCCTGAACATCCGGATCTCCCATCACAGTGTCACTGAACACAGCCCTGAACATCCGGATCTCCCATCACATCGTCACTGAACAGAGCCCTGAACATCCGGATCTCCCATCACATCGTCACTGAACAGAGCCCTGAACATCCGGATCTCCCATCACAGTGTCACTGAACAGAGCCCTGAACATCCGGATCTCCCATCACATCGTCACTGAACACAGCCCTGAACATCCGGATCTCCCATCACAGTGTCACTGAACAGAGCCCTGAACATCCGGATCTCCCATCACATCGTCACTGAACACAGCCCTGAACATCCGGATCGCCCATCACATCGTCACTGAACACAGCCCTGAACATACGGATCGCCCAACACATCGTCACTGAACAGAGCCCTGAACATCCGGATCTCCCATCACATCGTCACTGAACAGAGCCCTGAACATCCGGATCTCCCATCACAGTGTCACTGAACACAGCCCTGAACATCCGGATCTCCCATCACATCGTCACTGAACACAGCCCTGAACATCCGGATCGCCCATCACATCGTCACTGAACACAGCCCTGAACATCCGGATCGCCCATCACATCGTCACTGAACACAGCCCTGAACATACGGATCGCCCAACACATCGTCACTGAACAGAGCCCTGAACATCCGGATCTCCCATCACATCGTCACTGAACAGAGCCCTGAACATCCGGATCTCCCATCACAGTGTCACTGAACACAGCCCTGAACATCCGGATCTCCCATCACATCGTCACTGAACACAACCCTGAACATCCGGATCGCCCATCACATCGCCACTGAACAGAGCCCTGAACATACGGATCGCCCAACACATCGTCACTGAACAGAGCCCTGAACATCCAGATCTCCCATCACATCGTCACTGAACAGAGCCCTGAACATCCGGATCTCCCATCACATCGTCACTGAACAGAGCCCTGAACATCCGGATCTCCCATCACAGTGTCACTGAACACAGCCCTGAACATCCGGATCTCCCATCACATCGTCACTGAACACAGCCCTGAACATCCGGATCTCCCATCACATCGTCACTGAACACAGCCCTGAACATCCGGATCGCCCATCACATCGTCACTGAACAGAGCCCTGAACATACGGATCGCCCAACACATCGTCACTGAACAGAGCCCTGAACATCCGGATCTCCCATCACATCGACACTGAACAGAGCCCTGAACATCCGGATCTCCCATCACATCGTCACTGAACACAGCCCTGAACATCCGGATCTCCCATCACAGTGTCACTGAACAGAGCCTTGAACATCCGGATCTCCCATCACATCGTCACTGAACACAGCCCTGAACATCCGGATCGCCCATCACATCGTCTCTGAACACAGCCCTGAACATCCGGATCGCCCATCACAGTGTCACTGAACAGTACCCTGAACATCCAGGTCGCCCATCACGGTGTCACTGAACAGAGCCCTGAACATCCAGGTCGCCCATCACAGTACCACTTAACAGAGCCCTGAACATCCGGATCGCCCATCACAGTGTCACTGAACACAGCCCTGAACATCCGGATCGCCCATCAGAGTGCCACTGAACACAGCCCTGAACATCCGGATCGCCCATCAGAGTGCCACTGAACACAGCCCTGAACATCCGGATCGCCCATCACAGTGCTACTGAACACAGCCCTGAACATCTGGATCGCCCATCAGAGTGCCACTGAACACAGCCCTGAACATCCGGATCGCCCATCAGAGTGCCACTGAACACAGCCCTGAACATCCGGATCGCCCATCACAGTCCCACTGAACACAGCCCTGAACATCCGGATCGCCCATCAGAGTGCCACTGAACACAGCCCTGAACATCCGGATCGCCCATCAGAGTGCCACTGAACACAGCCCTGAACATCCGGATCGCCCATCAGAGTGCCACTGAACACAGCCCTGAACATTCGGATCGCCCATCACAGTGCCACTGAAAGGGGCATCAGGTCCCAAGTCCACTGACGTGTTTGGATACCCGTGCCAGAGATTCTCTGAAGGTCTGACCCTGATTCCCATAACCTGTCTGACCTCCCCATGACCTGTCTGATCTCCCCATAACCTTTCTGACCTCCCCATGACCTGTCTGACCTCTCCATAACCTGTCTGGCCTCCCCATAACCTGTCTGACCTCCCCATGACCTGTCTGATCTCTACTGACTCTCCCCCAACCCTGCTGCTGTCTAACATGTCTGACACCACACCCCTAACCGCCCCCCCCTCCCTATCAAGACCTGTCTGACCTTCCCATGACCTGTCTGACCTCCCCATGACCTGTCTGACCTCCCCATGACCTGTCTGACCTCCCCATGACCTGTCTGATCTTTACTGACTCTTCCCCCAACCCTGCTTCTGTCTGACATGTCTGACACCACACCCCTAACCCCCCCCCCCCCCTCCCAAGACCTGTCTGACCTCCCCATGAACTGTCTGACCTCCCCATGACCTGTCTGATCTCTACTGACTCTTCCCCCAACCCTACTGCTGTCTAACATGTCTGACACCACACCCCTAACCCCCCCCTCCTCCCAAGACCTTCTGACCTCCCCATGACCTGTCTGACCTCCCCATGACCTGTCTGACCTCCCCATGACCTGTCTGATCTCTACTGACTCTTCCCCCAACCCTGCTGCTGTCTGACATGTCTGACCACCACACCCCTACCCCCCCCCCCCCCCTCCCAAGACCTTCTGACCTCCCCATGACCTGTCTGACCTCCCCTTGACCTGTCTGACCTCCCCATGACCTGTCTGACCTCCCCATGACCTGTCTGATCTCTACTGACTCTTCCCCCAACCCTGCTGCTGTCTAACATGTCTGATGACCTATCACCACCACTGACTTGTTTGACCCCAGATAACGTGTCTACACCACTGACCTGTCTGACCCCGATGACCTGTCTGACCCAGATGACCTGTCTGACCCAGATGACCTGTCTACACCACTGATCTGTCTGACCCCCCCTGACTTTCTGAGCCCCATGACCTGTCTGACCCCCCTTAAACTGTCTGACCCACGATTACCTGTCTGACCCTCCATGACCTGTCTGACCCCCATGACCTGTTTGACCCCATGACCTGTCTGACCCCCATGACCTGTTTGACCCCATGACCTGTCTGACCCCCCATGACCTGTCTGACCCATGATGACCTGTCTGACCCCCATGACCTGTCTGACCTCACATGACCTGTCTGACCCACGATTACCTGTCTGACCCTCCTTGAAGTGTCTACCCCCCCCCCAATGACCTGTCTGACCCCCCATGACCTGTCCGACCCCTCATGACCTGTCTGACCCACGATGACTTGTCTGACCCCCATGACCTGTCCGACCCCTCATGACCTGTCTGACCCACGATGACCTGTCCGAACCCCCATGACCTGTCTGACCCACGACGACCTGTCTGACCCCAGATGACCTGTCTACACCACTAACCTTCTTGAGTCTACTGACCTACCTGACCCTCTCTGCCTGCTTAGCCTGCTTATCTAACCCCAATTAAACCTGCCTGACCCTTACCAAGCCTGTCTGACCCCCGCTAAACCTGCCTGCCCCCTACCAAGCCTGTCTGACCCCTGCTTAACCTGCCTGACCCTTACCAAGCTTGTCTGATCCCCGCTAAACCTGCCTGGCCCCTACCAAGCCTGTCTGACCCCTGCTAAACCTGTCTGACCCCTACCAAGACTGTCTGACCCCTGCTAAACCTGCCTGACCCCTACCAAGCCTATCTGACTCCTGCTAAACCTACCTGACCCCTACCAAGCCTGTCTGACCCCTGCTAAACCTGCCTGACCCCTACCAAGCCTGTCTGACCCCTGCTAAACCTGCCTGACCCCTACCAAGCCTGTCTGACCCCTGCTAAATCTACCTGACCCCTACCATGCCTGTCTGACCCCTGCTAAACCTGTGTGACCCCTACCAAGCCTGTCTGACCCCTGCTAAACCTGCCTGACCCCTACCAAGCCTGGCTGACCCCTGCTAAACCTACCTGACCCCTACCAAGCCTGTCTGACCCCTGCTAAACCTGTCTGACCCCTACCAAGCCTGTCTGACCCCTGCTAAACCTGTCTGACCCCTACCAAGCCTGTCTGACTCCCACAGACCTCCCTGGCCCCCTATAACCCATTTGACCCTTCCTGACCTACCTGAACCCTTCTGACCTGCCTGACCTTCAACAGCTGCCTATCTCTCACTGGTCTGCCTTACCTTTACTGTCTTTCCTTATGTTCGCTGATCCGCCTGACCCATCACTGTTCTGCCTGACCCTACTGACCTTTAACCTTCAATGCCCTGCCTATCCTACTGACCCGCACGACTTCCCCTAATCACAATGACCCCACCAAGGTGCTTGACTCCTTTGACCTGCGTGACCTTCACTGACCTTTCCAGGAGGCACAGAAGTGCGAGGTGGGCATGTTCTCTTTGGGATAGAAGCTGAAGAAGCCGTAGCACATCTCATCCGAGGTGCCGAAGCCGAAGAAGGTGCTGGTGGCCTTGCTGAGGGAGCTGAAGTGACAGGTCGTGCGGATCATGTCCCCTGGCTTCACCGTCACCGGATCCGGAAACCTGCTCAACGTCCACGCCGGCAGACGACAGTTCATAGAATTGTATGAAGTGCTTTGTGATTTAGACAAAACGTTTTGAGCGTGATGCGTGAATAATATTGACGAATTTCGTTGGAGTGTGGAGAGGAAGATAAAGCCAAGACAAGACACGCACATTTTTTTTTTTGGGTCAAGCAAGGTAATGGATAAGCTTGTTCATAATTTTCTTTAAATCCAATCTCTCTCTCACTTTCAATACCATTGCTTTCCCGTGACTTTCTTCTCTCTGTATACTTCATCCCCATCCACGACCCCCCCCCCCCCCCCACACACACACACACACACACACACACACACACACACACACACGCACACACACACACACACACACACACACACACACACACACACACACACAAGGAACAAAGTAAGTAGAACGAATAACTTGGCAAAGAGTATGTACAGATTCCACCATTGTAGTCCAGCCTACCGCCCACGGTATTTACAGGGCTGCCAAACTCACACAAGAAAAGGAAAGTCACATCATTAACAGATCAGATCATCAAAAAAAAGTGCGTTCTGAACAAAGAAAGAAAGAAAGAAAGAAAGAAAGA
>CM031598.1:120896939-120904439 GCA_018398815.1 Conus ventricosus
GAGGGAGGGAGAGAGAGACAGGGAAAGAGAGAGGGGGGAAGAGAGAGGGGGGATGGAGAGAGAGAGAGAGAGAGGGGGGGGGAGGGAGGGAGAGAGAGAGAACAGAAAGAAAGAGAGAGAAAGTGAGAAAGAGAGTAAAAAAAACAGAGAGAGAGAGAGAGAGAGAGAGAGAGAGAGAGAGAGAGAGAGAGAGAGAGAGAGAGAGAGAGAGAACGAACGAACGAATCTTTTTTAATGAGGGATAAAGAATAAGCACCATAACAGGCTTTTTTACATCTTGCCCTCGATGAAGCAGAAAAAGAGAGAGAGAGAGAGAGAGAGAGAGAGAGAGAGAGAGAGAGAGAGAGAGAGAGAGAGAAGAGAGAGAGAGAGAGAGAGTGATTGATCGATAGCTCAATCGATCGATTCATTCATTCATTCATTCATTCATTCATTCATTCGTTCATTCGTTCGTTCGTTGATGAACTAAGTGGCTGGCTGATGGATTTGTTTCGGTTTCAGGTGTTCGTCCATGACCAAACTTTTGCTCCCGGATCGAGGAGACCTGTGGTTTGATTATCTTAAAATATAAAGTTTTTTTTAAAACGAAGATCTTGTAAGTCGAAACGTGTTGTGTATGTGTTGTACTTTGTTTAATCCTTCGTTCGACAGCACAGTAACTCTGCGTTTTCGCTTGATTGATTGATTGATCGATCGATTGATTGATTGATTGATTGATTGATTGATTGATTGATCGATCGACTGATTGGATCGATTGATCGATTGATTGACAGACTGATAATCTTTATCCCCAAGGGTAACAGATTATGAAAAAGACTTTTTTTAAAATCTAGCTCTCGTCCCTCGGGGACTGAAAATACTAACACAGAACACTGTTACACAATATAGAACACTGTTACACAATATAGAACTCATGATAAAAGTAACAGTGGGGTTCATCTTAGCATAAAAGAAAACATACCTACACACTAAAAGTGTCTGTTACTCACATACCTACAGCATGAACTTGGTGTAGCCTGTCACATACCTGCAGCATGAACTTGGTGTAGCCTGTCACATACCTGCAGCATGAACTTGGTGTAAACCAGACACATACCTGCAGCATGAAGTTGGTGTATCCAGACACCTGCAGCATGAACTGGTGTAGCCAACACATACCTGCAGCATGAACTTGGTGTAGCCTGTCACATACCTGCAGCATGAACTTGGTGTAGCCTGACACATACCTGCAGCATGAACTTGGTGAGCCTGTCACATAAACCTGCAGCATGAACTTGGTGTAGCCAGACACATACCTGCAGCATGAACTTGGTGTAGCCTGACACATACCTGCAGCATGAACTTGGTGCAGCCAGACACATACCTGCAGCATGAACTTGGGTAGTCAGACACCTGCAGCATGAACTGGTGTAACCAGAACACATACCTGCAGCATGAACTTGGTGTAGTCAGACACATACCTGCAGCATGAACTTGGTGTAGCCTGACACATACCTGCAGCATGAACTTGGTGTATCCTGTCACATACCTACAGCATGAACTTGGTGTAGCCTGTCACATACCTGCAGCATGAACTTGGTGTAGCCTGTCACATACCTGCAGCATGAACTTGGTGTAGCCTGTCACATACCTGCAGCATGAACTTGGTGTAACCAGACACATACCTGCAGCATGAACTTGGTGTAGCTAGACACATACCTGCAGCATGAACTTGGTGTAGCCTGACACATACCTGCAGCATGAACTTGGTGTTGCCAGACACATACCTGCAGCATGAACTTGGTGTTGCCTGACACATACCTGCAGCATGAACTTGGTGTAGCCAAACACATACCTGCAGCATGAACTTGGTGTAGCCTGTCACATACCTGCAGCATGAACTTGGTGTAGCCTGTCACATACCTGCAGCATGAACTTGGTGTAGCCTGTCACATACCTGCAGCATGAACTTGGTGTAGCCTGTCACATACCTGCAGCATGAACTTGGTGTAGCCTGTCACATACCTGCAGCATGAACTTGGTGTAGCCTGTCACATAAACCTGCAGCATGAACTTGGTGTAGCCTGTCACATACCTGCAGCATGAACTTGGTGTAGCCTGTCACATACCTGCAGCATGAACTTGGTGTAAACCTGTCTTGCCCACTAGAATGCCGGCGTTGTGATGAAAGCAGGGCCCAACATCCCCACCCCCCAGGACGACACCAAGTCAGTGCAGCCCACCATGTCACACTCCCAGGGACTTTCTTTCATCGGCGTTTCTGCAGTGATACAGATCAGGTCAGTCCGCTTTGGGAGAATTTCATCACGTTAGTATCTGCCCGTCCTCCGCCAGTAAACACCACAACATCAGGTCTTTCACATCAAAAATGTCATTCTGATTAAATGTACAGCACACAATGCGTCATGTCATTATACTCTCCTCCAACTTTGTATGACATATATTTTGTACATTCACATTCTTTTTTAATCCTTGGATCTCTCGGGGATAGGCCCAATTGGGTCAAAACATAAACTATCGTTCATCTGTTTGAAAAGTTGCAAACTAACGAACGTATACAAGAAAATGACATTTAACATATACACAATATTACCCCAAAACTACGAAACAGTACTGAATTTTTTTTTTCCAACTCAAGTAAACGATAAATCATCCTAACGACATTGATATATTGATTCAAACTGATTTGTATTACATACCGTTTTTAAGTGGAACGAAAACATATGAACAAAACAAAAAAAAAAAAAAAAAACGAAAACATGAACAAATACAGTGATAATGAAATTGGTCATCTCTGTTTCCATTGTTTCAGTATGTTCAAATCATTTCATATCAGGCGATTCCTAAAACAGCAGTTAATAACCGGCAGATTGTTTTGGAAGGAAACTGTAACAATATGAACAGAAACATCCAGATGCAATAAAGACAGACAACTTTCAATGCTAAACTTTGTTTGAAACATTTGATGATTTAAAAGAAATCTTTATCTTAATTTTCAGACTAAGAAGAATGATCGTGAGCTGGTATTTTCTTGCTTCAACCAAAACCCCCTCAAGCTGATGTCTTCTCTTACTGTTACTGCAAACGAAGATACTCAGAATGAACGCTTTCCCTTCTCAATTTTCGGAACAATAAGGTTTACGTTAAACTAGATCATTTACCCTAGTTTTTCTTTTGCACACAATTTAAACCTAAAACAAGGCATTCTGCATCTAATGTTAAAGTGCATCAGAAGTTTGCTAACGTTTAGGCCAGAAAAGGAAGACAGCTTGCCTCGACTGATATACTGGCTTCTTTCAAAAAAGAACTTGACGTACAGTTTGGAAGATTTTCAAGATTCCCTAGCAGCTACAAGAACAAGCACATCAAGTCATGTTGCTTTCATCACAACATGATATTTTTCTCAGTTCAGTCGCACTGTTTAAACGATCTTTGACGGGTTTATGAAGATAATGGGATTATGGCTTGCGAGCGTGTGTGTGTGTGTGTGTGTGTGTGTGGTGTGTGTTGTGGTGTGTGTTTGTGGGGTGTGTGTGTGTGTTGTGTGTGTGTGGTGCGTGCGTGCGGGGCGTGCTTTGCGTGCGTGCGTGCGTGCGTGCGTGCGTGCGTGCGTGCGTGCGTGCGTGCGTGCGTGCGTGCGTGCGTGCTTTGCGTGCGTGCGTGCGTGCGTTGCGTGCGTGCGTGCGTGCGTGCGTGGGGGTGCGTGCGGGGTGGGGTTGGTGGTGGTGTGTGTGTTGTGTGTGTGGTGGGGTGTGTGTGTGTGTGTTGGGGTGTTTCAGCTCTGTGGTAAGTACGCCCTTCGTGTCTTTCTGTTTTGGTAGACAGCACGCCTCTCTTAACAAGATAACCAGCTTCACTGTGCTGTCATACACCATCTGAATATTCATGGACAAAAAGTAAGCTTGCGTTGAGCTCGGGCCGAAGGTCAAAGATTAACAAACCCGTTTTAGTAGTTGTGTTTATTTCTATAACCGAACAAACTGACAAAAGAGACAACAACTGAATGAATTTAATAAATCTGAACAATGGCCGACAGGGTATAAACAATTGGATTTAAACGCCATGCAACGGAACGAAACAAGAGAAACCAAAACAACACATTACAACACAATACGACACACCGCGACATAACACAACCCAACACAACACAACACAACACAACACAACACAACACAACACAACATAATACTGCCCCCCCGTACAAAGAAAATCGTCCCGGAACTGACCACCAGGGCAGCCTAACAGAAGAATATGATGCATGACGTAAGAGTTGTTGAGGATGGCTCCGTGGCGATGACGTGGAAGTCCTGAGTGACGTAAGGCCATCAAACGTCATGCAGGTGTACGTGGTCTCTTTGGCGGCACTGGCGTCACGGGCAGGCGGGAAATCCCCCCTCTCCACATCTGTGGACATGGAACGTTGAGTACAGTCAAAATCCCCCCCCCGCCCCCCCCCCTCAACATCTGTGGGCATGGAACGTTGAGTACAGTCAGAAATCCCCCCCCCCCCCCCCTCAACATCTGTGGGCATGGAACGTTGAGTACAGTCAGAAATCCCCCCCCCCCATCTCCACATCTGTGGACATGGAACGTTGAGTACAGTCAAAATCCCCCCCCCCCCCCTCAACATCTGTGGGCATGGAACGTGAGTACAGTCAGAAATCCCCCCCCCCCCCTCTCAACATCTGTGGACATGGAACGTTGAGACAGTCACAAATCCCCCCCCCCCCCTCTCAACATCTGTGGACATGGAACGTTGAGTACAGTCAGAAATCCCCCCCCCCCCTCAACATCTGTGGACATGGAACGTGAGGACAGTCAGAAATCCCCCCCCCCCCCCTCAACATCTGTGGACATGGAACGTTGAGGACAGTCAAAATCCCCCCCCCCTCAACATCTGTGACATGGAACGTTGAGGACAGTCAGAAATCCCCCCCCCCCCCTCTCAACATCTGTGGACATGAACGTTGAGGACAGTCACAATCCCCCCCCCCTCTCAACATCTGTGGACATGAACGTTGAGGACAGTCACAAATTCCCCCCCTCCTCTCAACATCTGTGGACATGGAACGTTGAGGACAGTCACAAATTCCCCCCCCTCTCAACATCTGTGGACATGGAACGTTGAGTACAGTCACAAATCCCCCCCCCCCCCCCCCCCCTCTCAACATCTGTGGACATGGAACGTTGAGTACAGTCACACAAATCCCCCCCCCCCCCCTCTCAACATCTGTGGACATGGAACGTTGAGTACAGTCACAAATCCCCCCCCCCCCCTCAACATCTGTGGACATGGAACGCTGAGGACAGTCAAAATCCCCCCCCCCCTCAACATCTGTGGACATGGAACGTTGAGTACATCAGAAATCCCCCCCCCCCCCCCCCTCAACATCTGTGGACATGGAACGCTGAGGACAGTCAGAAATCCCCCCCCCCCCCCCTCTCAACATCTGTGGACATGGAACGTGAGTACAGTCAGAAATCCCCCCCCCCTCTCAACATCTGTGGACATGGAACGTTGAGGACAGTCAGAAATCCCCCCCCCCCCCCTCAACATCTGTGGGCATGGAACGTTGAGGACAGTCAGAAATCCCCCCACCCCTCTCAACATCTGTGGGCATGGAACGTTGAGGACAGTCAGAAATCCCCCCCCCCCCCCCCCCCCTCTCAACATCTTGGGCATGGAACGCTGAGGACAGTCAGAAATCCCCCCTCTCAACATCTGTGGGCATGGAACGTTTGAGGACATCAGAAATCCCCCCTCTCAACATCTGTGGACATGGAACGTTGAGTACAGTCAGAAATCCCCCCCCCCCTCTCAACATCTGTGGACAAGGAACGTTGAGGACAGTCAGAAATCCCCCCCCCCCTCTCAACATCTGTGGGCATGGAACGTTGAGGACAGTCAGAAATCCTCCCACCCCTCTCAACATCTGTGGACATGGAACGTTGAGGACAGTCAGAAATCCCCCCCCTCCTCTCAACATCTGTGGGCATGGAACGTGAGGACAGTCAGAAATCCCCCCCCCCCCCCTCTCAACATCTGTGGGCATGGAACGCTGAGGACAGTCAGAAATCCCCCCCTCTCAACATCTGTGGACATGGAACGCTGAGTACAGTCAGAAATCCCCCCCCCCCCCCCCCCTCTCAACATCTGTGGACATGGAACGCTGAGAACAGTCAGAAATCCCCCCCCCCCCTCTCAACATCTGTGGGCATGGAACGTTGAGTACAGTCAGAAATCCCCCCCCCCCCTCTCAACATCTGTGGCATGGAACGCTGAGGACAGTCAGAAATCCCCCCCCCTCTCAACAATCTGTGGACATGGAACGCTGAGGACAGTCAGAAATCCCCCCCCCCTCTCAACATCTGTGGACATGGAACGCTGAGGACAGTCAGAAATCCCCCCCCCCCCCCCCCCTCTCAACATCTGTGGACATGGAACGTTGAGTACAGTCGAAATCCCCCCCCCCCCCCCCTCTCAACATCTGTGGACATGGAACGCTGAGACAGTCAGAAATCCCCCCCCCCTCTCAACATCTGTGGACAATGGAACGTTGAGGACAGTCAGAAATCCCCCCCCCCCCCCTCTCAACATCTGTGGGCATGGAACATTGAGGACAGTCAATCTGTGAAGAAACACTCTGACATAGTGAACAGTCAGGGATTGTATTGTTCGAATAAATTTGCCTTTGCATACTAAAGAGAGAGAGAGAGAGAAGAGAGAGAGAGAGAGAGAGAGAGAGAGAGAGAGAGAGAGAGAGAGAGACAGACAGACAGACAGACAGAAAGACGAAAGACAGAGAGAGAGATATGTTTTGTTGCTTATAGCCCAGAGAGAGAGAGAGAGAGAGAGAGAGAGAGAGAGAGAGAGAGAGAGAGAGAGAGAGAGAGAGAGAAAGAGAGAGAGTGAGAGAGAGAGAGAGAGAGAGGTATAGCAGTGTTGCTTATAGCCCACAGAGAGAGAGAGGTAAGGCAAGGTAATGTTGCTTATAGCCCACAGAGAGAGAGGTTAGGTAAGGTAATATTGCTTATAGCCCAGAGAGAGAGAGAGAGAGAGAGAGAGAGAGAGAGAGAGAGAGAGAGAGAGAGAGAGAGAGAGAGAGAGAGAGAGAGAGAGAGAAATCTGAAATCTGAATCTGATATCTTTAATGAGGATAACTGAATAAGCATTTCAATACTTTTTTTCATCAGGTCATCAAAAACAAAGCAAACCACATCACAAATTAAACAAAGGCCAAGAAAGAGCAGTAAGAGTATGTTAACAATAATATCAGCCATGACAATACAATAAATAATATTAATAAAGAAAGGATCGGGATGCAATAAACAAAATAAAAACAAAGGGGGCAGAGTACATTATATAATCAAGACATAATATATATATATATATATATATATATATATATAATATATATATATATATAATATATATATATATACATGTGCACTTACCTACTTGTACATATAAGTACAACTGAAAGAGAGAGAAAGAGAGAG
>CM031598.1:120909439-120946939 GCA_018398815.1 Conus ventricosus
CGACACAGGTCGCTGGTCCATGTCTGCAAAAAGGTTAGTTCAGATTGGGTTACCTCCCTATGTAGTCCAGGTCTGCAAAAGGTTAGTTCAGACTGGGTTGCCTCCCTTTGTAGTCCATGTCTGCAAAAGGTTAGTTCAGATTGGGTTGCCTCCCTTTCTAGTCCATGTCTGCAAAAGGTTAGTTCAGATTGGGTTGTCTCCCTTTCTAGTCCATGTCTGCAAAAAGTTAGTTCAGATTGGGTTGCCTCCCTTTCTAGTCCATGTCTGCAAAAGGTTAGTTCAGATTGGGTTGTCTCCCTTTCTAGTCCATGTCTGCAAAATTTTAGTTCAGAACGGATTGCCTCCCTTTCTAGTCCATATCTGCAAAAGGTTAGTTCAGAACGGGTTGCCTCCCTTTCTAGTCCATGTCTGCAAAAGGTTAGTTCAGAACGGGTTGCCTCCCTTTCTAGTCCAAGTCTGCGAAAGATTAGTTCAGATGGGATTGCGTCCTTTTGTAGTCCATGTCTGTAAAAGGTTTAGTTCAGATTGGGTTGCCTCCCTTTCTAGTCCATGTCTGCAAAAGGTTAGTTCAGATGGGGTTGCCTCCCTTTGTAGTCCATGTCTGCAAAAGATTAGTTCAGATGGGGTTGCGTCCCTTTCTAGTTCATGTCTGCAAAAGATTAGTTCAGATTGGGTTGCGTCCCTTTCTAGTTCATGTCTGCAAAAGGTTAGTTCATGTTGGGTTGCTTCCCTTTCTAGTCCATGTCTGCTAAAGGTTAGTTCAGATTGGGTTGCCTCGCTTTCTAGTCCATTTTTGCTCAGAGTGGGCTGAATGCCTTGACTCGTATCGCCTGCCTTGTGTTTGGCGACAGCAGTTCCCGGTACCGAGGGATTCAAGTCTTAAACGTTACAGCCAAGGCTGTAACACATTATATTGTCACAGTCATCTTTCTCTCTCTCTCTCTCTCTCTCTCTCTCTCTCTCTCTCTTCTCTCTCTCTCTCTCTCTCTCTCTCTCACATACACACACACACACACACACACACACACACACACACACACACACACACACGTACACACACGCGCGCGCGTGTGCACGCGCACGCACGCACGCACACATAGTCTAACACACACACACACACACACACACACACACACACACACACACACACACATTCGCGCGCGCACTCGCGCTCACGCACAGAGGAGAGAGAGAGAGAGAGAGAGAGAGAGAGAGAGAGAGAGAGAGAGAGAGAGAGAGAGAGAGAGAGGAGAGAGAGAGAGAAGGCAGACAACAGACTGACAGAAACAGAGAGGGACCAGACAGACAGACAGACTGACAGACAGACAGACAGAGGAAAAAAGGAGAGAAAGACAGAAAGACAGACAGACAGACAGGCAGGCAGGCAGACAGACGGACGGACAAAGACAGACAGACAGACAGACAGACAGACAGACAGACAGACAGACAGAATGGACCAAGTTCACGTTGTACTGCAGTTTGAAAAAGAGGATGTAATTCATGAAGTGAAATCCAGAATCAGTCATTCTTTGGTAAAACGTCTTCAACCTTGTTCGTGCGTGTGTGTGTGTGCGCGCGCGCGCGCGCGGCGTGTGTGTGTTGTGTTGTGTGTATGTGTTGTGTGTGTGTGTGTGTGTGTGTGTGTGTGTGTGTGTGTGTGTGGCTTGTTTTCCGTTTACAACCCTTCCGTTCACTGTAAATGTCCAAGGGACGCATATGTGTGTGCTTAGCTTGGTGTTGTTTGTCACGTCAGTTTATGATAGAGTTGCCAGGTGAAGGCACAACGTAGAGCTTGTAGTGGTGAGGCTATGTAGTGGTGAGGCTATGTAGTGGTGAGGCTATGCGCTGCCAGGAGAGACTTAGGCTATGTTCATACCAGCACGCACGACGGTCGTGCGCACGTGAAAAATCGCACGCGCGTGAGAAAACGTGTTCATACTGATCCGTACGTTCTCCGTCCGTGAGGCTGCTTGGAGTATAAACACAGCTGGCATTCTGGTCAACATGGCGCTGACGAGGCGACAGAAAGTTTACTTTGTGGTGGTAGAGGAAAAGAAACATGTGTCAGTATGAACGCCCAGAGCGCTGCCAGTGATAAAAAAGGAAGGGTCTGCCAACCCGCTGCACTCTTTTCTGTCCGCACGCGCGTTTGAATTGTGGCAAGCACACGACCTTTTTTGCTGAAGTGGTCATGCGTGCGTGTCTGTGGCGGTATCAACACCTTCCACTCTGTGAGTGAACATGAAGAAGGGAATGCTGCATCCGCACGATTTGTGTCTGTCCGCGCGACTGACGTGCGTGCCAGTGTGAACGTAGCCTTACGCACTGGGCTTTCTTTTCGCAGTGCTGTTCACAGCGGTGCCAGCCAGCGGTGGAGGCTGAAAGCAAGAGGTGACAAGCACACACAGACACTTCGCCAGCACACTAGGCGCTTCACACTACCAGAAACACATACAACATGCAGCGTCTGTGGACGACTCTGGGCCTCACGAATTGGTCTTCATTCCCACATGAGGACCCACATCAGCAGATGACATGCCTGTCTACTCATTCGTAGGACACGACGGGAGAATCCATCATCATCCTCATGATAGAGGTATTTGATAGATTTCCACAAACTGCTGTCAACCTAGTGCCGGCTATTGCGCCATGATACTACGTGCTGCTTGTCTGTCTATTTGTTCGTGCCCCTTTGCTAGAGTGTACATATCCCTTTTCAAAAGAACTGCACTGGCTGCCTGTTAAATCTGGAATTCAACATACACATTGGCGTGTCTTTCTTTTGGTGCCTTTCATTACAACACCATTCCAGTCTTCCCAGTTCCTGGTTACATCCACCACCACCACCACCACCCTCCACCACCCTGCTCCCCATCTGCCCGCTACTTCCGCCTCACCCTTTCCTCTTCCATCTTATTGTCTTCCCTTTCCTCTTCCATCTTATTGTCTTCCCTTTCCTCTTCCATCTTATTGTCTTCCAGTTTTGTATCTTGAACTGTCAGAGTTTCAGTGCTGAGTGACACTATGTCGTGTCAGTCTTGCTTTGCGCAATCCAGTTTTCTCAGTTTATCAGCTAATCTTAAAAATTCGTTTAATGGAGCGCTTTTCGACTCCGAACTTGTATTTTAGTTAGAATGACTGCATTCCCCGTATTCAAATATACTGAATTGATGAGATATCAAGTTTAAATCACACCTTGTCCTCTGAGGCCAATTTCCTTGAAATAAACGAGTGTTCTTTCTTATTGTGGCACATCCCACATTCCAGGTTGTACCATCATTATTCATTTATCTTCGCGACACTCTCACGAACGAATGTACTCATCCTTTGGGCAGGCACGTGTGACGCACATCCACTTAAACCTTAACCTCATTTCAACAGCACGCGCCCAGGAAATGAGCAAGAGAGTCCGCCTCACAGCGGAAACGGATGACGGCTACTGGCCACTGGAGATTTGGCGCCGATTTACCGTTGATCTTCAGGCTGTTGAGATGTTCTTGCGACATCAGGTGGGTCGATGTACCGCCGAGCCGACCACGAGGGCTCTATCAGTTCTCTGGAATCTTCCAGAACACACTCTGATTTATTGTCGGCAGTAAACAACGCGATGTTTACAAACAGGATTAAGTCTCTGCCACGTGTGGGGTAGGTTTCATGCCATTGTTGGAAATACACTTCTTTTCACTGTAACAGCCTTCCCCCTTTGTGTGTGTGTGTGTGCGTGTGTGTGTGTGTGTGTGTGTGTGTGTGTGTGTGTGTGTGTGTGTGTGTGTGTGTGTGTGTGTGTGTGACGGTATTCCCATACGACACTTGACTAATTGTGTTAATTTTGCAACATTCTAAAACCCACCATTTCAGAAGAAAAAAACCCAGATGAAGCGGATCGCAATACAACAGGAAGCAAAGGGAACATGTTTGTTTTCCTGTGTTCGTTAACATGTATCTCGGCAAGTCTTTTCACGGTGATTTTATCAGCTGAATTTTTTTTTTTAAAGCCGAAATGCACAAAATCCTAAGTAGCGCTAAGAGTGATACGTGCTGCTGCTACCTGTTTTGTTATACTTCTTTTATTTCTTTGACATCACATGCCCTGTTCTTAAATTGATCATCAAGCCCCCCAAAACATGTGGGCGGCCGGTTATCTACGTAATTAGCATTAAAAAAAAATTGTTATATTTCTCCGCTCAATCAATCTCAGAATCTACAATTACTGCTTACAACACCAAATCGCCTAGGAATAATGACAACACTGAGCACACCGAACACCCAGCAATAATGACAACACTGAGCACACCGAACACCTAGCAATAATGACAACACTGAGCACACCGAACACACAACATGTCTCCTATCGCCTAGCAATAATGACAACACTGAGCACACCGAACACACAACATGTCTCCTATCGCCCAGCAATAATGACAACACTGAGCACACCGAACACACAACATGTCTCCTATCGCCTAGCAATAATGACAACACTGAGCACACCGAACACACAACATGTCTCCTATCGCCCAGCAATAATGACAACACTGAGCACACCGAACACACAACATGTCTCCTATCGCCTAGCAATAATGACAACACTGAGCACACCGAACACGTATGTCTCCTATCGCCCAGCAATAATGACAACACTGAGCACACCGAACACACAACATGTCTCCTATCGCCTAGCAATAATGACAACACTGAGCACACCGAACACGTATGTCTCCTATCGCCCAGCAATAATGACAACACTGAGTACACCGAACACACAACATGTCTCCTAGTTTGTTCCGTGAGCTCTGTGTTCTCATTTTTTGCCAGGCGATTTGATGTCGCCAGCTGTATTGGTTTAATTTCGTTTGGAGTTATGGGCCTGTAATGTTTTCATCATGGCAGTAGGAGTTACCCCACTTTTGTTTCTTATTGACTGTTTACTGTTCTCTGCCTCATTTACGATGTTCCCTCATAATGTCCGAATCAACTGCTTCTTGACAATGTACAGCTTGACAATGTACAGCTTGACAATGTACAGCTTGACAATGTACAGCTTGACAATGTACAGCTTTTGCTGCTTTTGTGGTTCCATAACATACATCAGCAGCATCGTAGAGTCCAAGGGGAGTAACTTGGTCAAGGGCGTTCATTGCCTGAACGGAAGCAGGGGAAGTTTCCCGTCTGCGCTCATGAAGTGATCCTGACCTCTTGCGCCAACTTCTTGACCCCCGATGCTATCCAAAGATCGGCAATGTAAACGCAAGGTCGGGCGCCATAGACATGCTGAATACGGTAGACTACGCTCTGGTCGGAAACGAGAACAAATGTGACGTCAGCGAACTGTTGACAGACTAAGGACCGGACAGTACCCAAATCAAAGTGCGCATTACCCAGTCAAAGCAGCTTTTTACTGCGATTGTATTCTTAGACTCTCACAACACGCCGTCTAAATAAATAAATAAATTTTAAAAATCGTTGAGGTATTTGCAACATACTTCTCGCATCAGATTTGTTGCAACTCTTTAATATTCATCTTCTTTGTGATACACTAAAATAAACCATACCATTGTATTCTTACGAATATGATTAAAAAAAAGTGGGGAGAAGAAAGAAAAGGATGGATGTGTGTGTCTGAGTGGGGGGAGGGGCGGAGAGAGAATGGAAAAACAGCCACACCAATCACAAGAATGGTACAACAACAGTCACCCTTTTGCCCCGTAGACTTTTGCCCCGGAGATTTTGTTTCGCCCTAGCAAAATGACAATGTTCATGAGTCTAGCATCGCATAACTGGCAACAAAGGGACAAGATTTTGATAGAGTAACTTTTAGCTCCTTCCATCGGCGAGGAATGTTCTGAATCATCGCGGAGATCTAATTTATTTCTCTCTCTCTCTCTCTCTCTCTCTCTCTCTCTCTCTGTGGCGTTGATCGCACTGACTAACTGACTCAAGAAATGTGAACAAAAACACAATTTTGTTATTGAAGTGCGGGCACATTGATATCCGCTCGTCTTCAATTATCATTTGTCATAGAAGAAGATACTGGTGAGCCTGTGTGTGTGTGTGTGTGTGTGTGTGTGTGTGTGAGAGAGAGAGAGAGAGAGAGAGAGAGAGAGAGAGAGAGAGATAATGACTTATAGTTACCTAATTGTGTGAATGTGCTTTGAGGCTACTATCAGGTAAAATCGCTCAACACATAACTATGCATTTGCACCATCGAGCAAAAGTGTAATCGCGGGGCAAAAGTCCGCGAGGCGAAAGTCAAAAGAGCGAAAGTTCACATACCGAACCACACCAGCACCATCAACAACATCACCAACAGCAGCTTCAACACCACCACCAAAGAAACATTCAACCTTACGTGTCCAGTGGCAGCGAAGTCCAGACCGAACTGGTTCCTGGCTCCCCCTCCCTGCACGTTGAAGTGGCCCACCCCTTTCCACAGAAAGTTGGCATTGCAAGGGTGGGGCACCCGGTCACCATTGGGGATCTTAGCCTGGTACTCGTAATAGCCTTCTACCCCGGGGACCACCCAGATCAGTGCCAGCACCGACACTGTCCTCCTGGAACCAGACATTGTGACAGATTTCGGTCAGCAGAGAACCTCCTGATACCAGACATTGTGACAGATTTCGGTAAGCAGGTAACCTCCTGGACTAAGACATTGTGACAGGTTTCGGTAAGCAGATACTCTCCTGGACTCAGACATTGTGACAGATTTCAGTACGCAGATACCCTCCTGGAACAAGACATTTGACAGTCTTCGGTGTGCAGATATTACGGAACGGTGAGGAATACGGATAAGGTGGGACGCTTATTTTCCTGTAATCAGACATTTTAACTGTCTGCAGTCCAGCCAACGTCAGGACGCCATAGCACCTGTTAAAATCGATCCCTTTCATGCATGTGAAGAAAAACGACCACACACACAAACACACATCGCTTGATCTCTAGAAACCCTTGGTCAGATTCAGGGATGAGATATTTCTTTCCGTTCATTGTGTAAACACATCCATAGTTTTGTATTGGAATCAACAGGACATACTTCAGTACTGATAGCAAGACTTTTGTATTGACGAAACTACATTACAAAAAGAAATGCTTCAGGTGAAATCCACACAAATTACAATAATTTGAACTGTCACAGTTTAATTATACAATGCAAGATTTGGTTGGTCGCCTTTACATCATGAAAACAAAAAAAAAAAATCAAAACTGTCATTTTAATCGTCTTTCGAAAAACACTGAACAACATGGGGAAAAAATCAAAGATCCATCATCTGAGGCTTGAGAGAAATGATAAGTTACATACTCTCAATGTTCTTGATGTGCAGAGGTCATTTAGAAAGTTCCGGCACCTTGTACTCTTTCTGAATTGTGTGAAAATCATTGCCATTTATTTCATTCTTCACATTCCAAACTATCAATGCAATAATTTAGAGAAAGGGGTAATTTTTGAAAAAAAAATTAAACATTAGATTTTCGGATCGATAACAAAAACACATATTGTCAAAGTGAATGAATTTCATCCTAAGTTTGAATATGAAAGTGTGCTGAATACAAAGACCATGTGTTCCAGGGGAAAGCTTTGCTTATACTGACTCACTCACTCAGGCCCATACCTCTTGCCAGAGCATAGTCCATCAACTGTCCGCCAACGACCAGGGCCTGGGCCATCTTTTCTACTTCTCCCCAGCTGTATCTCATCTGCCTGGTGTCCGCCTCCAGGTCCCGCCTCCAGGTGTTTCTTGGTCTTCCTCGCTTCCTTTCACCTTGGGGATTCCAGGTCAGGGCTGTTCAGGTGGTGTTGTCCGGGGGCTTTAGGAGCGTGGGTCCTATCCACCGCCATCTTCTTTTGCGGATGTCTTGCTCTACTGGCAGTGGGTTACATCTTTCCCACAGCTCTTTGTTGCTGATTGTCTCTGGCTAGTGGATCTGGAGGATCTTTCGCAGGCAGCTGTTAACGAACGTCTGCAGTTTTTGAATGGTGGTTTTTGTGGTTCGCCAGGTCTCTGATCCATATAAGAGGACGGATTTGATGTTGGAATTGATGAGGCGGATTTTCGTCATGGTGGTGATTAGCCGAGATCTCAAGATGTTTTTCAGAGTGGTGGAGGCTGCTCTTAATTTCCCTATTCTGGTTTTCACATCTGCATCAGTTCCCCCTTGCTGGTTGACTACACTGCCCACACAGGTGAAGCTGCTGACTTTGTTTCATTGGGGGTCCATCTAGTATCACAGGGTCTGAACTGACTGTGTTAATTTGTAATATACTGGCTGAATAAAGAGAGCTCTGCTCCATGTGTAAGACATTTGGTTTCACGGTAAGGATCTGCCCTTCTACTTTCTTCCAGTGCAATGCAGTCTTTATGCAGCGCGCGAGCTGCAATACATTTAAAAAAAGAATTGTCAGTGATTCCGCAAGATTATGGACAAACACCCATCTTGCGCCGAATGTGAGAACATACGTGATCGCTCATTCTTCGTTTTCATTGTCCTCAATGTTGTTTGTTTTACCTGATGAAGGCCTAAGAAGTCGAAACACATCGTGTTTTGTCTTGTAATCTGTTTGTCCGTATTGTCTTGTGGAATCAGTGACAATTCTTTTTTAAAATTCGCTTTAATTTTCGCCTTTTGTCACCTCGTTTTGAAACGAGCTGCATAGAGTCCCATCAGTAAAACATGCAGGCTTGCATAGAGTCCCGTCAGTAATAGAACATGCAGGTTTGCATAGAGTCCCGTCAGTAATAGAACATGCAGGCTTGCATAGAGTCCCGTCAGTAATACAACATGCAGGCTTACATAGAGCGCGAGAGTTGTGATTACTTATAGGAGGAAAAAAGTGAGGGAAAAAGAGGAGATTGAAACCCCACCTTAAGAAAGGAAAAAAAGGGGGGAAAAATGTTAAATTTTGTTTTTTTACAATGTGGAAAAAAACAACAACAGGAGATTGGAGGACGATGAAAAGTGACACATAGTCTTTCAGTTCCTTTCGGCTGCTAGTAATCTCTGGAAGATTTTCACCCCATAATAGTCAACTTAACCATGCAATTTGTGTCATCTCTTAACCCTGCTATTCTAAGATCTCACAAAATAAACATGAAATCAAAGCATTTAAGAATATACGAAACAACTCGAAAAATGTCCCGAGGTCATTTCAGTGGAAATGTTTACCCGACATTTATACAACTGACATTATTCTTTCTAAAATGGAAAGTGGCTCGTCCAAAAAATGCTGATGCAGTCATCAAAACTATTTCATAGAACTGTGTTTTCTGGCACAATCAAAGGACCACCAGGCGTCAGTTTATAGTTCCGGACCATTAGTGTCTAAAATGTTTTTCTGTGAACCTTTCATAACAGCACAGCCGTTTTCTTTTTCTCTGACAACCTGTCAAATTTGTTTAGTTTATTATCTAAAGATATCTATGTGAGCTTGTTGTACACGAACCATTTTCATCATGTCGTAATATTGTTGATCAGTATCTTCCCCAGCCATTGCAGAAACACCACACTGGTCTGTTCCACTTAGTAGAACGGCATCTGGGAGTCATGACCTGGATGTGTCCCGGCTCCCTTAGAATGTAAGGAGTTCAGGGCGGAAACACTTGTCTGAGGGGGGGGGGGGGGGGGGGTCTTCTCTGAACCCTGAAGACTATCTGCTGGCAAGCTCTCCCTATAGTTTCTTCCTACCTACTTAAGCACATACACATACATGCACAAGCATACGCACATGCATACACACACCATACACACACGCACGTGCACTCGCGCACCGGATACTGGCATACACACATGGGCCTGTGCTCCCCCCCCCCTCACACACACACACGTGTACACTGACCACACACACATACAATGATAATAATGGCACAGCTAATGTTAGGCAGGTACCCAAGGTCTGATCTAATGCGTAGGTCAGACATCTGCTAAGTCGTAACCACGAGACATTAAATTCTTTCATCTGAGTCATTAATTCCTTTATCCATCAGCTTTAAATCACGCGCAATGTGCTCTCAAAACTTAGCGGATGTGGTGTAGCGTATATGGACTAGTCCGCACGCAGTGACGCCTCCTTCATGAAACTGAAACTGAAACTTAGGCATTTTCATCATCCTGTAATATTGTTAATCAGTATCTCCCATAGCATTTTTATCATCTTATAGTATTATTAATCAGTATCTCCCCTAGCATTTTCATCATCCTATAATATTGTTAATGAGTATCTCCCCTTGCCGTTGCGGTAACACCATGCTAGCCTATAACACTTAGCCATTTGTGTCATCTCGTAGTGTTGTTAATCAGTACCTTCGCCAGACAGTGTGTGGTAACACCACAACGGCCAGTTGTACGGTAGGCCTTTTCATCATCCCATACAGCGGCCAGTTGTACGGTAGGCCTTTTATCATCCCATACAACGGCCAGTTGTACGGTAGGGCCTTTTCATAACGGCCAGTTGTACGGTAGGCCTTTTCATCATCCCATACATTGTCAATCAGCACGTACCTTATCCACTGCAGCGACATCTTTCGTGCAGGCCAGAGGACAAACTGCCCGTGTTTACTCTTGCGTGGCTTCATATTGCCGAGTGCTACTTTTGTGCAGTCATATTCACTTCGTCTATGGTCAGTTTACTGTGTCAGAAGGAGGAAATGAGCTTCAGACAAAGTATTTGGGGTATATTGTGTATGCGGAAGGGAAAGATGAATTCACATTAGCGACTCAACTAAGTGACACTTTTTACCCTTTCTCAACGTCCCGAGCAGCCTGTTGTGTGAAAGAAAGAGTGGCTTTTAAAGCACGTAGGCCTTGTTTTCCATCCCAGGATAGGCGCTATATAAATACTCTAATAATGATCAAAATGATATTGAAAATAATGATAATGATGATGATGATGATTGTCAGGGTCACTGACATTGCTACTTGAGCCCGTACATGTATGTACTATGTTACAGATAGATCTAGTGGAGGCGACTCATGTTTGAACTTGTGCATGTGCGGACTGATCATGTTCCATGGCAGTGTATCTTGCGTGGTTAGCATTAGAGTCAATATTTCCTCAATATGTGCTAGGGTGAGCAGGCGAACATTTCCGCTCACGTCGCATGCGTGTGTGTGCATCAGTGGATATCTGTGTGACAGTACAGCTTGGGAGAGGGTAGGGAGGTATCTTGAATTTTTTAGTGTTTTCCGTGGAAGTGGGGAAATTGGGTCATGCATCATCCTCACTGTGAGTTGCCCAATCATAGTTAACCTTACATTGAATTATCCAATCACAGCCAATTATAACTGTAAAGCAACTACGGTTAGGTGAACTGCGCTCAGTGTGTTGCAGCTTTTTTTAGAGGAGTCGGACGTTGTGTGCTAAGTTCTATGTTGGCGAAGTCCTGGTGAATCCTTTTAGAAACCTTGTGTTCAGGTCGGGCTTAAGGAATACAAGCTCCTTAAGTCTGGAGAGGACCTGCGATGCGTGTTTCCTGTGTAATTGTATTCCGTCTTCGCTAGTTGGAGGTACATAGAAGGACTGTCTACTGTAATTTGTGAAGACGTGGATTGCTCTGCATTTGTGTTGAACTGTAACTCTGGTGTTCTTCCCAGACCCTGATGGATGAGATCTTGAGTTGCTGCGTTCTGTTGAACTGTATCCAGACGGTTCCTGAGAACCCTGGTGGGTAAGACCTTGGTGCGGCGTTCTTGTTGAACTGTAACCTGTGTACCTGAAAACCTTGGTGTGAAGACTTGGTTGCTGTGTTGTGCTGTAGAACAGCTGTCTGGGCATGGCCTGGTGCGCTGGACAACCCATCTCGGATTGGGCCGACACGTGTTGTTCAAGATAACTTCCCCTGTAATCCTGCCTTAGGCTGGTGACGGGATCCCGAGTGCGAGGACTGACACAGCGATGTTACTCCTTCCGTTGCTGTGACAGTCCGATGGTACAATGTGAAACACATTGACGACAAACAGGGGCTGTTTTGAGGTAACACATTGGACATTATTTCCAGGATCAAGGAAGTAGAGCCGTCTTCATCATCGTGGAGCGACTACCCAGTGTGAGAAAACCCAGCAGAAAGCCTTAGTACTTGAAATTATATTTAGTAAATATCATTAGCATATAAGCTGGTTTAGTATGGTTTGCACTCAATAGTCATTATACTTGTGTTGTCCAGCTGCACAGTTTTCAAGACAATTGTCTTTTGTGTGGTGGCAAAAACATTTATATCAACAATTTTTACCCCTTTGGCCAACTGGTTGGGCCATTCTGCGAGTATTTCATAGCAACCCATTACTGGATTATATAATTGGGCATGCGTCGTTAACACTCCCCATTGTTAGGAAATGTGAACCTGGTGTAATTAATCCTTGAAAGTGTTTGAGCATTACAAAGTGTTGTATTGTGTGCATTCCTAACATCAGTGATGGTCTGTCACTGTGTTTACATAATTGTAAGTTTCTGGCATTCTATATTTGGTTTTTTGGTCGGTCATGTTTCGGAGTTCAGTCCTCCCTTGCAGCATGTGTAAGAGCCGGTAAGTGAATTTGTTGAGTAAGTCCTTCGATTCACATGTCCTTTGGCCTATAGCCAAGGTGTTATACGGTCGCACGTGATTGCGTATTGACATGTAGCGATGTCAATCGCACCAGCTGGCACATGGATTGACCACCGAATTAAGGTTAGTCGTTGAATTAATTCCAGACCTTGTGTGAGTTTGGTGTGACAGGGTGTGTATGGACTCAGAAATCTGTGTGCGAATTGTGTTACGTGTGGAATGTTGAGTTTTGAGCGAAAGTGATTGTGTGGGTAGTGAGTGGAATAGTCCACGTTATGGATCCCATTCCGTGGTTCTGAATGAAAATATAACTACTGTCGTGAACTGTTCATTCTGTTTCTGGACGCTTATTTTGAGTTTGGGCGTTAGTATTGTAGTCTGTAAGTCGTCCCCCCTGGTCCCCTCCCTAGTTAACGTTCAGGTCATTTTACGAGCCTACATATTAGATCGGGTACAATTAGGGGTAATAGATTTAATTATTATAAGAAGGTTGGTATACAAGGGAGGTGTTAGAGAACTTCAGGTCAAGCGCCATACAGACTTCTAACTCTTTGAGTGTAAACACACTAGGAATCAAGTAGTCATGGGTGGTTGGAGGTCGTGCCTAGTAAGGGTGGAGCATAGAAAACAGCACTCAAGCTTAAGACTGCTAAGTCCGTTTGTTAAATGTTGGAAATGATTGCTTTGTCTGTAATGTTTGTTTTGTCATGGAGGTCACGATAGTTAAGTTAACTCTAATTATTTTTATTTTCTGCTATTCTGTTGTAGAAAAACTAAAGTTATTTTGTTGCTGCCATTTGTTGTGAACTACAGCTATATCATTTGATGCCAAATTCGTGGTGGTTAATCGTGTCGACCAGCATGTTGGTGGCTGCCCGAGGGGACTATTTTGGTTGATCATTGGGTTTGGATTTGACTATTGTAGTCAGCTGTTGAACCAAAGGCATCTTAGTTATTTTGACAATCCAGCTGGTCGGTTTTGCTCGGTGTTGCGGATCTTGTGAGTTAGTTTTCCTCTGGAAGGTGGACTTTTGATTATTTGACGAGCCACATCATGTGATGGTTATGCGAGCGGGTCCGTGTGTGTGTGGTCTGTGGCATTGGATATGGTCTGGTTTTTAGTCTCAGTAACATTACTATAGTACCACAGGGTTTGCAGAATACCTAAAAAACCCATATCGTATATTTCCCCAAACTTCTGTATGTCCGTTCCAGCGCACAGGAACGTAGCTATCACAAACCCTTCAGAACAAAGGAGATGACTACTGTGGGGTATAAATGTGGAGGCCGAAAAAAGGATTTGAAGGACGAGCTTAAGCTGAGGGGATGAATTTGGATTTGCAGGCAGGAGCTTATCCTGACATCAACGACAAGTCCGTAGGGCTAAACAAGAGCGAGATGAAAAGACGAGCAAGAGCGTAGGGAGGAGAGGATTGAAACCTGCAGTTGTTGAAGACCGCAAAGCTTGGAAACAGCAGAGAGGATCGTCCGCTAAAAGAGCGGAAGCGATGGATCGATAGGCTGTGTTGAGAGAACGCCAAGCCGAGGAACAGAATGGAAAAGAGATGCAAAAAAAGAAGAAGAAGGACGAGGAGAAGGAGCGCTAAGAGCAGAAAGAAAGGGCCGATAGAACACTCAAACTGAAGGCCAACAAGAGGATGAGATGAATAATACCTACAAGCAATTTGAGCATGCTAGCCAAGCTTGTGCTTGGCCATCCCACTGCATGGGCATGCTCAGTTAGTGGCTCGCTCTCAAGGGAAGGCTAGGATGCATTCCTTTAAGTTATCTGCAATAAGTTGGAGGTCTACCCGAAGTAAAAGCTAGCCTGGCTCAGGTATTTTTCGCCTCACCAGACGCCTACCGTCAAAAGTTCAGAAGGATGGAAAGAAAGGTGCTGAAACATTTGAAGCAATGCTGGACAGGCTTAGGGCAATTTTCTCGCGGGGAGCTGTGTGTATCTGCTGACAGGGCAACGACCAAAGGACCTCGAGGAATGCTTAGATTTATTCCTTCTGGAGCACCTATACGACCAGCTCTCTGCTGATTGATCAAAAGGAAGAATCAACATCCACCGAAAGGATGCAGAAGAAGGGATGCACATCAACTCGCCTGGCGAGGCCAAGAGAAGCATGAGGGAGTGCTAGAGAGAACGAGCTCAGCGGGTCAGCCTCATGGGCAATAGTAGCGGGTCAATCGCATGCCCAGAACAAACCAACATGACACGCCCAAAGGGATAGTAGGCCTGTCCAGAAGAGGGTTGGGTAACACCACAGTCATTGACTAAGTCAAGCGGGGGGGATCAACTCTGTGGGTGCTGCGGCGACAAGGGGCAACCTGAGTGTTCGCGTGTCCACAGAAGAAGCTTGGTATTGACAAAGGGCGAGCACAGGTGGGAAGGGCACACAAAACCATCGGTTGGCTAGAGTACAGGCAGGGGCGATTAGAAGCGCCATCGAGGCAGAGAGCCCACCGTCCCCCTCTGCATGACTGTGCTACAAAGCCATTTACAAACGCCCACGGTGCAACAGTTACTGTGAATGGCCGAAGTGTGAGAGGTCTAAGAACACTGGAGCTACAAATACTGGATGGCTGAAGCACTGGTTCGACCCGAAGACCCTACAATTAGAAGGGGTGGATGGTAAGAAGGTGAGAGTGGCGCACTTCGTACCAAGATAACTGTGGCCAAGGTGCATGTATCGTCACCGTTCATGCGAGGCGAAATTGATCGTACTAGTGTTAAAGAAACCCTGTGAGCAATCCTAATAGGGAATTGGGCTCCTAATGAGTGGAAGAAAGCACCGCAGAAAGTAGCCATTCATACGCAAATCCCACAGCAGTGTGGCTGTCATGACACAGCTTCAGCAAAGAGGCAGCGAGAACCTACCCAAGGCATAGCCTGTCACGAAGCAAGTCATGGGTCGACTTCTCAAAGAGCTCAGAAGATGCAGGAGGAATACCCAACGGTGGATTCACCCCGGCTGCCGCTGAAATGGTATAGCAGCTCGGACAGGTCCATGGCTGGGTGACTTTTGCAGACCAGGATCCGATCTGTGAGGACGTACACCACGCCACATGAGACTACAAACCCTAGTGCTGTGTTCCCAAGCGTACAGAGGTTGAGACATGAAGATGGCTCCATGATGTACCCATGGCAGTCACATGGACTAAACGAACAAAAGCTAAATGCTGACCGGCTCTCTACTCCTGAGAATGTGTAAGGAATGGCTCAGTACCTGCAGATCAAGCCCAGAATGTCAAAAGACGTAAACAAAGTAAAGTGCCACCAGGCCACTAGAATCTCCTGTCACAGGGAATACCAATCTACAAAGAGTAGGAGTGCTTCTGACACAGGATCAGGGCCATCCTACTCCAACCAAGAGGAGAATGCTACACCCCACATGGCATGTGCTACACAGAAGCTATTGCCTGCCAAAAAAACTGGCCCACAATGAGGAAAGACTGCCTAGTGTGGTGTGGGAGCGAATAAGTTTGCACCAGTACCTGTACGTGCAAAGTATTGGTGATAACAGTGGCGACCACTCTCCCATTGCATATCTCGAACGGGTCAAGTCGACTAGTGGAAGGGTTTTACACGGTGGGCACCTACAGCTGCAGCCCCCTACCAGTTCAAGGTTGACAGGATCCCTGGTGATCAGCATGGACGCACTGACTACCTCAGCTAGGCGGGTTCGAAATCTGAGGGATCTGAGAGTATGTGTTACTAGCAGACTGTGTTGGACAAAAAGCCATTGTCCTACCAGTTTTACATTGAACGATAGCGTTCAATCGTGGAGGAGGGGTTGGTACAGGTCACTGACATTTGCTACTTGAAAGCCCGTACATTCTTACAAATGTTACTGACGATCTAGATGGAGGACGACTCATGTTTCAACTTGTCTTTGTGCGGACTTAAGAGACATGTTCCATGGCAAGTGTAACTTCGTGTTTGCATTAGATCCAATATTTCCTCTATAGTGCTCGGGAGAGCCGGCCGAAAACATTCCGCTCACGTACGCATGCGTGTGTGTGCACATCAGTGGGAATCGGTGTACCGCACAGCTTGGGAGATGGGTAGGAAGTATCTTGAATTTTTTAGTGTTTTCCGTGAAGTGGGAAATTGGGTCTTGCATCATCCTCACTGTGATTGCCAATCATAGTTAACCTTAACATTGAATTATCCAATCACAGCCAAGTTTAACTGTAACGCAGCTGGGGTTAGAGAACTGTCCGCTCTCATGTTTTTGACAGCTGTTTTTCAGAGGGAAGTCTCTGACGTTGTGTGTGTATGACTTTTCTATGTTGGAAGTCCTGGTGTATCCTTTAGGAACCTTAGTGTTTTGCAGGTTCGGGCTTAAGATTACGCAGTAGCTGCCCTGAGTCTGAGGGACTGCGATTCTGTGTTTCTGGTGTAAAATTGTAAATCTTCGTCGCCATTGCGAGGTACAGTAGAAGGACTGTCGAACTGCGTAATTTTGACAGACGTGTTGCTGCATTTGTTTGAACTGTAACTGTGTTTTTCCCGAGACCCTGATTGGGATTGAAGACTTGGTTGCTGCTTCTTGTGAACTGTAACCGTTGTTCCTGATAACCCGGTGGGTAAGACTTTGGCGTTGCTGCTGCTTGACTTGAACTGTAAACCGTGGTAACTAAACCTTGTGGGTAAGACTTGGTTGCTGTGGTTGGGTGGCTGTAGACGTGCTGGTCTGGAGATGGCCTTGGTCGGCGCGGACAACCCCCTCCGAGTTGGGCCGGACCCGTGTGGGTTCAAGATATCTCCCGTAACCTCCTGAGCTGTGACGGGATCCCTGATCGAAGGCATCACACGTGGGCTACTCTTTCCTGTGCCTGATGACAGTCCGAGTGGCACATGTGAACGTTGACAGACAAACAGGCTGTTTTGAGGCAACGCATGGACATTATTTCCAGATCAAGGAAATGAGCCGTCGTACCATCATCCGTGGAGCACTACCCAGTGTGATGAAAGACACTAGCAGAAAGGCCTATGACTGTAAAACATTTATTTAGTAAATCTCATTGCATAGCTGGTTTAGGTGTTGGCTAAATCATCATTACTTTGTGGGTCGCAGGCTGCAACAGGTTTTCCATCAACAACTTGTCTTTTTGTGTGGTGGCAAGAAACATGTATACAACAAGTTTTACCCATTTTGGACAACTTGTTGGCCATTCTGTGCGAGTATTTCATAGCAAACCCATACTGGAATTATTTAATTGGTCATAAGCGTACTTAAGTGCCCACTTGTTGAATGTGACCTGTTTTAATTATCTTGAAAGTTGTGACATACAGAATTTGGTTATCGGTTTCGTGTGCATTCTATATCAGTGACTTGGTCTTCACTGTGTTACAAAATTGTATGCTGGGCATTCTATATTGGTGTTTGGTCTGTCATTGTGTCAGTTCCATTCCCTGGTTCTGCTTGTGTATGAGCGAAATGAATTTGTTGACTCAAGTCTCCGGATTCACCAGTGTCCTTTGGGCCAATACCAAGGTGTTTATCGGTCGTGTTGATGTTGTATTGCATGGTAGCGATGCATCGCACCAGGCTGGGCCACATTGGCGGATTTGACCCAATTAAGGTGATTCGTCTATTTAAATTTCCAATGACCTTGTTTAGTGTTGGTTTTGCAGTGTGTATGTGACTAGAAATCCTTGTGCGAATTGTGTTAAGTGTTGAATGTTGAGTTTGAGCGAAATGATTGTGTGGGTAGTGAGTGAATATTCATGTTATGGATCCCAGTTCGTGTTTGGAATGAAATTATACTGTTAACTTTCATCTGTTTCTGGACTGCTTATTTGAGTTGGGCGTTAGTATTGTAGGTCTTAAGTCTGCTGTCCCTCCCTGACAATAATGGATGATGATGATATGATGACACATCATCATCATCATCATCATCATTGATATTATCATTAAGCCATCACTAACATTATTTTTGTTGTTGTTATACTACAAACAGTCAACAACAACAGCATTATAATAATAATAATAATATACAAATTAAAATAATACAAGAAGAATGTAATAATATGGTAGTCATCATCATGATGATGATGATAAATAATAATACTGAATAAAAATAAAATAATAATAATAATAATCAATAATAAATAATAATAATTATGATATTAGTTTTAAACAGTCTTCTAAATATTTTCCAGAATTTTTTTTAGAAATCATAAAACACACAAATAATCATATTATCATCCTTGTTCCCTTAATGACCACGATGAGATTGTTTCGAATGAAATGTTATGTTATGATTACCAGTTCCTTCCCAACGTAAATGGATTCGTTTCTTCAACAAGAGGCCGTAAAAAGAACAAAAAGAAAAATACTTTTCCCCCCAATGAAGGTACAAACAAATTACAAGACAAAACACACGCGTTTCGACCTCTTTGGTCTTCTTCATCGAAGATAAACAGCATTGAGAACAATCAAAATAAAAAAAAATCGGATGAAAAAAAAAACACACAATTTCTATCTCCTCACACTGGGCGCCCAAATGAATATTGGAAAAATATTCCTTCTTCTCTCGCTCTCTCTCAATCTCCTCAAGGGGGTGGGGGTGTGTGGTGGAATCTCTCCTACCAATCTATCTCTCTCCCTCTCCCTCTCTCTCTCTCCTCTCACTCTCTGCTCTCATCGTTTTGTTTTTCTTGTTTGTTGGTAAAGTCTTCCTTCTGTTTTAACCATCAAACCCCATCTCATTAGAGTGCGTTTATGAGTAGCTGCTTTCATTGTAGAATTAAACGGTAAACAAGTGGGGTTATGTTTTGATCCCATAAGGAAACCTAACACAGATAACTTTTATTCAAGACGGCACAGCCTTTTAAACTTGAATAAAGCAGACATATACAAAACGAAAAAACTCAATAGTGGGGGAAAAAACAACGCGCACGGCCCAACAACGGAACTAGTCTGGCAAGATTTGGACTGAGGTGACAGGGGAAGGGGAGGGAGTTTGAAGATGGAGAAACTGGGAAAATGAAATAACAAAAAAAATGCGTTACACGAATCTATAAAAACTCTTCTTCTACGCTGCAATAAGGAACCATCGCAATCCTTCTCTGAAGGCAGATATATCTTGTAGTGCCTGCTCCGAGGCCTTTCGCCACCGCTGGCCGGGGAGCTCATCAGGGAGACACGGCTGGTTGTGTCTGCCTCTCCCTGGGCGTCAAATAAGACACACCACATCCCCCATAAGCGTGTGTTCTCACCCACCATGGGTGTCATAAAAAAAATCCAATACCTCCCCTGCCCCCCAACAGCCTTCAACTCCCCACCCCCTCTCCCCTCTCCTCACTCCAAAGCTTGCCACGACAGTCTCAGCTCCTGTTGGCCTCGCTTGATTTGTTTCCCCCACTATTAGTGTTCTCATGTATTTGTCTGACTACAATTGAAGTTAAAAAGCTGTGCCAGTCTTGAATAAAAGTTACTCTGTGTAGTTTCCTTATGGAGCAAATCATACCCCACTTGTTTTCCGTTTATCGTTTACTCGTTTCCCTTACCCTCATTTCAGTTCCGATTTTGCTCTTGATTAAATTGAGTTATTTGTATTTGCTTTCTGCCGTCGTGTGTTGTTCGTCTTTTGATCTCCTTGCATCTTTGGGTGGAGTCCTCAGGCGTAGGCTCAAAGACTGTCCCCCTACATTTTTATATAATTTTGCATAATGGTCTTTAGTTTTACCAGCAACTTTTTTTCTTCCTCCCCACACTTTCGTTGGTTGCATTTAATACTCTTTCGCTGGCTGCTCTCTGGGATGCTATGGATTTCTTTTTTCACCCATGTGGTGAGAACACCACCATATTATGGACCTGTGGGTGTGTCCTGTACTTTGACCGCCGAGGGGGCAGGCCGCACTCTCTATGGAGCATGGACCACACGTGTCTCCCTAAGGACTCCCGATCCAGCGAGGGCGAAAGGCGCCTCGGAGCAGCAACTACAAATATATCTGCCGTTCAAAAGGGATTGTGCGGATGGCTCCCGATGCAATGCTAAGAAAGTTTTCATATCTGTAACGTTTTTTTTTTTATATTTCTTTTTCCCCCAGCTTTGCTCCAGCTTCAAACTGCCCTCCCCCTCCGTCCCTCCCTCCCTCGCCCCTTCCCCTCACATCAAGTCCAAATCTTTCCCAACAGATCAGATTGTTGGCCTGCGCTTGTTTTTCTTTCCCCCCACTATTATTTTTCGGCTATGTATTTGCGTCCTACTTTTTGCAATTTAAATAGCTGTGCCAGGCTTGAATAAAAGCTACTCTTGTTAGGTTTCCTTAAAGGAGCAAAACATACCCCACTTGTTTAACCGCTTATCGGTTACTGTTCCCTACCTCATTTCATTTCCGATTGTAAATTCCGATCTGCTATGTTGAATCCTCAGTATGAATGATATTTCGAAATAATGTATTCATCACTCACAAGGACACGATAATGTAAGACTCAGGCTTTGGCCTAAAATCTCCATCCTTGTGTATTACAGATCAAATCAACTCAATCTCTCTCTCTCTCTCTCCTCTCTCTCTCCTCTCATAATCTATTTTGGACAGTCGCACACTCACTGAGTTGACAGCCCAGATAATGGAGGGTCTCTTGTTCGGTCGGCTAGGAGCTAAACAAAAGAGGAAAGAATTGGATCTGATTTGAGTTAACTGTACATCTCGATGGTGTTCTTGTATTTCAATCAGTAAGAAAAACCTGATACACTCCGTGCTTTTTATGAATATGCGACAGTGCATGGACTTCATTGACTGAAGGAATTGATGCTGATTTTAATAAAGTACATCTCATTGTTTCTTTTATGTTCAATTCAGCTAAGAAACGCTGATATTCCGGGCTTTTTATTAATATTTCGCACATCAACTCATTGACGTTCTATGACGATAGGAATTGCAGCCTGATTTGAGTTAATGTACAACCTCAATGGCGAGTTCAGTTCTATCGGGCAATTCAGATTAAACGCTGAAGTCCGTGCTGTTTATTTATATATTTGACATTCATTGACTAAAAAAAAATTATAAATACAAAAAAAAATAACACCGTCGAAATGGTTCATCCCTTCTGGTTACATTGTCTCTGCAAAAAAAAATTGGACATTAAACAGTCTCTGGTCCTGGCACTCGGTCAGCACACTCGTTTTAAACAGCCCTTTACAAATCCTTCCAGAAGTCTTGAGAAGTGCTACTACATCACAATAAAACTTATATGATAACATTCTATCAACTCCTAATGACCCAAATACATTTCGAAATTTGAAAAAAAAAAATTGTTAATATTATTGTACGATGTTCAGTTCCTATTCCTTCCAATCCGAGAAGGATGTGTTTCTTTACATGAAAAATGCGAAGAAGCCACAGAAGAAACTAAAAGAAAAAAAAGATAATTCCGCAGTGACGAACGGGCAACATTACAAGAGAAAACTGACGCCGTTTTTCCGGCAAGATAAACCAAATATCCATGACAATGGAAACAAGAATGGGCCGGCAATTAATGCTCAAACTGGGCGCAATAGGGACCTTGATATAAAAAACGGAGGCTTTTTGGGAGGGAGATCCATGCGAATTAAGATAATAAATTCAATAATGATGATTTTTGGTCCTCACACCCCCCCCCCCCCCCCCACCCCCCACCCCCCCTCACCCGCTACCCCCCCCCCCCCCCCCAACCCCACCCCGCACCCACCCCCCTCCACCCATCGCCCTTTCCGGTACGCCCCTTCTTCGTTACTGATACATCATATATAATAAACGTGATTTTTTTTTTGTAGTGATTGTAGTGGGTGCGTATCGTTTTACATGCTTAATGATTTCAATTACATTGTTGCAACTATTTTTGATTGTCTTCTTCTTCTTGTATTCGGTTTTAGATGACTTTTCTTATATTTGCGCTCCAAGTGCTTCATTGCTGATGCAAAATTAAAAGACGTTGTGTGTGTGGGGTGTGTGTGTGTGTGTGTGGTGTGTGAGTAGTGTGTGTGTGTGTGTCGTCGACATGTGTCTGTGTGGGCGTGCGTGCGTGCGAATTAAAAAGATAATTGCTTCGATGCCACTGTAGTAAAGGACAAAACTCTGCTAACAAATTGTCCATCACAGTTAAAGTTAGTTCCCAAGAAATCATATCTCTTTCGAAACAACGTGTTGAGGCAACCGTAGAGAACGAGAGAGAGAGAGAAGAGAGAAGAAGAGAGAGAGAGAGTGGTGTTGTGTGTGTGTGTGGTGTGTGCGCGCGCCGCGCGCGCGCGCGTGCTCGTGCTGCGTGCGTGCGTGCGTGCGTGCGTGCGTGTGTGTGGGTGTGTGTGCGCGTAGTGTGGGTGTGTGTGTGTGGGGGGGGGGGGGGGGCGTGGGGGGGGGGGGAAGGGGGGGAGGAGGGTGCGTCGGCGGCCGCGCGTCGTGCCGCGCCTAGTGCAGTTCTTAACATGTGCAACGCGTTTCGCCTGTTTTCGACATAATTTGTTTCAACAAAAATAAGCACATAAAATTAAGGCAATATTGTAAAAAAAAAAAAAAAAAAAAAAAGGGCTTCAATTGTGGTGTAGAGTGACCAAGAAACGAGATGATGGAATTGTGCAAGAGAGAGAAGAGAGAGAGAGAGAGAGAGAGAGAAGAGAGAGAGAGAGAAGAGAAGAGAGACGAAGATGATTCACAGATTAATGTCACTATGACGGCATTTTTTCTATTGCGGTCACTTGTTGTCATGCGGACCCTGAAAAGAGCAGTCTGCGCTCGAAAGACTTGCCTTAAACAACCGGTGTTTTGTGTGTTTAAGAATTAAAAATAAACAAAAGTAAGAAAGCAAAACACATACAAAAACAAAAAGTCAGACAGAAAAAACTAAAAGTCTTTCGAGGCCACGGGAGTGATGACATCACTATATACTGTGTGAGGTTTTCACTCTCCTCAAAAAACTATTCTTATTGGATATCCCTAACGTTCCATTTAGTGTCTGGTGAAGAGAGCGAGAAGAGAGAGAGAAGAGAGAGAGAGAGAGAGAGAGAGATCTTGACAATCTACCAGTTCATTGATTTTGCATGTGGCCTGAATGTCAAGGACGTGACTCAGTCAAAAGAATTCATTACATACACCATTTAGATTTTAGTTCCCACATGCGTCTAAATCTCGTTCAAACACATTTTTTCGCACACTTACTAACACGTGTATGTCGTGTGTGTTGTGTGTGTGCGCGGTGTGTGTGTAGTGTGTGTTGGTGGTGTGGTTGTGGAGTGTGCCTGAGTGCGTGCGTGCGTGCGTGCGTCGTGCGTGCGTGGCGTGCGTTCGTGGGTGTGTGTGTGTGTTTGTGTGCGTCGTGTGTGCGTGCGGGCGTGCTGCGGGCGTGTGTGCGTGCATGCTTCGTCGTGTGGCGCGCGTGACATGGGTGTCTTGTGGTGTGTGTTGGTTGTGCAACTTGTGTGTGTGGTGTGTGTTGTGTGGGTGTGTGCAAACATAACATAGCGAAAAAGTAACCTGACCACAAACGAAAGAGAGTAAACTTTCTAAAACAAAATCAATGTCTGAAAACCAACATTTACAATCATGTCTAAAAACAATTACCAAGCATGTCTAAAACAACAATTACAATCATGTCTGAAAAACAAAAAATTACAATCAGGTCTGAAAAACGAACAATTACAATCACTCTGGAAAAACAACAACAATTACAATCATGTCTGAAAACAACAATTACAAATCCATGTGTGAAAAACAACAATTACAATCATGTGTGAAAACAAAATTACAATCATTGTGAAGAACAACATTGCCAAACCATGTCTAAACAACAGTTAACAAATCAGTCTTGAAAAAGAACAATTACAATCCTTCTGAAAAACAACAAGTACAAACATGTGTAAACAACATTAACACTCATGTCTGAAAAACAACATTACAATCAGTCAGAAAAACAACTGTTACAATCAGGTCCGAAAAAAAAATTACAATCATGTGTGAAAAGACAATCAGCTACAATCATGTCTAAAAACAACAATTAACAATCATGTCTAAAACAACAATTACAATCATGTCTGAAAACAACAATTACAATCCATTTTTCTGAAAACACAGATACAATCAAGGTCTGGACACAACAGTTACAAACTATGTCTGAAAACAACAGAATACAATCATGTCTCAAAAAAAACACACAATCTACAACTCATGTTTGAAAACAACAATTACAATCATGGTGAAAAAAAACAATGCAATCATGTCTACAAACAACAAATAACAAATCAGGATTGCTGATAAAACAACAATTGCAATCGTGTTGGAACAATAACAATTACAATCATGTGTGAAAAAACTCACCATTCAATCATGTCTGAAAACAACAACATCATCATGGTTGAAAAACAATTACAATCATGCGTAGAAAAACCACAATACAATCATGTTGAAAAGCAACAATTGCAAATCATGTCTGAAAAAAGATCAATTACAATCATGTTGGAATAACAACAATTACAATCATGTACTGGAAAACAACAGTGACAATTATGTGTCTGAAAACAACAGATACAATCACTGTCTGAACAAAAACAACAACAATTTACAATCATGTTTGAAAACAACAATTACAAATAATGTGTGAAAAAGATCAATTGCCAATCATTCTGGAAAACAACAAATTCAATCATGTGTGAAAAACCAACAATTGCAATCTGTCTGAAAAAATAACAATTAACAAACAATTTGTAATAACAACAATTGCAATCATGTCTGAAAAACAACAATTCATCATGTGTGAAAAAAACCAATTAATGGTGTTCCACCACCAGGTGCAAAAAAAGATCAATAGCACCCCACAGCCTTCAAATCCCTCCCCTCTCCCCTCACCTCAAGTCCAAATCTTTGCCAGACAGTTCAGTTGTTGGCCTGCGCTTGTTTTTTCCCCCACTATTAGATTGTTCGTCTATGTATTTGTCTGACTTTATTTAAGTTTAAAAGGCTGTGCCAGTCTTGAATAAAAGTTACTCTGTGTTAGGTTTCCTTATGGGAGCAAAACATACCCCACTTGTTTACCGTTTATCGTTTACTGTTCCCTACCTCATTTCATTTCCGATTTTGCTTTGATTAAATTGAGGTTATTTGTATTTGTTTCTGTCCGTCTGTGTGTTTGTCTTTTGATCTCCCTTGCATCTTGGGTGGATCCTCAGGCGTAGGCTCAAAGACTGTCCCCTACATTTTATATTATTTGCATAATGTCTTTAGTTTTACAGCAACTTTTTTTTCCTCCCCACACTTTCGTTTGGTTGCATTTACTACTCTTCGCTGGCTGCTCTGGGGGTGCTATTGGATTCTTTTTTGCACCCATGTGGTGAGAACACCACAGTAATATAGACTGTGGTGTGTCTGTATTTGACGCCGGAGCGCAGACACAACCACCGTGTCTCCCTGATGAGTCCCGATCCAGCGGGCGAAAGGCCTCGGAGCAGGCAATACAAATATATCTGCCTTCAAAGGGATTGCGATGGCTCCCTTATGCAGCTAGAGAAGAGTTTTCATATCTGTAACTTTTTTTTTTTTAATTTTCATTTTCCCAGTTTCTCCATCTTCAAACTCCCCTCCCCTCTCCCCTCACCTCAAGTCCAAATCTTTGCCAGACAGATCAGTTGTTGGCCTGCGCTTGTTTTTTTCCCCCCACTATTAGATTGTTCGTCTATGTATTTGTCTGACTTTATTCAAGTTTAAAGGCTGTGCCAGTCTTGAATAAAAGTTACTCTGTGTTAGGTTTCCTTATGGGAGCAAAACATACCCCACTTGTTTACCGTTTATCGTTTACTGTTCCCTACCTCATTTCATTTCCGATTGTAGAATTAGATGCTATGTTGAATTGTCAGTATGAATGATATGTGCTGAAATAATGTAGCATCACAAGGACAGATTGTAAGACTAGCTTTGGCCTAAAATCTCCATCCTTGTGTATTAAAGATCAATCAATCAATCTCTCTCTCTCTCTCTCTCTCTCTCTCTCTCAGTAATCTATTTTGACAGTTGACCTCACTGAGTTGACAGCCCAGATATGGATGGTCCTTTGCGGTCGGCTAGGATCTAAACAAAATGAATTGAAAGGAATTGATCTGATTTGAGTTAATGTACATCTCGATGGGTTCTTGTATTTCAATTCAGTAAGAAACGCTGATAGTCCGTGCTTTTTATTAATATTCGACATTCATGACTTCATTGACTGAAAGGAATTGAGCTGATTTTAGTTATGTACATCTCAATGTGTTCTTGTATTTCAATTCAGTAAGAAACGCTGATAGTCCGTGCTTTTTATTAATATTTCGACATTCATTGACTTCATTGACTGAAAGGAAATGAGCTGATTTGAGTAATGTACATCTCAATGGCGTTCTGTGTATTCAATTCAGTAATAAAACGCTGATAGTCCGTGCTTTTTATTAATATTTTGACATTCATTGACTTAAAAAAAATTATTAAAAAAAAAAAAAAACACCTTCGAAATGTTTCATCCCTTCTGGTTACATTGTCTCTTCAAAATAAACAGTTGGACATTAAACATCGGCACTGCAGCACACTCGTTTTAAAAACAGTCTTCTAAATCCTTCCAGAATTCTTGAGAATTGCTACAACATCACAAATAACATATGTATAACAACTTAACAACTCTAATGAACCGAAGAAATCATTCGAATGAAATATTTTTAGTACGATTTTCAGTTCCCTTCCAATCATAGAGAGGATGTGTTCTTAAAAGAAAATGCGAAGAAGCCAAAGAAAAACTTAAAAGAAAAAAATAAATATTTCCGCAGGACAGAGGGGCAAAAAACAAAGAAAAACATGACGCGTTTTCCCGGCAAGATAAAAAAATCCGGACAATGAAACGAAATGGCCCCAAATTAGACCCTCAAACTGGGCGCAATATGGACCTTGAAAAAAACGAGCTTTGGAGGAGACAATGCAATTAAGATAATATCAGTAATGAAGATTTTTGGTCCTCCAAAAAACCCCCCCCCCCCCCCCCCACCCCCCCCTCACCCCCCCAACCCCCCCCCCCCCCCCACCCCACCCCCACCCCCCTCCCCCCCATCGCCCTTCCGTCGCCCCTTTTCTTTTACTGATACATCAAATATATAAAACGTGATTTTTGTATTTGATTTTGTGTGCGTAATCGTTTATGCTTTAATGTTCATTTGTTTTGCAATTATTTTGATTGTCTTCTTCTTCTTGGGTATTGGTTTTAGATGACTTTCTTTATATTGCGATCAAGTGCTTCATTGCTTGAGTGCAAAATTTAAAGACGGGTGTGTGTGTGTGTGTGTGTGTGTGTGTGTGGTGTGTGTGTGGGGTGTGTGTGTGGGGTGTGTGGCGTCCCGGTGCGTGTGCGAATTAAAAAGAAAATTGCTTGCGAGGCCAGCTGTAAAGGGACAAAACCTGCTAAAAAATTTGTCATTCACATTGTAAAGTTAGTTCCCATGAATCAAATCTTTTTCGAACAACGTGTGAGGCACCGTAGAGAGAGAGAGAGAAGAGAGAGAGAGAGAGGAGAGAGAGAGAGTGTGTGTGTGTGGTGGTGTGTGTGTGTGCGCGCGCGCGCGCGCGCGCGTGCGGCGTGCGTGCGTGCGTGCGGTGCGGCGTGCGTGCGTGTGTGTGTGTGTGTGTGCGCGTATGTGTGTGTGGGGTGTGGGGGGGGGGGGGGGGGGGAGGGGGGAGGGAGGTGCGGTCGGGCGTGCGCGCGTGCGTGCGCGCGCTCTATTCCCTGTGCTTACATGTGTCAAGCGTTTCTCTGTTTTGACATAATAGTTTAAACAAAAATAAGCAAATAAAAGTAATGTCAATTTGTAAAAAAAAAAAAAAAAAAAAAAAAGGGCCAATGTGTGGGTGTGAGTGACCAAGAAACGGAGGATGATGGAGTTGTGCAAGAGAAAAGAGAGAAGAGGGGGGAAAAGAGAGAGAGAGAGAGAGAGAGAGAGAGAGAGAGAGAGAGAGAGAATGATGCCACAGATAATGTCACCTATGGACGTCATTTTTTCAAATTGCGTCACTTGTTGTAAAGCGGCCTGAAGAAGAGCAGTGCTCGAAAGCTTGCGCTTAAACAGAGGGTGTTTTGTGTTTTTATTGAATTAAAAAAAAAAAAGTAAGAAAGCAAAACAAAACAAAAAGACAGACAGAAAAAAAAAAATTCTTTCGAGGCCACTGAGTGATGACAGTCACTATATACTGTTGATGTTTTAAACACTCTCAAAAAACAATTCTTATTGGATTCCCTAACTTCCATTTAGTGCAGTTGAGAGAGAGAGAGAGAGAGAGAGAGAGAGAGAGAGAGAGAAAAGAGAGAAAATCTTGACAATCTAATTGCATTGATTTTTGCATGTGGCCTGAAGGGCAAGGGACTTGACTTCTGTCAAAAAATTCATACACCATTTAGATGGTTAGTTCCCATGCGCTAATCTCTTCAAACACCATTTTCGACATTACGTACAGTGTAAAGTGCGTGTGTGTGTGTGTGTTGCGTGTGTGGTGTGTGTGTGTGGGGTTTGGGGTGTGTGTGTGTGCGTGCTGCGTGCGTGCGTGCGTGCGTGCGTGCGTGCGATGGGCGTGCGTGCGTGCGTGTGTGTGTGTGTGTGTGGTGTGCGTGCGGCGTGCGTGCGTGCGTGCGTGCGCGTGTGTGCGTGCATGCCTTGCGTGCGTGTGCGCGCGTGCCTGGGTGTGTGGTGTGTGTGTGTGTGTGTGTGTGGTGTTTTGGTGTGTGTGGTGTGTGGTGTGCAAACATAACATCGAAAAAAGTAACTGGACCACAAATCGAAAAGAGAGTAACTTTAAAACAAAATCAATGTCCGAAAACAACAGTTACAATCATGTCTAAAAACAATTACAATCATGTCTGAAAAAAACAATTACAACAGTCTGAAAACAAAAATTAACATCATGTCTTGAAAAACAACAATTACAATCACTCTGAAAAAACAACAATTACAATCATGTCTGAAAAACAACAATTACAATCATGTGTGAAAAACAACAATTACAATCATGTGTGAAAACAACAATTACAATCATGTGTGAAGAACAACAAATTTCAACCATGTCTGAAAACAACATTACAATCATGTCTGAAAAAGAACAATTACAACATTTCTGAAAAAAAACAAGTACAATCATGTGGAAAACAACAGTTACAATCATGTCTGAAAAACAACAATTACAATCATGTCTGAAAAACAACTGTTACAATCATGTCTGAAAAAAAAATTTCAATCATGTGTGAAAACAACAGCTACAATCATTTCTGAAAAACAACAATTACAATCATGTCTGAAAACAACAATTACAATCATGTCTGAAAAACAACAATTACAATCATGTCTGAAAACAACAGTTACAATCATGTCTGAAAACAACAGTTACAATTATGTCTGAAAACAACAGATACAATCATGTCTCAAAAAAAACAAACAATTACAATCATGTTTGAAAAACAACAATTACAATCATGTGTGAAAAAGAACAATTGCAATCATGTCTGAAAAACAACAAATACAATCATGTGTGAAAAACAACAATTGCAATCGTGTTTGAAAAATAACAATTACAATCATGTGTGAAAACAACAATTGCAATCATGTCTGAAAACAACAACTTCAGTCATGTGTGAAAAACAATTACAATCATGCTTGAAAAACAACAATTACAATCATGTGTGAAAAGCAACAATTGCAATCATGTCTGAAAAAGAACAATTACAATCATGTGTGAAAAACAACAATTACAATCATGTCTGAAAACAACAGTTACAATTATGTCTGAAAACAACAGATACAATCATGTCTGAAAAAAACAACAACAATTACAATCATGTTTGAAAAACAACAATTACAATAATGTGTGAAAAAGAACAATTGCAATCATGTCTGAAAAACAACAAATACAATCATGTGTGAAAAACAACAATTGCAATCGTGTCTGAAAAATAACAATTACAATCATTGTGAAAAACAACAATTGCAATCATGTCTGAAAAACAACAATTTCAGTCATGTGTGAAAAACAATTACAATCATGCTTGACAAACAACAATTACAATCATGTGTGAAAAGCAACAATTGCAATCATGTCTGAAAAACAACAATTACAATCATGTGTGAAAAACAACAGTTACAGTCATGTCTGAAAAACAACAATTACAATCATGCCTGAAAAACAACAATTGCAATCATGTCTGAAAAACAACAATTACAATCATGCCTGAAAAACAACAATTACAATCATGTGTGAAAAACAACAATTACAATCATGTCTGAAAAACAACAATAACAATCATGTCTGAAAAACAGTAAATACAATCATGTGTGAAAAACAACAATTGCATTCATGTGTAAAAAATAACAGTTACAATCATGTCTGAAAAACAACAATTACAATCATGTCTGAAAACAACAATTACAATCATGTCTGAAAAACAACAATTACAATCATGTCTGAAAACAACAGTTACAATCATGTCTGAAAACAACAGTTACAATTATGTCTGAAAACAATAGATACAATCATGTCTCAAAAAAAAGCCAATTACAATCATGTTTGAAAAACAACAATTACAATCATGTGTGAAAAAGAACAATTGCAATCATGTCTGAAAAACAACAAATACAATCATGTGTGAAAAACAACAATTGCAATCGTGGTTGAAAAATAACAATTACAATCATGTGTGAAAAACAACAATTGCAATCATGTCTGAAAACAACAATTTCAGTCATGTGTGAAAAACAATTACAATCATGCTTGAAAAACAACAATTACAATCATGTGTGAAAAGCAACAATTGCAATCATGTCTGAAAAAGAACAATTACAATCATGTGTGAAAAACAACAATTACAATCATGTCTGAAAACAACAGTTACAATTATGTCTGAAAACAACAGATACAATCATGTCTGAAAAAACAACAACAATTACAATCATGTTTGAAAAACAACAATTACAATCATGTGTGAAAAAGAACAATTGCAATCATGTCTGAAAAACAACAAATACAATCATGTGTGAAAAACAACAATTGCAATCGTGTCTGAAAAATAACAATTACAATCATGTGTGAAAAACAACAATTGCAATCATGTCTGAAAAACAACAATTTCAGTCATGTGTGAAAAACAATTACAATCATGCTTGAAAAACAACAATTACAATCATGTGTGAAAAGCAACAATTGCAATCATGTCTGAAAAACAACAATTACAATCATGTGTGAAAAACAACAGTTACAGTCATGTCTGAAAAACAACAATTACAATCATGCCTGAAAAACAACAATTGCAATCATGTCTGAAAAACAACAATTACAATCATGCCTGAAAAACAACAATTACAATCATGTGTGAAAAACAACAATTACAATCATGTCTGAAAAACAACAATAACAATCATGTCTGAAAAACATAAATACAATCATGTGTGAAAAACAACAATTGCAATCATGTGTAAAAAAAACATTACAATCATGTGAAAAACAACATTGCAATCATGTCTGAAAAACAACAATTCAATCATGGTCAAAAACAATTACAATCATGTTGAAAAACACAATTACAATCATGTGTGAAAACAACAATTACAATATGTGTGAAAAACAACAATACAATCATGTGTGAAAAACAACATACAGTCAGTCTGAAAAACAACAATTACAATCATGTGTGAAAAACAACAAATACAATCATGTGTGAAAAACAACAATTACAATCATGTGTGAAAAACAACAATTACAATCATGTGTGAAAAACAACAATTACAATCATGTGTGAAAAACAACAATTACAATCATGTGTGAAAAGCAACAAATACAATCAGTGTGAAAAACAAAAATTTACAATCATGTCTGAAAAACAACAATTACAATCATGTGTGAAAAACAACAAATACAATCATGTGTGAAAAACAACAATTACAATCATGTGTGAAAAGCAACAAAACAATCATGTGTGAAAAACAACAATTACAATCATGTCTGAAAAAAGAACAAATACAATCATGTGTGAAAAACTTGGGGAATATGCATCGAGAGCAACACTGTGAAACAAGAAAAAAAATAAGCCCCCCCCCCCCCCCCCCCCCCCCCCCCCCCCCCCCCCCGCCCCCATCCCCCAAGTTAAGTTTGTTTCTAGGTTTAAAGTGGGAAGACAAAACCCACACAGTCGAACTTCATCCACTTAATGGACACGTCTCTGTTCATGTCACTACAATTTCATGAAGAACACTTCAGTCGTCTGTGTATCTCTCGGCCTGGTTGATACCGAATGTGCAACACTTCAGTCTGTGTATCTCTCGGGCCTGGTTGATACCGAATGTGCAACACTTCAATCTGTGTATCTCTCGGTCGGGTTGATACCGAATGTGCAACACTTCAATCTGTGTATCTCTCGGGCCTGGTTGATACCGAATGTGCAACACTTCAGTCTGCGTATCTCTCGGGTCTGGTTGATACCGAATGTGCAACACTTCAGTCTGTGTATCTCTCGGGCCTGGTTGATACCGAATGTGCAACACTTCACTCGTGTGTGTATCTCTCGGGCCTGGTTGATACCGAATGCAGTTTCAGACCACTATAGAACTCCTTAGCGTCATCTTCATCAACCTCATCCTGATCGATTAGCATTTGAAAAAAAAAAGTGTTACCGTTCATGCCTTTGTCTCATGCTGATATCATTCCTCTCCGTCTCAGTTCCCTTGGTGAGTTGATGTTGATGTTGATGTTGATGTTGATGTTGAGGTCGCCATAACTGGCTCTCGTTGGACGTGTTAGCGCCCTCTGGAGGAGGAATCTCACTCACGCTGGCTCCACGACAAAGCAATTGTTGTCGTCGGTAGAGGCTTTGTAGGTGGTGTGCTGCGTATGTTGGATCAGAACAGGCGCCACTGAACACCACTGAAGTGACTCGGCGACAGTGCAGTGTCTCCTCCGGTTGGTTGCCTCATGACGACTTGAAAACGCCTGCTCCCTACGGACTGCAGTGTCCAGGCTTCGTTGGGACAAACCGGGTGTGGCTGTGGACATGGAGCCGTGATGGGCGGCGTGGGGGTGATGTGGTTCGGTACCACTAGAGCAGTCACAGAGCCGTGCTGAATGTCCATTGTCCACAATCTAGAAATAGAACATGCAGATGTGTTTTCCACTCTGATTGTCATCTCCTTTCCGATGGAAATGATCTGAAATAGAACATGCAGATGTGTTTTCCACTCTGATTGTCATCTTCTTTCTGATGGAAATGATCTTAAGTAGAACATGCAGATGTGTTTTCCACTCTGATTGTCATCTTCTTTCTGATGGAAATGATCTGAAATAGAACATGCAGATGTGTTTTCCACTCTGATTGTCATCTTCTTTCTGATGGAAATGATCTGAAATAGAACATGCAGATGTGTTTTCCACTCTGATTGTCATCTTCTTTCTGATGGAAATGATCGGACACAGTTGCAACAATGATCATATCTGTCTCTCTGTCTCTCTGTCTCCCTGTGTGTCCACATACACACATACACACACACATTTTCTCTGTCTATGTCTTTGTCTCTGTCTCTGTCTCTCTCTCTCTCTCTCTCTCTCTCTCTCTCTCTCTCTCTCTCTCTCTCTCTCTCTCTCTCTCTCTCTCTCTCTCTCCTAATCTTGCTCGAAAGGGAACAAATGTCTCTCTTAAGAACACACACACACACACACACACACACACACACACACACACACACACACACACACACACACACACACACAAGTGCGCGCGCGTGCACCTTCCCTTCTATCTTGTCTAAGTTCGCTCACACAAGATAGACTTCAGTCCTGCAGAGGAGAGGGGGGGGGGGGGGGGGGGGGGGGGGGCGGTGCAGCTCAAATGATCAGCACGTGTCCAAGACCCACCACACACTTCAAATAATCCGCTACACCTATCTAGACCCTGAAAAGGTTGGAATGTCAACGGCGTGACACCTGTGCTATCCTCCTCGCTCTGTGTGAGACAGACGTCTTTCTTTATAACGCCGCCTCCTTTTTTTTCTTGTTTTCTTTTCGACTGTGAAAAAAAAATAATCAACATGACCCTCACACCAAAGAACGCTATGACTATACAGATGAGATTTCACGGATTTTTTTTATTTTTAATTTCCATCTGAATTGCAGAATGTCTTAGGCGACATGAATGCTGAATGTTGAATTACTTTATACAATGACACCTTTTCCACCAGGTATTGTCAACCTTTCTGAAACACCTTGTGGTTTGTGTCTCTGTCTCTCTGTTTCTTTCTCTGTCTGTCTGTCTGTCTATCTATCTATCTGTTTATGTCTCTGTCTCTGTCTCTGTCTCTGTCTCTCTCTCTCTCTCTCTCTCTCTGTGTGTCTCTGTCTCTGTCTCTCTGTCTCAGTCTCTCTCTCTCTTTGTCTCTCTCTCTCTCTCTCTCTCTCTCTCTCTCTCTCTCTCTCTCTCTCTCTCTCTCTCTCTCTCTCTCTCTCTCTCTCTCAGAGTGCGTGTCTGCTGCAGATTTGTGTAAACTTAATTGATTGTGTCATGGCGAACTTGAAGGTTGCTACACAAACGTGTCAGAAAGTGGTTTCAGTGTTAATGATTATTTTACGACGTCTTGAGAATTATTTGTGTGTTTAAGTGATTCGTGTGTGCTGAACGTGTGTGAACGTGTTAAATCAGACCATTTGCCTGTTCAATTTCATCTCACTCGTGAAGATAATAACCCAGATACTATTTCAGATATGAATACTTTCATCATGGAAAAATATGGATGGAATGATGATCATATAGATGTATTCTTTGATAATATGACTTTAAAACATTTCCAGGAAAAAACGACGCTTGCAATCAGCTTGATTGATCTTGATATCAACGAAGCACAGTGCTACTTTAACATACGTATAAGGGAAGCTACGGAATGTATGAAAAAAGAAGTAAGGTGTATGAAAAGTAATATACCCAAAGATTGGATTGATGGAGAGTGTGGAGCCTGTACATTACATGTTCGTAGATTGCTGAATAAATCCCTGTGTTGGCATGACGCTGAAGATGGTCACAAATACTGCAAGGCAAGAGACGTGAATATAAGCCTCTACAGCAGAGAAAGAGGAAACAGTTGAAGGCAAATCTAATGTCTGAATATAAGCCTCTACAACAGAGAAAGAGGGAACAGTTGAAGGCAAATCTAATGTCTGAATATAAGCCTCTACAACAGAGAAAGAGGAAACAGTTGAAGGCAAATCTAATGTCTGAATATAAGCCTTTACAACAGAGAAAGAGGAAACGGTTGAAGGCAAATCTAATGTCTGAATATAAGCATCTACAACAGAGAAAGAAGAAACAGTTGAAGGCAAATCTAATGTCTGAATATAAGCCTTTACATCAGAGAAAGAGGAAACAGTTGAAGGAAAATCTAATGTCTGAATATAAGCCTTTACAACAGAGAAAGAGGAAACAGTTGAAGGAAAATCTAATGTCTGAATATAAGCCTTTACAACAGAGAAAGAGGAAACAGTTGAAGGCAAATCTAATGTCTGAATATAAGCCTTTACAACAGAGAAAGAGGAAACAGTTGAAGGCAAATCTAATGTCTGAATATAAGCCTTTACATCAGAGAAAGAGGAAACAGTTGAAGGAAAATCTAATGTCTGAATATAAGCCTTTACAACAGAGAAAGAGGAAACAGTTGAAGGAAAATCTAATGTCTGAATATAAGCCTTTACAACAGAGAAAGAGGAAACAGTTGAAGGCAAATCTAATGTCTGAATATAAGCCTTTACAACAGAGAAAGAGGAAACAGTTGAAGGAAAATCTGATGTCAGAACTATTATCATCTGTAAATAGTCAAAAACAGTTTTGGGACACTGTGCAAAAGATTTCTTTAAAACAAAACCAGCCTTCAAATAGCATCAGTATAGATACTTGATTCGACCATTTTAAAACACTTCTGACAAACGATACAAGTGTTGATGAGGTATAACGATGTGAACATAATGAAGAAATGGAAATATATTTTAATCGCCCAATTTCTAAAGAAGAAGTTTTGTATGCCATTGGTAAAATTAGACATCGTAAAGCTGCTGGACCGGATGGTGTCATTGGCGAGTTCTTCAAATACGGTTGTAAATCTGATCCCATCTTGCATTTCTTAGTAACGTTTTTCCACTCTATTTGATTTAATAATTTATCTTGAGAAGTGGTCAGAATCTATTATTGTACCCTTCTACAAGAAAGGAAATGCAGTCCAATAACACAAGAATTCTGGAAGGAACTGGAAAGATATTTGAAACAGAAATGTGAACATTGTTTCAGATTGTCACTGAATGTCGAGCTGATCTTGTTCGGAACCGACGAAAAAACAAAAACAGACCAAAGTTTTGATCTTATTTTACTATGGGCAAAGTTTTTCGTCTATAAAAGTAGAATTATTAACGCAATACCAAGACTGTCTGAATTTACAGTCGAACTTAAACATAGATATCAAATAGAAAAGCATGCACATATAATGGAAATGCGCTATCATGATTTTATTAAAAACTGGTTACCATATAGCACACTGTGCGCAGATTAGACACTACAGTTCGTCGCAGTAAAAAATTAGCCGTAAATACTACTAATGTTTTCATTCTTATTAGAGTGTTTTTATGTCACAGTAGCTAACAAAACTGTACACATTATTATACAAAAAGCATTCTAATGCTCCTGCAGTTGAGCGTAGATCAAATATGTTTGGATTTGCAAAAGCGGTGTGTGACCTTTCCTTTTCTCTTTATTCCTCATTCTTTACCTCTCCCCCCCCCCCCCCCTCCCCACCTATTTCCAACCGCTCCTCCCCTTTCCTGTCAAATCCTCTCCAGCCATAGACAACTTATTGTTTTATGTCAAGAGTTGATGTTATTATTTTTTTATTTTTTTATTTTTAAATTTTTTGTTTATTTGCTTGTTGTTGCTCTATTTTCCACTCGGCATCAAATACCCCT
>CM031598.1:120951939-120955841 GCA_018398815.1 Conus ventricosus
GTTGTCCTCACTCTGTCAATGCTGACGTCGTGTTGTCCTCAGTCCGTCACTGCTGACGTCGTGTTGTCCACATTCCGTCCATGCTGACGTCTTCTTGTCCTCACTCCGTCACTGCTGACGTCGTGTTGTCCTCAGACCGTCACTGCTGACGCCGTGTTGTCCTCAGTCAGTCACTGGTGACGTATTCTTGTCATCACTCCGTCACTGCTGACGTCGTGTGGTCCTCATTTAGTCACTGCTGACGTCGTATTGTACTCACTCCGTAACTGCTGACGTCGTGTTGTCCTCAGTCCGTCACTGCTGACGTCGTGTTGTCCTCAGACCGTCACTGCTGACGCCGTGTTGTCCTCAGTCCGTCACTGCTGACGTCGTGTTATCCTCAGTCCGTCACTGCTGACGTCGTGTTGTCCTCACTCTGTCACTGCTGACGTCGTGTTGTCCTCAGTCCGTCACTGCTGACGTCGTGTTGTCCTCAGTCCGTGACTGCTGACGTCGTGTTGTCCTCATTCCGTGACTGCTGACGTCGTGCTGTCCTCACTCCGTCACTGCTGACGTCGTGCTGTCCTCACTCCGTCACTGCTGACGTCGTGTTGTCCTCATTCTGTCAATGCTGACGTCGTGTTGTCCTCAGTCCGTCACTGCTGACGCTGTGTTGTCCTCAGTCCGTCACTGCTGACGTCGTGTTGTCCTCAGTCCGTCACTGCTGACGTCGTGTTGTCCTCACTCCGTCACTGCTGACGTCGTGTTGTCCTCACTCTGTCAATGCTGACGTCGTGTTGTCCTCAGTCCGTCACTGCTGACGTCGTGTTGTCCACATTCCGTCCATGCTGACGTCTTCTTGTCCTCACTCCGTCACTGCTGACGTTCTGTTGTCCTCATTCCGTCACTGCTGACGTCGTTTTGTCCTCACTCAGTCTCTGCTGACGTCGAGTGGTCCTCAGTCCGTCACTGCTGACGTCGTGATGTCCTCACTCCGTCACTGCTGACGTCTTCTTGTCCTCACTCCGTCACTGCTGACGTCGTGTTGTCCTGAGTCCGTCACTGCTGAGGTCGTGTTGTTCTCCGTCCGTCACTTTTGACGTCGTGATGTCCTCAGTTCGTCACTGCTGACGTCGTGTTATCCTCACTCCGTCACTGCTGACGTCGTGTTGTCCTCAGTCCGTCACTGCTGAGGTCGTGTTGTTCTCAGTCCGTCACTTTTGACGTCGTGATGTCCTCAGTTCGTCACTGCTGACGTCGTGTTATCCTCACTCCGTCACTGCTGACGTCGTGTTGTCCTCACTCCGTCACTGCTGACGTCGTGTTATCCTCAGTTCGTCACTGCTGACGTCGTGTTGTCCTCACTGTGTCACTGCTGACGTCGTGTTGTCCTCACTCCGTCACTGCTGACGTCGTGTTATCCTCACTTCGTCACTGCTGACGTCGTGTTGTCCTCACTCCGTCACTGCTGACGTCGTGTTGGCCCTAGTCAGTCACTGCTGGCATTTTGTTGTCCCTAGTCAGTCACTGCTGACGTCGTGTCGTCCTCAGTCCGCCACTGCTGACGTCGTGTTGTCCTCAGTTCGTCAATGCTGACGTCGTGTTGTCCCTAGTAAGTCACTGTTGACATCGTGTTGTCCCTAGTCAGTCACTGCTGACGTCGTGTCGTCCTCAGTCCGCCACTGCTGTCGTCGTGTTGCCCCTAGTCAGTCACTGCTGACGTCGTGTTGTCCTCAGTCCGTCACTGCTGACGTCGTGTTGTCCTCAGTTCGTCAATGCTGACGTCGTGTTGTCCTCAGTCCGCCACTGCTGTCGTCGTGTTGCCCCTAGTCAGTCACTGCTGACGTCGTGTTGTCCTCAGTTCGTCAATGCTGACGTCGTGTTGTCCTTAGTCAGTCACTGTTGACGTCGTGTTGTCCCTAGTCAGTCACTGCTGACGTCGTGTTGTCCTCACTCCGTCACTGCTGACGTCTTGTCCCTAGTCGGTCACTGTTGACGTCGTGTTGTCCCTAGTCAGTCACTACTGACGTCGTGTTGTCTTCACTCCGTCACTGCTGACGTCGTGTTGTCCTCAGTCCGCCACTGCTGACGTTCTGTTGTCCCTAGTCAGTCACTGCTGACGTCGTGTTGTCCTCAGTCCGCCACTGCTGACGTTCTGTTGTCCCTAGTCAGTCACTGTTGAAGCCGTGTTGTCCTCAGTCCGCCACTGCTGACGTCGTGTTGGAGCCGGAATAGCTCAGTTGGTAGAGCACCTGACTCGTATTCTTGGTGATCCTGGGGTTGCGGGTTCGAACCTCCGCCGGGGCGTTTCGGTACAGGGGGATTTTTCCCTCGGAGTTAACATTGGTTCTGACTCCATTTCCCTTACAGTCCTTCGAATGAGACTATAAACCGAGGTTCCGTGTGTGAACGCATGCATAACATCTTGCACACACGTAAAATCCCATCACCAACTTTCGGAAGAGTAGGCCAGTTTGGCCGTTGGTATGGATGACACGTTACATATAGCATGCACCTGCGTGAGAAATGCAAAGAATGAAGGAAGTAAGGAAAATGAGTGATCGATATTGAACGATACTGACTGGATGACACGGGAAACGACTGAATGAAGCGACAGCTGGCAGCTCTTCAGTCGGCACTACCCAGGTAGGCAGCCCGTTGTGTAAACGAGTGTTGATTGTAAAGCGCTTAGAGCTTGGCCTCTAGCGGAGAATAGGCGCTATATCAGTATTCACTATTATTAGTATTACTAGTCAGTCACTGCTGACGTCATGTTGTCCTCAGTCCGTCTCTGCTGACGTCGTGCTGTTCTCACTCCGTCACTGCTGACGTCGTGTTGTCCTCAGTCCGTCACTGCTGACGTCGTGTTGTTCTCACTCCGTCACTGCTGACGTCGTATTGTCCTCAGTCCTCCACTGCTGACGTCTTGTCCTCAGGTCGTCACTGCTGACGTCGTGTTGTCCTCACTCCGTCACTGCTGACGTCGTGTTGTCCTCAGTCCGTCACTGCTGACGTCGTGTTGTTCTCACTCCGTCACTGCTGACGTCGTGTTGTCCTCAGTCCTCCACTGCTGACGTCTTTTCCTCAGGTCGTCACTGCTGACGTCGTGTTGTCCTCACTCCGTCACTGCTGACGTCGTGTTGTCCTCACTCCGTCACTGCTGACGTCGTGTTGTACTCAGTCTGTCACTGCTGACGTCGTGTTGTCCTCACTCCGTCACCGCTGGCGTCCTGTTGTCCTCAGTCCGCCACAGCTGACGTCATGTTGTTCTCAGTCCGTCACTGCTGACGTCGTGTTGTCCTCACTCCGTCACTGCTGACGTCGTGTTGTCCTCACTCCGTCACTGCAGACGTCGTGTTGTCCTCAGTCCGTCACAGCTGGCGTCGTGTTGTCCTCAGTCCGTCACAGCTGACGACTTGTTGTCCTCAGTCCGTCACAGCTGACGACTTGTTGTCCTCAGTCCGTCACAGCTGACGACTTGTTGTCCTCAGTCCGTCACAGCTGACGACTTGTCCTCAGTCCGTCACTGCTGACGACTTGTTGTCCTCAGTCCGTCACAGCTGACGACTTGTCCTCAGTCCGTCACAGCTGACGACTTGTTGTCCTCAGTCCGTCACAGCTGACGACTTGTCCTCAGTCCGTCACTGCTGACGACTTGTTGTCCTCAGTCCGTCACAGCTGACGACTTGTTGTCCTCAGTCCGCCACTGCTGACGTCGTGTTGTTCTCAGTCATCTCTCCCTGTCTGTCTTTCTGTCCTTGACTTAGTGTTGGGTTTCTGTTTTTAATTTACGGACAGTTTTGTAATTTACTTAGTTATGGTTTCTGTTGTTGACATACTGTCGATTTCTGTCGTTGACTTGACGTTGGTTTCTGTTTTTCGTTTTTAATGACTTACGGACGTTTTGTAATTGTACATGTTTT
>CM031598.1:120964843-120974843 GCA_018398815.1 Conus ventricosus
TTTGTTGTTATCATTGCTAACATACTTCTAGTTTCTGTTGTTAACATACCACTAGTTCATGTTTTTGACTTACTGCTACTTTCTGTTGTTGACATATTGCTTCTTGTTGTTGTCGTTGCTGTTGTTGACATACTGCTAGTTTATGTCGTTGATTTAGTTTCCCTTGTTGACACACCGCGTGTTGCTATCGTTGACTTACTGCCACTTTCTGTCGTTAACTTACTGCTAGTTTCTGTCGTTGACTTACTGCTACTTTCTGTCGTTGACTTACGGCTAGTTTCTGTCGTTGACTTACTATTTTCTGTCATTGACTTACTGCTACTTTCTGTCGTTGACTTACTGCTACTTTCTGTCGTTGACTTACTGCTGGTTTCTGTCGTTGACTTACTGCTATTTTCTGTCATTGACTTACGGCTACTTTCTGTCGTTGACTTACGGCTAGTTTCTGTCGTTGACTTACTGCTACTTTCTGATGTTGACTTACTGTTAGTTTCTGTCGTTGACGTACTGCTACTTTCTGACGCTGACTTACTGCCACTTTCTGACGCTGACTTACTGTTAGTTTGCTTTTTTGACATACCGCTTATTTCTATCGTTGTTTTACTGCCAGTTTCGGTTCGGATCTGAACAGGCACTTTATATAATGGGGTCTAGGTGTACAAGGTGGAGTAGGAAAAACGAGTACACTTAAATTATATTCATTGGTGGATTTGGATTCGGGATTTGGTGGAAGGGGGTATGCTTGTTTCCCTGTGGTAGCCGAAGTACCACAAATCGTTGGTGATATATATCCATTTCCACCTAGCAACACAGACAAATGAAAGTCCAATTCTCACTGTGAGCCCTTGGTGGAGGTTGAAAATGGCCATTGGACAGACGACATCTCGTAAACAATTGTGCATTTACGACAGTTTTTGATGATTACCACAGGCTGCCAGTGAACAGTTTAATTTTGACAACGTTTATAATTTCTATGCACTTTTTCCAACCCCGTTCCTCACTCTTTTCCCAATTTCTGTCATTTTTCCCATGAACATTTATTATTTTCTGATTAAACAACGGAGACAATTCCGCCCTTGTTTGACCCCACTGATATGTCTTAATGACATGTGTCGATTCTCTCGTCAGATAGTATTTTATAAATCGCTTTAACTTGCACGTTCAAACACATACTTCAAATAATGTATAACTCATCGTGCCCCCAGAACCTATGTGTGCACGTGCAATATGACACGTTCATCCGTGTGTGTGTCTGCACGCGCATGTAAGTTTGAATACTCTTCCAAGTAAAATTCACACACACACACACACACACACACACACACACACACACCCACAAAACACGCACACACACTCACATAAAAGCACACACACAACAACTCCAGCAAACGTTAACAATAAATTATTATTTTTCATGTGTCCAGAAACTGACAAAAAGAATGCACAAAAAATGTAAACATTTCAACTGAGAAAACGACAGCATTTAGTTCTGTTATGACACAAACGATGAAATATAATGTGTGAATGTGTATGTGTAAGGGGGAAGGGGGAGGGGGGGGGGTTTAAGATTGCGGTGTTCATCAGATACGAAGTTTTCTTCCCAAAATATCTCCTAGAAAAAAAGACAGAGAATCTGGTTAGAGTTACAACCCCTTCCATCCACCTTCAACGTCCAAGTACTCTATTCCTCTTTCTTCCACTCTCCCCTCATCTCAAAGTTCGAATGACTTGCACTCCAAAGAAAACGGGAATCGATGATAGTGATGATCTTCATTGAAAACAAAGAAACAAAACAAAACCCAACAAATTCAAAACTGCGTCTATGTCAAGACGCCAAACGTTGAAGAGGAGAGAACTACGTTGATAAAGGATCTTTCTCTCGAGTTGTGGTCTGCGAATCAGAAGAAAAAGATACATCCAAAGGTACGGTTGGAACCCAGAGAAGTGTTGTCTTCAACTGCCCAACAAATCAGCTGGGAGCAATCATGCACCACCCTCCGATGGTATGTTTACACAGGGTGCAGACACGCACAGGGCATTCCATTAAGACGTCAAGGACATAACTGCTCCCTGGCAGATGCCGTTTGTAATGGCCAGTGGATTATGACACGACAGAGCCTCCACGGAGCATTCCAATGGGTGCACCAGCCAATAATTATTTCATTACCACACAGCCCATCGGCGAAAACGCCACCGTCAAGCAATGCCGTATATCCCGCGGCCTCACTCGATGCTGTTCCACCGACAGGTGAAGACAGTACAACTCCAGGCATGGTTATGCTTTGGCCATACTACATTGAAAGAAAGACCTTTTTTAGAGGTTGTGGTTTGCGGATCAGCTCGATATTCCCCAAAATTCGACAGATCTCCTGCCCGATAGATCCTCCTCTGCCCGATAGATACTCCCCCTGCCCGATAGATACTCCCCTGTCCGATAGATACTCCAAACTGCCCGATAGATCTCCTGCCCGATAGACTAGCCCTATAGATACTCCCCCTGCCCGATAGATCTGCCCGATAGATCTCCTGCCCGATAGACTAGCCCGATAGATACTCCCCCTGCCCGAAAGATCTGCCCGATAGATACAGCCTCTGCTTGCCTATGGCATGTGTGTCTTTGCGTGAGCACAGCGCGCGTGGTCTGTGGTGAGGGTTGGATTTCCTTAAGTACCCCCCTCCCCCCAGCATAAGAGCTTCTTTCCGTTGTGGGCGGGGAGTATCATGGAGGGGGAAAATTCGAGCACGGGGGTCTTTAAGCATGGTGGGGGTGGTGTGGGCTATCGAGAAGGGGGTATCAAGCAGGGGGGGATATTTGACAGGGGGGATATTGACAAGGGGAGTACTGAGAAGGCGAGCACCGAGCGGCGACAAGTTAGGGGGAGTATCGAGAGGCGGAATATCGAGTGGATGGGAGATCGAGGTGGGGGGGGGGGGGAGGGGAGTATTAAAGTGAGGGAAGTACTGTACGCTCCCCGTGGCCCGTGTGTCAAGGAGCGTGAAAACCTCTCACAAAGGCATTAGACGCTTGGATGCAAAGGGACTTTTGTACGTAGTATACAAATAGGTAATAGACCAATTATGGGTAATAGACCAATTAACCAGGGTGCCTTACCCATCGCACCGGCCGAACGGTGTGAAAGAAGGCCGACGTGGTCAGGTGACAAACAACACCTAGGGAGAGAGTTCGGACCTCCCCGGTGGCGAAAGGGGGAGGATGTAACCACTACGACCTGGGCGATCCAAGTGAGCGCTAAATGCTCAGTCAGCTGATGTTCTTGTGTAAACAGTCAAGTGAAGAGCAGGAGTCTTGGATTCATTCGGAGGGTATTGCCGTGGTCACTGTGTTGGTTCTATTGTCAGGCTGGCTGAATGCGTGTGGGGGTTTGTAGTAGCCCTCTTTAAGAAAATTTAAACTGTGTTAAGTAACCACGAAGTCGGCGGGAATTTCGATGCCCATCTGGTCCCAAAGGTTGTTTGCTAATCAATTAGGTAGGAGGTGTGTGTAAATGCTGATGTGTGGGAGAATGTAGCGAATGGAGAATTCAGGGTATTTGTGAACTAGGGGTTTGAGAAGCAGCGTGGACAAAGCATGGCCCGAAGGGGAATCCTTTGTTTCCCTCCCTATATAAACTGGGGGAGAACAACGTGAGGGAGAACAACACCAGGAGAGAGAGAGAGAAAGACAGAGGAGAGAGGGGAGGGAGAGGAGTGGGGCAGGACAGAGAAAGGGTCGAGAGAAACGTGGTCTGGGAGATGAAGAGACAGAAAGGTCTTAGAGTTAAAGACAAGCTGGAAGAGAAGGAAACTAAGTTTGAAGCCCAGAGGTGGGTGAAGACAGACAAACTAAATTTGAACCCAGAGGTGGGTGAAGAAGACGAAGAAGAAGAGGTTCGACGTCGAGATCCCAGAGACGACCACGAAGACCCAGTCCTGAAGCCTGAGCCGTCAACAAGGGCATCACCATCAAGCAGTGCTGAAGAAGACGTGAAGAGACCTTTTTTCAAGAACTGTGGTGTGGTATGAAAGCGGGGTTTGTGTGTGTGAAAACCGGGCCCAGGTAAGAAGTCATTTTCATTATAACCCGGGATTAGGATGTATTGATCTTTTATGTTTTGATATTTCATTGTGTGTGATTTGATTGTAATGATTAATTATAAGTAGCATAGAAATCGTATTTCTTGTTCTCAGTCGTGTTAGAAGAGAAACGAATGCGTGACATCCCATTCCCAGAGAGAGGTGAATGTTTGGTGTGCGCATGAGTGTGCATATGCGTGTATGATTTGCAACGATACCCTTGGTTGTTAAGCCTGACTAATAATCATCAACTTAGTGCACTTAAGCAATACCATCACGTTTTCCCCCCGTCCTGGACAAAGTGGCGACCTGCCAGGATTGCATGGCCCAAATTAGTCTCTCAGGCGGAAACAAAGTGAGTACTAGAGTAGTACTGGGCGAAGCGTCCACTAAAGGCAATTATAATTAGCTCTTCAAATTTTCCTTTAGTTCTTTGAGTGTTGAGTATTGACTTGTGGTAGGGTGGTTGTATTAATCAGGGGTCGTTCAGAGAAACGAAGAACGAGGTTCTAGTCTTAACTCTCACAGAAGCTGTGGTTTACGATTAAGGCTCCTTTGAGTTAGGAACACTACCACTTGTTTGGTGTACTCGTCAGGGTTTGGTAGATAAACTGTTTACTGACTTTTTTCGGTCTATAAGAGTAACTGTTTTAGTGGTGCTAAAACACAAAATGGCTGAAGAAAGTTTTACTCCCATTGAGAAACTGATGAGTTTAGGGGAGAAACGGGGATATAACCGGAGATGAACTGCGTAGATTCATTGAAATCAGCAGAAGACTGAGAGAGAGAAAGGGCTGAAAGAAGGAAATTTGAAAAGGAACAGCTCGCAGCTGTCAAAAGTAATCTAGGGCAGAAAGTGCAGCTGCTTAAAACGAGAGCAGAGGCAGAAAGTGCAGCTCCCAGAGCTAGGCAGATGCAGAGAGTGCAGCGAGAGCTAGAGCAGATGCAGAGAGTGCATGCTGCCTGAGCAAAAGCAGATGCAGAGAGTGCGGCTGCAAGGGCAAGAGCAGAACGGAATCAGAGATTTTAGCCAAACAAATTGAGTTGGAAAGAATAAAATCTGAAAATCGTATGAAATCGACCCCAGTTCTGAGTCATAGGCCGCAGACTAAGTTGCGCACCTAGACCTAAACCCCCACTGTTCAGAGAAGAAACTGATTCGATCGATGCCTATATCAGTCGGTTTGAATCGTTTCCGAGCACGAGGCTGGCCGAAGATGACTGGGCAATAAACCTGTCTCCCTTTGTTGACAGGTCGTGCGTTTACACACAGTTTCCACCTTACCCAAAGGTGATCAGGAAGATTTTTGACAAGGTGAAACAAGCAGTACTAAAGGCATATGATTTGACTGAAAAAGGGTTTTTTAGGCGAAAGTTTCGCGAGGCGAGAATCGAACAGGGGAGACATACACACAGTTTGGTGTTAGACTGGACCCACTATTTCAACAAATGGGTAGAACTTAGTGAGTAGACAGCGATTTTGAAGGCCTAAGACATGGTGGATGAGGAACAGATACTTGTGGTTGTGGACGGGCCTCACAATCCACTTAAAAAAAAGGTGCAACCCAATAGCTGAGGTACTTGAGACAGCTGAGACATACCGGGAAGCGAGGCGTGATTTGCCTGAAAAAGAGGAAGCCTGGAAGCATATTCAGAGGATAGCAGGCCAGCACATGACTCACGCAATGAGTCAGCAGTACACACCCGTAGGCCCACGGCGTCACGTGAGCAAACAAGGGTGAAAACCAATAGCCACGTGGCTAGGAATGAGCGTACCTGTTTTCTGTGTGATAAGACAGGACATTGGGTAGAGACTGCCGATTTAGACCCCAGAAAGCTGCAGCAATGGGATCAGGCCAAGAGAGAGGCAGATAGAAAAAGAAAGAACAAGATGACAGTGTTATTTTGTCGGATTGTGCTTGTGTTCACCGATTCAGGCGATACATGGATGTGCACAAAGGGGAGAGTAGGGGACAATGTGGTTAATGTCATTAGAGACTCTGGGTGCACGGTGTCATGGTGAAAGGAGTCCCCGGTTGAGAAGGGACAATTCACAGGTAAAACACAGAGGTGGGGACAAATAGATGGAACAGTAGCAGAATTCAAAATGGCCCAGGTTGTTATTGATTTCACAAATTCTTATAGTGGAGTCGTACAGGCGTTGGCTGTTCCAAAGGGCCCGCCATATATTTGGTGATTTGGGATTTCAGGTAGCACGTGGGTACGAAAACCAACCCTGACTTCTTGTTGAATCAGGGGAAAAGAAAATCACGGGAGGGGAAAGGCCCCAGGCGGTCACACACTTCAGAAAGCACTGGAGCGTGTCCGGGAGACAAACCCCCCTCATTACGGGCAGAAAAAAGGGCGAAATTTCTCGCTCAAAACTGTTTGGGTTTTTCTCACAGAGGGCAGAAGAAAAATGTTAAAGAGGGCAACAATCGAGTTTGAGTTAAGGATGGGAAAATTGTACCGAACTTTCACTCACGCAAGTTCGGGGAAAAACGAAGAAGCAGGTTGTCGTTCCTAGGCAACGCAGAAAGGCGGTGATGTCCCAGAAACATGTGACGTCAGCCTCGGGCCATCTCGGTAAGAAGGCCACACAAAAGGCAGTGACGCGAGATACTATGGCCCGGTATCCTTGGTGATATCAGGCGTTTCTGTGCGCATTGCAAAAACATGTCGGCCCGGGACGACAACGTGGGTTGTGAGTGAAAAAAGAGTGACGGGACCGTAGGCCAAAATAAAATGGTGGGCGAAAAAATCGGGTTGTGGGTGCTGTGTCTTTTACAGTGTACGTTTTGCGGACGTGGCTAGTTGCGGGCCACGTGTATGAAGAGAAGGGGAGAGAAAATTCCGTAGAAAAATAATGGTTTTATGGCCCCCACGACTTAGAGCTGGTGGAGATTTCAGATTTATGTTGATATTTGCTTGGATAGTGGTATGTATTGATTTTTCTCTAATTTTTTTTTTGCCCAAAACAAACTTGCGTGCGTTCTCTGGTGTAAGTAGGCTTTATGAGAGGCCGATATTTGCACTAGTTTAAATGGGAAAAGTTTGAGAGTTCATCTCCTTGAATGTGTTTTAGCCAATGCAGGGCATTGTCTTCGAGTGGGGGGAATTTGTCAAGGAGCGTGAAACCTCTCACAAAAAGGCATTAGACGCTTGGATGCAAAGGGACGTTGTTTCGTAGTAAAACAAATAGGTAATAGACCAATTATAGGTAATAGACCAATTAACCAGGGTGCCTTACCATCGCACACGGCCGAACGGTGTGAAAGAAGGCCGACGTGGTCAGGTGACAAACAACACCTAGGAGAGAGTTCGGACCTGCCCGGGGGCGAAAGGGGGAGGGATGTAACCACTACGACCTCGGCGATCCAAGTGAGCGCTAAAAAGCTCAGTCAGCTGATTTTTCTTGTGTAAACAGTCAAGTGAAGAGCAGGAGTCTTTGGATTCATTCGGATGGTATTGCCGTGGGTCACTGTGTTGGTTCTATTGTCAGGCTGGCTGAATGCGTGTGGAGGTTGTAGTAGCCCCCTTTAAGATAATTACTGTGTTAAGTAACACCGAAGTCGGCGGGAATTTTCGATGTCCATCTGGTGCTAAATGGTTGTTTGCTAATCAATTAGGTAGAGGTTTTGTGTAAATGCTGATGTGTGGGAGAATGTTAGCGAATGGGAATTCAGGGTACTTGAACTAGGGGTTTGAGAGCAGCGGGACAAGGCATGGCCGAAGGGGAATCCTTTGTTTCCCTCCCCCATATAAACTGAGGGAGAACAACGTGAGGAGAACAACACCAGGAGAGAGAGAGAGAAGAAAAGAGGAGAGAGAGAAAAGGAGAGGAGTGAGCAGGACAGAGAAAGGTCGAGAGGAAACGTGGTCTGGGAGATAGAAGAGCAGCAAGGTCTTAGAGTTAAAGACAAGTGAAGAGAAGGAAACTAATTTGAAGCCCATAGGTGGGTGAAGACAGACAAACTGAATTTGAACCCCGAGGTGGGTGAAGAAGACGAAGAAGAAGAGTTCGACGTCGAGATCCCAGAGACGACCACGAAGACCCAGTCCTGAAGCTGGAGCCAGTCAACCAAGGGCATCACCATCAAGCAGTGCTGAAGAAGACGTGAAGAGACCTTTTTCAAGAACTTGGTGTGGGGTGAAAAGCGTGGTTGTGTGTGTGAAAACCTGGCCAGGTAAGAAGTCATTTTCATTATAACCCGGGATTAGATGTATTGATCTTTTATGTTTTGATATTTCATTGTGTGTGATTTGATTGTACATGATTAATTATAAGTAGCTAGATATCGTATTCTTGTTCTCAGTCGTGTTAGAAGAGAAACGAATGCGTGACATCCCCTTCCCAGAGAGAGGTGAATGTTTGGTGTGCGCATGAGTGTGCATATGCGTGTATGAGTGCAACGATACCCTTGGTGTTTTTAAGCCTGACTAATAATACATAAACTTAGTGCACTTAAGCAATACCATCACGATTTCCCCCGTCCTGGACACCGTTTTTAGAGCTCCTCTTTGATTGACTGGCACAGAACACAGAAAAACCCTATACCACTGGGTCAGCGTCTTATCATCTGCTACCTAATTGTCTATGGACAGAGAGACAGACAGACACACAGACCAAGAACACAGACACAGTAAACCGAGTCATGACTGTGGTATAATCATGTGAGGGTCATTTACGTTCCTAACTGTATAGGGAATGTCAGCTGTTCTTTTTTCGGTTTTTTGACAATCTTTCTTTTTTTTGTTACTTACTCTCTCTTCGTCCGGTTGTTGTTTCTTCTTTTTATTTTTTTTTCTTTCAGCATTTTGCTTTTTTTTTTCTCTTTTTTCTCTTCTTCCTTTTCTCTTGTTTTCTTTCTGGAAATTCTTCCCAAAAAATCTCGGCGCCAAAATTCTGCGATCGCTCGGGGGGCGATGCGGGGAAAAAAGGGAGAGAAGAGAGAGAGGAAGGAGAAAAGGGGAGAGAGAGAGGGGAGAGGAGGGGGAAGGAGAGAGAGAGAAGAGGGAGGGGGGGGGATGGAGAGAGAGGGAGATAGCAAGAGGAGAGAGGGGAAGGTAGGAGGAGAAGAGGAGGGGGGGGAGGGAGGAAGGAAGAGGAGAGGAGGGGGGGGGGAGGGGGGAGGGGGGGAGGAGAGAGAGGGGGAAAGGGGGGGGGGAGGGAGAGGGGGATGGGGGAGAGAGAGAAGGAAAAGAGTTATGGCAGGAAGGGGTTGAGGAGGGGAGGGGGGGGGGGGGACCGCGTGGCGATGGTCCAAAAAGGGGTTTCAGAGGGGGGGGGGGGATGGGTGGGGGGGGGAATGGGCCAAAAAAAAGAACCCAAATTTTCCTTTTACCCCCCCAAATTTCGGGGAAAACCCGAAAAAAAGGGAGTTTGTTCTTGTTTAAAAACCCCCCCCCAAAAAAACCCCCCCCACCAACAAAAAAAAAAAAAACCCCACCCCCCCCAAAAAAAAAAAACCCCCCCCCCCCCCCCCCCCCCCCCCCCCCAAAAAACCAAACCCCCCCCCCCCCCCCCCCCCCCCCCCCCCCCCCAACCCCCCCCCCCCAACCGGCGCACGCTCGCTAAACGGCCACAAGGGAAAAGGGCACAAAGACGAAGGGAGGGGGTGGGGGGGGTGGGCAACAGACTGGTAATTAGGGGGGGAGCAACGAAGGGGGGAAGAAGCAAAAGCGGGAGAGGGGCGGAGGGGGTGTAATGGGGCAGAAAGCACACACACAATACACTCATGTCCCCACCAGATCAAAAGATTCTCAGAGGGGGGAGGGGCGGGGGGGGGGGGGCAACAAGTCAATGCCGCGATCGGCTACCAATCGCCAGGGAGTTTCACAGATTTGTCGATCACCAGCCCACACGAAAACTAATGTCTAATGTATTAAAAACAGATCTGCAAAATGGAGAAGTCAAGCGACCCCC
>CM031598.1:120979843-120989843 GCA_018398815.1 Conus ventricosus
TCAACTGTCTGAGGCATTAAACGTGAAACAGTCTGGGTCTTTCAGTGGACGAGACGTGTCTGTCTGTAGACTGGTCCAGATGGAAAGGACTCGTAGGCCTACGTCACACCACGCTTTTTCACATCGTGGTACCCAATCCAAAGAGGCTCACACAATTCTACCGCGTTTTTGTTTTTTGTTTTTACAGCGAGGTACCCTTTCCAAAGAGGCCCACACAATTCTACCGCGGTTTTGTTTTTTGTTTTTACAGCGAGGTACCCTTTCCAAAGAGGCCCACACAATTCTACCGCGGTTTGTTTGTTTTTTACAGCGAGGTACCCTTTCCAAAGAGGCCCACACAATTCTACCGCGGTTGTGTTTTTTTTACAGCGAGGTACCCAATCCAGTGAGCCCCACACAATTCAAAGCAGTGAGGAGTTCCAAGCCGTTTCTTCTAAGACGTGAACACCATAAAATTCCCACGACAAAATGCCCCAAATCGCTCGACTGGTGACCAAAAATGAACGATCATTGAAATCAACCTGCTTGGTTGTCGACGCCTGTGTCTGTTCATCTTCAGCGTGACGCTCCGCAAGTTCAACAGCAATGGAAGGAAATCGGCCCGAAATATAAGTTTTATCATTTTTGAAACTTTGATGCGGCCCATCCAGTTCCTATCCGATGTGTTACTGTGAAACAAGGTAGTGTCTGCAAGCACCGCCGTTGACTGGACCATGATGCATGAGATGTGGTTCTCAAGACTAGTACCTGTGGTGAAATGTGGACACACGAGAAACAGCTTCAAAACCCACCGGAGACATCGCGTGCTGCAGGCTTTGTTTCCGCCGATTTGTGAAAACCTTTCACAGCTCCCGTGGGCAATAGGCCTCTGAAGATTCTCCACGATCTACAACAAGCTGGGCATAGAAAGTGGACCATGCAGGGCACCTTGTCTCCCGGCGACGTCTCCACTGACACGGAGGGTTCACGTCCCACACACCGACCGACGCTGACAGAAACTAACCAAAAATATCAACATTATTGACCAGCGAATAACGGCACCCACCGCTTTACGCCATGGCTGTTTTCATAACTCGTACATCTATCGGCAAATACATCAACCTGTGATATAACAATGCCCAATGATAACGACGAGTCTCTCAAAACATCCCAGCGGGTCAACGAAGCACTGAAAATGGTACCGACAGACCCTGTTACCATTCACATGGAACAAAATCTTTATCTGTCAAACTGTCGAAGGATTTTCATACATACATGGATTCAAATTACCAGTGACACATCAGTGTGTTAAATCAAAATGCTGTTTTGACTTCAGAAGATGTGCCAAACACCAGCGCAGGACATCTAGAAGATGTGCCAAACACCAGCGCAGTGCACCTCAGAAGATGTGCCAAACACCAGCGCAGTACACCTCAGAAGATGTGCCAAACACCAGCGCAGGACATCTCAGAAGATGTGCCAAACACCAGCGCAGGACACCTCAGAAGATGTGCTAAACACCAGCGCAGGACATCTCAGAAGATGTGCCAAACACCAGCGCAGGACATCTCAGAAGATGTGCCGAACACCAGCGCAGGACATCTCAGAAGATGTGCCAAACACCAGCGCAGGACACCTCAGAAGATGTGCCAAACACCAGCGCAGGACACCTCAGAAGATGTGCCAAACACCAGCACAGGACACCTCAGAAGATGTGCCAAACACCAGCGCAGGACACCTCAGAAGATGTGCCAAACACCAGCACAGGACACCTCAGAAGATGTGCCAAACACCAGCGTAGTGCACCTCAGAAGATGTGCGAAACACAAGCGCAGTGCACCTCAGAAGATGTGCCAAACACCAGCGCAGTGCACCTAAGAAGATGTGCCAAACACCAGCGCAGTACACCTCAGAAGATGTGCCAAACACCAGCGCAGTGCACCTCAGAAGATGTGCCAAACACCAGCGCAGTACACCTCAGAAGATGTGCCAAACACCAGCGCAGTGCACCTCAGACGATGTGCCAAACACCAGCGCAGGACATCTCAGAAGATGTGCCAAACACCAGCGCAGGACATCTCAGAAGATGTGCCAAACACCAGCGCAGGACATCTCAGAAGATGTGCCAAACACCAGCGCAGGACATCTCAGAAGATGTGCCAAACACCAGCGCAGGACATCACAGAAGATGTGCCAAACACCAGCGCAGTGCACCTCAGAAGATGTGCCAAACACCAGCGCAGGACATCTCAGAAGATGTGCCAAACACCAGCGCAGGACATCTCAGAAGATGTGCCAAACACCAGCGCAGGACATCTCAGAAGATGTGCCAAACACCAGCGCAGGACATCACAGAAGATGTGCCAAACACCAGCGCAGGACACCTCAGAAGATGTGCCAAACACCAGCGCAGTACACCTCAGAAGATGTGCCAAACACCAGCGCAGGACACCTCAGAAGATGTGCCAAACACCAGCGCAGTACACCTCAGAAGATGTGCCAAACACCAGAGCAGGACACCTCAGAAGATGTGCCAAACACCAGCGCAGTACACCTCAGAAGATGTGCCAAACACCAGCGCAGGACATCTCAGAAGATGTGCCAAACACCAGCGCAGTACACCTCAGAAGATGTGCCAAACACCAGCGCAGGACACTGTCGCCATCAGTGGGGCTAGCCACAGAGGAACGCGACCAGTTTCAGTTTTCAGTTTCAGTTTCATCAAGATGTCACTGCGTGCGGACCAGTCCATATACGCTACACCACATCCGCTAAGTTTTGAGACCACACTGTGCATGATTTAAAACTGATGGATAAATGAATTAAAGACTAAGATGATAGAATTGAAGAAGGGGGTCTCGTGGCTACGACTTAGCAGATGTCTGACCTACGCATTAGCCCAACGCGCTGGTCAGACCTTGAGTACCTACCTAACACTGGCTGTGCCATTATTATCGTTGTTTGTGTGTGTGTGTGTGTGTGTGTGTGTGTGTGTGTGTGTGTGTGTGTGTGTGTGTGTGTGTGTGTGTGTGTGACTGTTAACTCGGCCAACTGTTGATACACTGATGCCATCACCCGGACAGAACATCAGGCACAAACCATGAACGAGACTGCTTCTGACAACTTGACAGCGTGCTGAAAACTTATTAAAACAAACACATACCGACCCTGTCAGGCATAAGATCAAAGAAAATAAACCCATAAAAGTTAGGATCTGTTAAGATCGGTATGCTAATCACGACAGCCGTTTCAAAAGAAATTGATCTTCACATCTCTCTCTCTCTCTCTCTCTCTCTCTCTCTCTCTCTCTCTCTCTCTCTCTCTCTCTCTCTCGATCTTTCTCTCTCTCGATCTATCTCATTCATGGGAATGGGAATAAAAACATCACCATAAAAGACAACCTCTATATATATCTAACACTATGTTTACATGGCTATTTCAAACCCCACACGCTGATCCGGATCACACGTGACAAAGATCGGTAAATGAATCAAAATTTTGACGATAACAAAACCTGCAAAAAAAAAACACACACACAAAGAAAACGTTTACTGCTAATTACAGTCTAGTCGTTTCACCTACTGAAAAATGTCACACAAGTTGGATGAACACAGTTACTGACATGGAAAAAGCCAAATAAATACAGTCCGGGTCTCTAAATGCTTCCAAACACAGTTCCAATTGTCTCAGACCAGTGTCGTGTGATGCAGGGGAAATGAAATCAGTCAATGCCACCTGCCGCCGGCAGCCCGGCACGGCGTGAACATGCCGAGTGCACGCCACGGAAAGGATAGTACGTCCGTTACGCACGCACGCGCACACAAGCACACCTGCACGCACACACATACACAGAGATACATACACGCACATACATACATGCATACACACACAATATACACGTACGCGCGCGCGCACACAACACACACACACACACACACACACACACACACACACACACACACACACACACATACGGTCCATGGAAAGCGGCACCAGCCTGATACCTCACTCATGGTGCCAGGTCATCCAGTAGTGCCTCATAACACAATGCCAAACACCCTCGACCAAGTCTCGTGTAACATCACGGATTGTTTCCACACCACAGAGCTGACTGCCCGAACTTCACCATGCCACGTGTCACGACTTTCACCATGCCACGTGTCACGACTTTCACCATGCCACGTGTCACGACTTTCACCATGCCACGTGTCACGACTTTCACCACGCCACGTGTCACGACTTTCACCATGCCACGTGTCACGACTTTCACCATGCCACGTGTCACGACTTTCACCATGCCACGTGTCACGACTTTCACCATGCCACGTGTCACGACTTTCACCATGCCACGTGTCACGACTTTCACCATGCCACGTGTCACGACTTTCACCATGCCACGTGTCACGACTTTCACCATGCCACGTGTCACGACTTTCACCATGCCACGTGTCACGACTTTCACCATGCCACGTGTCACGACTTTCACCATGCCACGTGTCACGACTTTCACCATGCCACGTGTCACGACTTTCACCATGCCACGTGTCACGACTTTGGACAGGAGACGGGAGGACAGGTGAAGGAAGGGATGCGGAAGTGGAGGTGGGTAGGGGTGGGGGTCTGACGTGAGACTGGGCAATACGTGGGAAGCGTTCAAGGTCTGGCAGCGTCATGATGTCTGGCAGCGTCATGATGTCTGGCAGCGTCATGATGTCTGGCAGCGTTCGTCAGCCGAACGAGTCCCGGCAAGGCCATCATGTCCGCTCCGGTGATGCTGACCGGGGATTATAAGAGGAAGGGGAGGAAAGCTTTCCGGTCTTTGGGGTAGTCGTCAAACTTCTCCTGGTACCACCTGAACACACACCGACAATGGTTATTTGCAGTGAGGAACAACTTCAAATGACATCACCTGAACACACACCGACAACGGCTTTATCTGCAGTGAGGAACAGCTACAAATGACATCACCTGAACACACACCGACAACGGCTTTATCTGCAGTGAGGAACAACTTCAAATGACATCACCTGAACACACACCGACAACGGCTTTATCTGCAGTGAGGAACAGCTACAAATGACATCACCTGAACACACACCGACAACGGCTTTATCTGCAGTGAGGAACAGCTACAAATGACATCACCTGAACACACACCGACAACGGCTTTATCTGCAGTGAGGAACAACTTCAAATGACATCACCTGAATACACACCGACAACGGCTTTATCTGCAGTGAGGAACAGCTACAAATGACATCACCAGAACACACACCGACAACGGCTTTATCTGCAGTGAGGAACAGCTACAAATGACATCACCTGAACACACACCGACAACGGCTTTATCTGCAGTGAGGAACAGCTACAAATGACATCACCAGAACACACACCGACAACGGCTTTATCTGCGGTGAGGAACAGCTACAAATGACATCACCAGAACACACACCGACAACGGCTTTATCTGCAGTGAGGAACAGCTACAAATGACATCACCTGAACACACACCGACAACGGCTTTATCTGCAGTGAGGAACAGCTACAAATGACATCATCTGAACACACACCGACAATGGTTATTTGCAGTGAGGAACAGCTACAAATGACATCATCTGAACACACACCGACAATGGTCATTTGCAGTGAAGAACAACTTCAAATGACATCACTTGAACACACACCGACAATGGTTATTTGCAGTGAAAACCGCTACAAATGACATCACCTGAAAACACACCGACAATGAGTTAATCTGCCGTGAAGAAGAACTACAAATGACACCACCTGAAAACACTCTGACAACGGTTTATTTGCCATGAAGAACGCCTACAAATCGCACCACCTGAAAACATTGACAATGGGTTTATCTGCCGTGAAGAACGCCTACAAATAACACCACCTGAAAACACCGACAATGGGTTCATCTGCCATGAAGAACACCAACAAATGACCAACAAATGACATCATCCGAAAATACCTCACGCACATACTGTTAGTTAAGCAGAATTATCTACCACTGCAGATATGAATGCTTATCTTCCCCTATTTCTTCAATCTAAGACATAAGAGCAAACTTTGTTTATAATTGAATATATATATATATATATATATATATATATATATATATATATATATATCAATATGGTTGAACAGCCTAAAATGATTCTAAAAGCGCTCGACCCTTGGGGAGCAACATTTGTTAAAAACAAGTATTCCTTTTTAATACTTGTTTTAACAAATATATATATATATATATATTATATATATATATATATATATATATATATATATTATATGTATATAAAATAAACTAATAAATTCCAAGGATAAGTACCGCACCATTCCAGCAACTTACAGAGCAGCTTGGTGTTGCAATGACTGCAAGAAATATCCAATTATAAACAAAGCTTGCTCTTATGTCTTAGATTGAAGAAATAGGGGGAGATACGCATTCATATCTGCAGTGGCAGATTATTCTACCTAACTACAGTATGTGCTTGTGTGGGTGAATGGAGAAAAAATAAAATAAATGCTTCTCAAAATGAGCCTTCAGAAGCTTATAGTCTCCATGGGGGAGACGATCTCCAATGGGGAGAAAACCACTAACATATAACTCCTGGTCAGATACCGATATTTCGAAACTTGATTGTTTTCCTCAGTGACCGCGGAAAGTAGTAATTTGACTCCTCTGCCTTTTCGGTTTTAAGAAGAATGCTATCCCAGAAAAAGCTGGTGTGCAATACCGTAGTATGTTTGTTTGTTGAGTTTTCAAAAAAACCAACCAAAGGTGCCACCTAAGAAGCAAAAGAAAATCATGAAGAGCAAAACAAGCTACATTTTCTTGTGAAAAGTAGAAAATATTAAAAAAAAATAACCTCTTAAGACACAAGTGCTGAGGGCTAGTTCTTAGAATGAATCCGCAAGGGACTAAAATACAACAAACTAATAAATTCCAAGGATAAGTACCGAGCACCGTTCCAGCAACATACAGAGCAGCTTGGTGTTGCAATGACTGCAAGAAATATTAAATTATATAAACAAAGCTTGCTCTTATGTCTTAGATTGAAGAAATAGGGGGAAGATACGCATACATATCTGCAGTGGTAGATGATTCTGCCTAACTAACAGTATGTGCTTGAGTGGGTGAATGGGGGAAAATAAAATAAATAAATGCTTCTCAAAATGAGCCTTCAGCAAGCTTATATTCTCCAAGGGGGAGAGACATCCTCCAACAGGGAGGGAAACTCACTAACATATAACTCCTGGTCATATACCGATATTTCGAAACTTGGTTGTTTCTCCTCAGTGACCGCGGAAAGTGGTAATTTGACTCCTCTGCCTTTTCAGTTTTAAGAAGAATGCAATCCAGAAAAGGCTGGTGTGCAATACCGTAGTATGTTTGTTGATTTTTCAAAAAACCAACCAAAGGTGCCATCTAAAAAGCAAAAGAAAATCATGAAACAGCAAAACAAGCTACATTTTCTTGTGAAAAGTAGAAAATAAAAAAGATATCCTCTTAAGACACAAGTGCTGAGGGCCAGTTCTTGGAATGAATCCGCAAGGGACTAAAATACAACAAACTAATAAATTCCAAGGATAAGTACCGAGCACCGTTCCAGCAACTTACATTTTCTACTTTACAGGCCGTTAGTAACGGTATAACGGTAAACTAAAACATCGAGCATTATCCGTAACCCATAGTGAACATACCTGCTAATGTTCACAAAGATCAGCCAAGTACTTTCTGAGATATTCAAAAACAAAAACAAAAAAACGTTACAGGCCGTTACAGCCATTAGTAATGGCTATAACGGTAAACTAAAACATCGGGCATCATCCGTGACCCATAATGAACATACCTACTAATTTTTACAAATATCGGCCAAGTACTTTTCTGAGATATTCCATGAAGAAAAACAACCGTTACAGCGTTAGTAACGGCTATAACGGTAAACTAAACATCGGGCATTATTTGTGACCATAATGAACATACATACAAATTTTCAGAAAGATCGGCCAAGTGCTTTCTATGATATTCCATAAAGAAAAACCCATTACAGGCCGTTACAGCGTTAGTAATGTTTATAACGGAGGTAAACTAAAACATCGGGCATCATCCGAGACCCATAATGAACATACCTGCTAATTTTAACAAAGATCGGCCAAGTACTTTCTGAGATTTTCCCATAAAGAAGAAAAAGCGTTACAAAGAAGAAAGGAGAAAAGCCGTTAGTAACGGCTGTAACGGTACAGTAAAACATTGGGCATCATTCGTGACCCATAATTGAACATATCTACAAATTTTCAGAAAGATCGGCCAAGTACTTTTTGAGATTATTCTATAAATAAGAAAAAGCGTTACAGGCCGTTACAGCCGTTAGTAACGGCTATAAGGGGGGGTTAAACTAAATTCGGGCATCATCGTGACCCTAATGAACATACCTGCTAATTTTCACAAACATCGGCCGCCAAGTACTTTCTGAGATATTCCATAAAGAAAAAAAAGCGTTGCAGGCCGTTACAGCCGTTAGTAACGGCTGTAACGGTAAACTAAAACATCGGGCATCATCCTTGACTCATAATGAACATACCTACAAATGTTCAGAAAGATCGGCCCAGTAGTTTTGTCTGGAACGAGTGGAAACAATTTTGACCACGGACACACAGACACACAGACAGACAGACGGGACAGACAGACAGACAGCATTTCTTCGTTCCCATTCTAAAGTACTCCTGTTCTTTAAGAACTGGGAGTACAAAAACTGACGACAATGAAGAAAATCCCGATTAAAAAAAAAAAAAATTACAACGAAAAATTGTGTTCTTCACAATAATGAAACTCTATTCATTTTAATAACCTTTACCGTTCACATTCACAATTTAAACAAGATGCAAAGATATAAACGTACTTTCCCCGTTTATCCTGAATACGCGTGAGATATTCCATAAAGAGGGAAAAACCGTCTTGGGCTGGTGTTACGTTAGTATGGCTATTCTGGTAAACATCGGTTATCGTCTGTGACCTAAATGAACTTACTTACAAATTTTCAGAAAGATCGGCCAAGAACTTTCCGAGATTTTCCATAAAGAAGAAAAACCATTATGGGCCATTAGTATCGGCTCTAACGGTAAACTTAAACATCGGGCATCATCCGTGACCATAATGAACCTATCTACAAATTTTCAGAAATATCGGCCAAGTACTTTCTGAGATATTTCATAAAGAAGAAAAAACTGTTACAGGCCATTACAGCCCTTAGAAATGGCTATAACGGTAAACTAAAACATCGGGCATCATCCGTGACCCCTAATGAAGATACCTGCTAATTTTCACAAAGATCGGCCAAGTACTTTCTGAGATATTCCATAAGAAGAAAAGCGTTACGGGCCGTTACAGCGTTAGTAACGGCTATAACGGTAAACTAAAACATCGGGCATAATCCGTAACCCATAGTGAAACATGCCTGCTAATGTTCACAAAGATCGGCCAAGTACTTTCTGAGATATTCCATAAAGAAAAAAAACGTTACAGGCCGTTACAGCCGTTGTAATGCTATAACGGTAAACTAAAACATCAGGCATCATCCTTGATCCACAATGAACATACCTGTCAATTTTCACAAAGATCGGCCAAGTACTGAGATATTCCATGAAGAAGAAAAGGCGTTACAGGCCGTTACAGCCGTTAGTAACGGTTATAACGGTAAACTATAACATCGGACATTATTTGTGACCCATAATGAACATACCTACAAATTTTCAGAAAGATCGGCCAAGTGCTTTCTGAAATATTCCATAAAGAAGAAAAAGCGTTACAGGCCGTTACAGCCGTTAGTAACGGCTGTAACGGTAAACGAAAACATCGGGCATCAATCGTGACCTATGATGAACACACCTACAAATTTTCAGAAAGATCGGCTAAGTGCTTTCTGAGATATTCTATAAAGAAGAAAAAGCGTTACAGGCCGTTACAGCCGTTAGTAACGGTTATAACGGTAAACTAAAATATCAGGCATTA
>CM031598.1:120994843-120999843 GCA_018398815.1 Conus ventricosus
AACCCCTATTGTCCACGAAGCTAACAAGTGATCCCTGTCCCTGAAAACCCCTATTGTCCACGAAGCTAAAAAGTGATCCCTGTCCCTGAAAACCCCTATTGTCCACGAAGCTAACAAGTGATCCCTGTCCCTGAAAACCCCTATTGTCCACGAAGCTAACAAGTGATCCCTGTCCCTGAAAACCCCTATTATCCACGAAGCTAACAAGTGATCCCTCTCTCCTGAAAACCCCTATTGTCCACGAAGCTAACAAGTGATCCCTGTCCCTGAAAACCCCTATTGTCCACGAAGCTAACAAGTGATCCCTGTCCCTGAAAACCCTATTGTCCACGAAGCTAACAAGTGATCCCTGTCCCTGAAAACCCCTACGAGCGTATTATCCACGAAGCTAACAAGTTATCCTGTCCCTGAAAACCCCTATTGTCCACGAAGCTAACAAGTGATCCCTGTCCTGAAAACCCCTATTATCCACGAAGCTAACAAGTGATCCCTGTCCCTGAAAACCCCTATTTTGTCCACGAAGCTAACAAGTGATCCCTGTCCCTGAAAACCCCTATTGTCCACGAAGCTAACAAGTGATCCACAGCGGCCGGTAAAGAACGACAACTGTAGCTTTTACTGCTTTTGGCCACAAATTTGTTGTTTACATGGGCAAAAACATTTTTACGTTTTCAAGCGTTTTTACTGTTTACATGTAAAAAAAAAAAAAAAAAAGAAAGAAAGAGAGAAAAAAAGAAAAAAAGGTAAAAGCTTTGTAAGCCATCAGAGAACAAGTAGGGTAACTCTTTTCCCCTTGATGAAATAGGCCAACGAACGCCCCATCACTCCAAACGAGTTACCCAACTTGTTCTCGCCATACTGTTTACTGTTCCCAGCAAGCCATTATTCTGTCATAGAAACGACACGAAGACACACGGACCAGCACACAGATAGACAAAAGCAGACAGACAGGCCGACAGACCGACAGACAGACCGGCCGACGACAGACAGACAGACGGACTGACCTGTGGTGGTGGAATGCCCGGGGGCCGACGTTACAGGCGGTGAAGTAGGCGAAAGCTGCGGCGGGTAGCGTGCCCGTCATGACGGCGAAGCCCACCCACTCCAGGACTTCGCCGAAAAAGTTGGCCCCCGATATATAGCTAAACATGCCCCCTGTGCCAACACACACACCACAATACCACATCTTGTCAGTGCTAAGGCCATATACAGCTAAACATGCCTCCTGTGCCAACACACACAGCAACAATACCACATCTTGTCAGTGCCAAACCAACACACACACACAGCACAACAATACCACATCTTGTCAGTGCCAAACCAACACACACACAGCACAACAATACCACATCTTGTCAGTGCCAAACCAACACACACACACACACACACACAAACACACACACGCACACACACACACACACACACACACACACACACACACACAACAATACCACATCTTGTCAGTGCCAAACCAGCACACACACCATAACAATACATCTTGTCAGTGCCAAACCAACACACACACAGCACAACAATACCACATCTTGTCAGTGCCAAACCAACACACACACCACAACAATGCCACATCTTGTCAGTGCCAAACCAACACACACACAACAATACCACATCTTGTCAGTGCCAAACCAACACACACACACCATAACAATACCACATCTTGTCAGTGCCAAACCAAACACACACACACACACACAACAATACCACATCTCGTCAGTGCCAAACCAACACACACACCACAACAATACCACATCTTGTCAGTGCCAAACCAACACACACACACCATAACAATACCACATCTTGTCAGTGCCAAACCAACACACACACACAACAATACCACATCTTCTCAGTGCCAAACCAACACACACACACACACACAACAATACCACATCTCGTCAGTGCCAAACCAACACACACACACAACAACAATACCACATCTTGTCGGTGCCAAACCAACACACACACACACACACAACAATACCACATCTCGTCAGTGCCAAACCAACACACACACCACAACAATGCCACATCTTGTCAGTGCTAAGGCCATATCTACCTAAACATTCCTCCTGTACCAACACACACGCGCACGCACGCACGCACGCACGCACTCACGCACGCACGCACGCACGCACACACACACACACACACACACACACACACACACACACACACACACACACACACACACAACAATACCACATCTTGTGAGTGCCAAGGCCAGATGTACAGTCTATTTATCCATAAATATGTCCGTGATTTGATGACTTAGTGTATCGGTCTATTAGTCGACTTGTCAGGGGTCTGCCCAAACAATGGCACAGTCTTCTTTTTTGTTTTCTTGTTTGTTTTTGCTTTTCCCTTTAGCTCTGTGAAGAATCACCAGGGCATCACACTAAAGAATTATGCCACAGGTTCCCGTTTTTCAGTAAACGGTTTTCAGTTTCCCAAAACACCAAATTCTATACCGTTTTATTTGTCAGTTGGCCGGTGTCGGTGTTTGTAAAAGGTTTTGTGATAAAGCGAAACATTGCTAAAATGTATTCGTGGGTGCTGTGTGACTTCAACCTTTTATCTTCCTAGTTCACCAGGTTTTCTCCACTTTCTGTGGGTTGTGTGCCAAGCTAGGATCTCTGTCGATGTTTTCTCCCCTGTGCATTCTGTAATATTGTCAGACCATCCCTGTCACAGCAGTTCTTCGGAAGACTTTCCAGCAAGATACTTCAGAAAAAAGAATGCATCCATGGACCTTCACGTAAGAAATGGGGAAAATGAGGCTGGAAGGAACGAGAGAAAAAGTTCTGTCTGGAAGGAACGAGAGAAAAAGGTCTGTCTGGAAGGAACGAGAGAAAAAGGTCTGTCTGGAAGGAACGAGAGAAAAACCTCCGTCTGGAAGGAACGAGAGAAAAAGCTCTGTCTGGAAGGAACGAGAGAAAAAGCTCTGTCTGGAAGGAACGAGAGAAAAAGCTCTGTCTGGAAGGAACGAGAGAAAAAGCTCTGTCTGGAAGGAACGAGAGAAAAAGGTCTGTCTGGAAGGAACGAGAAAAAAGCTCTGTCTGGAAGGAACGAGAGAAAAAGGTCTGTCTGGAAGGAACGAGAGAAAAAGCTCTGTCTGGAAGGAACGAGAGAAAAAGCTCTGTCTGGAAGGAACGAGAGAAAAAGCTCTGTCTGGAAGGAACGCGAGAAAAAGCTCTGTCTGGAAGGAACGAGAGAAACAAGGTCTGTGACAGAAAGAAAAGGGGAACAGAAGGCTGGAAGGAACGAGAGAAACAAGGTCTGTGAAAGGAAAAGAATGAACACAGGCCGGCTCTTGGGGGGTGGGGGTGGAGACAGAGAGAGAGAGAGAGAGAGAGAGAGAGAGAGAGAGAGAGGACAGAGGGGGGACAGAGAGAGAGAGAGAGAGACAGAGAGAGAGAGAGAGACAGAGAGAGAGAGAGAGAGAGAGAGAGGAGAGAGAGAGAGAGAGAGAGAGAGAGAGAGTACACAAGCATACAAGAATATCACAAAAGCACGGAATCATCATAACGCATTAAGAAAATTAATCGATCTGGGACAAGCATTGAAGGAAACAAGGAGATGCATACAATCAATATACAGAAAGCAACGTTGTGCTCACACGAAAAGACAGAGAAATATTGCACAGCTTGCACAGACGCTCTCTGCCCTGCCCTCCCCACCCCATCCCCACCCTCTTCCATTTCCTGCCTATCTCCATTCCATGCGACCTCCACTGACCCAGCCACGCGCATGGACGACAGATACTGAATAGAGAGAGAGAGAGAGAGAGAGAGGAGAGAAGAGAGAGAGAGAGAGAGAGAGAGAGAGAGAGAGAGCGAAAGAGAGAGAGAGAGAGAGAGAGAGGGAACGGAAGGAGGGGGGAGGAGAGACACAGACAGACACAGAGACAGAGATTGACAGACAAACTGACGGACAGACACAGACAAACAGACAGTCGGACACAGACAGACAGGCACAAAGAGAGATTGACGGACAAACTGACGGGCAGACACACACAGACACAGACAGTCAGAGACCTACAGACAGATAGATATACAAACAGAGACAGTGACACAAAGAGACAGGGGAAGACAGAGACAGACAGAAGAACAAGCAGACACACACACACACACACACACAGACAGACAGACAGACTGAAAAACAGACAAAATACACAGATTGCAGGGAATGAAGGGTGTGGCGAAACAATCGATGCATATATGACTTCTACAGCACAGAGAGAGAGAGAGAGAGAGAGAGAGAGAGAGAGAGAGAGAGAGAGAGAGAGAGAGAGAGAGAGAAAGAGTGAGAGAGAAAGAGTGAAAGAGAGAGAGAGAGAGAAATTGAGAGAGAGAAAGAGTGAGAGAGAGAGCGAGAGGAGAGAGGAGAGAGAGAGAGAGAGAGAGAGAGAGAGAGAGAGAGAGAGATTGAGTGTGAGAGAGAGAGAGAAAGAGTGAGAGAGAGAAAGAGTGAGAGAGAGAGAGAAAGTGAGAGAGAGAAAGAGTGAGAGAGAGAGAGAGAGTGAGAGAGAGAGCGGAGAGAGAGAGAGAGAGAGAGAGGAGAGAGAGAGAGAGAGAGAGAGAGAAAGAGAGAGAGAGAAAGAAGTGAGCGAGAGAGAAAAATGAGTGAGAGAGAGAGAGAGGAGAGAGAGAGAGAGAGAGAGAGAAAGAGTGAGCGAGAGAGCGAGAGAGAGAAAATGAGAGAGAGAGAGAGAGAGAGAGAGAGAGAGAGAGAGAGACAGAAAGAGAGAGAGCGAGCTAGCGAGAGAGATAGCCTTTACGTCAGACCTTCCTTACAGCGCTTCAGTCAATGCTGCCGTACGTAAGGCTTATACGGTCACATCTGCTTCAACAGCAAAAACCAACAACAGCAATAGAAAGAAGAAGAAGAAGAAGAGAAGAAGAAGAAGAAACAAAACACAAGAACAACAACAACAAAAACAGCGAAGGAAAGGGCGATAACAAAATATAATGACATGAACAAGGATT
>CM031598.1:121004843-121012343 GCA_018398815.1 Conus ventricosus
AGAACTTCCTGTCATAAATCTTCTCCGTGCTTCACTTCCCTCAGACAATGTACAACGAGCAGCAACTTGCCAACTGAGGAACTGTTAAACAAAACCCCCAACGAACAGCAACTTGCCAACTGAGGAACTGTTGAACAATACCCCCAACGAACAGCAACTTGCCAACTGAGGAACTGTTGAACAATACCCCCAACGAACAGCAACTTGCCAACTGAGGAACTGTTGAACAATATCCCCAACGAACAGCAACTTGCCAACTAAGGAACTGTGGAACAATACCCCCAGCTAACCGAGCCTGCAGTTTCCACTGACTTACATTCACCACCTTTGTCTGGATAAACATTGCAACCTGAATGTTTTACATCCTACAAAAATGAACATAACTGCACAATACAGAAAACGCTACTGATCCATCCAACTACAAACCTAGTTCTCTCTGTCATTTTTCTTTTGAAGCCATCATATCAATACGTTAACGAGTCCTTTTTCATGTTAATTTAAAAAAAAAAATTTTTAATCCATTACACATCATTGCATCTAGATTTAGCGAGAATTCTTTTTGTCAAGGCATTCTCTCCAACTGAACTCAAGGATGGCTTTCCAACATAAACGACGGTCAGGTTTTGTTTCGTTGTTGTTGTTGTTGTTATTATTGTTGCTGTTATTGTTTGTCTGAAGTACTTTTTGTGGATTTTGATAACACTTTAGACAACATTAATGAAGAACCTGTGCGCAGAAAAGCTAACTATTTATCGATCACCTTTCGACATCTGAAAATATATTTCCTCCTCTCTCTCCAACAGGCGACAACATGTGTCTTACAATGCATGTCTGTGCCGTCCAGTTCATTCCAAAAACTTCACTGTACGGAAAGATTTGGTCCTGGGTCCTCCGTTGTCCTCAGTTTGCATCAGTGACCTCCCTTTTGCCTCAACTCACCGTGGACTGTGTGCTGAGGATACAACTAGACATCAGCAGTCCTAATGCTCAACCAGTTTATTTCAGCATTAAAGAAAACGTAGTTTGTATCAGTGACCTCCCTTTTGCTTTAACAACTCACCGCGGACTGTTTGCTGAGGATACAACTCTACACATCAGCAGTCCTAATGCTCAACCAGTTTATTTCAACATAAAAGATAATGTAGTTTATATCAGTGACCTCCCTTTGCCTTAACAACTCGTCGTGGACTGTTTGCTGAGGATACAACTCTACACGTCAGCAGTCCTAATGCTCAACCAGTTTATTTCAACATAAAAGATAATGTAGTTTATATCAGTGACCTCCCTTTTGCCTTAACAACTCATCGTGGACTGTTTGCTGAGGATACAACTCTACACATCAGCAGTCCTAATGCTCAACCAGTTTATTTCAACATAAAAGATAATGTAGTTTATATCAGTGACCTCCCTTTTGCCTTAACAACTCATCGTGGACTGTTTGCTGAGGATACAACTCTACACATCAGCAGTCCTAATGCTCAACCAGTTTATTTCAACATAAAAGATAATGTAGTTTATATCAGTGACCTCCCTTTTGCCTTAACAAGTCATCGTGGACTGTTTGCTGAGGATACAACTCTACACATCAGCAGTCTTAATGCTCAACCAGTTTATTTCAGCATAAAAGATAATGTAGTTTATATCAGTGACCTCCCTTTTGCCTTAACAACTCATCGTGGACTGTTTGCTGAGGATACAACTCTAGACATCAGCAGTCCTAATGCTCAACCAGTTTATTTCAGCATAAAAGATAATGTAGTTTATATCAGTGACCTCCCTTTTGCCTTAACAACTCATCGTGGACTGTTTGCTGAGGATACAACTCTACACATCAGCAGTCCTAATGCTCAACCAGTTTATTTCAGCATAAAAGATAATGTAGTTTCAAAGTGGGGTGACCGCAGACAGGAATTGAAACAAATCTTTTAAATGATTATTAGCGAGTCCGCCAAACAACACGCACAAACACATTACAAGGCAAAACACAACGCGTTTTGTCCTCTTAGGTCTTCTTAAGGCAAGATAAACAATTTGAGGACACAAGTAATCGCTCGGTTGTCGTGTTCATTGTCCTGAATGTTGTTTATCGTGCCGGAAGGAGAGCCGAGAGTTCAACACGCGGCGTGCTTTGTCTTGTCCTTTGCTTGTCCAGGTTGGTTAGCGGAATAATTCTTATTGCCATAGTGTTATAACTCTTTTTAAAATATGAATGAAAACACTGATCTTCTTGCTAAGTGGACACAACTTATTCATGTGGCTCTTCATCTTCGTAAAACTGAGTTCATGTTATTACAATAGGGCAAAAAAGTCAAACCCTTACCCAAGACCTACCAATCTTTGTGTTGCCAACGGCAACAAAAATCAAGACATTTCCAATCATAAAGTGTTCAGTATACCACCTGACAATCATCTCGATTGAACTGTTTAAACATTATGTCCAGAAATCTTGCCACAAAGCTTTATCAGCTCAGAAAAAACAGGGCTTTCTTTTCATTTTGAATTATCAAGCCGGATGCTTATTTCAGAAAAACAGGGCTTTCTTTTCATTTTGAATTATCAAGCCGGATGTTTATTTTGTCACTCCTATTTTCAACAAAATATTGACTCAACGTTCTGAACTTAGCTAACAATGATTAGTCTAACCATTAAAGCAGGACTTAATTTTTTTTTTAAAGCTGTCAAAATTGTATTTGACAAACTCTCACAGTACACTCCGATTACAATCACACTGACAGATACGTTCCAATGAAGACCAAACTCTTGTAGAAGAAAGGATTCATGTACAACATACTCCATGGCAATGCTTCCTTCTATTTAATTACATTTGCTTTCAACCATGACCAAATTTCGCGTGAAAAAATAAAATTTCCCTTCCATACGATACTGCAGTACCGACCAAACCTTTGCCTTTTCTGGAGGCTGACTATGGAAGCATATACCAGAAAATAAAAAAGAAACAAAACTTAAAACAAAAACAAAAAGAAAAACGAATCAAATGTCAACACATTCATGTCCTGTTTTCCTTCTTCTTATTCTTTTGTGTGTGTGTGTGTGTGTGTGTGTGTGTGTGTGTGTGTGTGTGTGTGTTTTCTTCCCTACTTAAAACGCGTGAAATCTAACCCCGCTAACCCCAGGATGTACAGACATCATAGAAGTTGTCACGACGGTTTCCAGGATTCCCAAAGAGTCGATTTCTATGCAGTCTGCCTGTGATCTTGCCAAAGCCACACACACACGCGCGCGCGCGCGCGCACACACACACACCTAATACGCACATACACACACACATGCACGCACGCACGCACACACACACACACACACACACACACACACACACACACACACACACGGCTCCGCCGTTTTCAACCTTACAGTCGCCAGTTACTTTGCTTGTTCTCTGAGGGGTTTGGTGGTGTGTGTGGGGGGGGGGGGGGGGGGGGGGGGCGGAGGGGAGGAGTGGGAGGAGAGAGGAGAAGCTACCCAGTGCATTTAACCACGCACGGGATCGAAGAGCCGTCGAGGGGAGGGGTGGGAGGTTCGTTTGCTGCTGCCTACGAGGGAAGCGCTGCCTATGGGGTGGGTGCCTTATATTACCTCACGTGAGCAGATCTGCTCATAAATCCCACCCTCAAGTGACTGACACCTTCTACTGTCTCGCCTGTCCATCATCCCGCCTTTTGGCTCTCCCCCAGCCCGCCTTCTCTCTCCCTGTCCCTCTCTCCCCTCTCCACCTCTCCTTCCCTCCACGCTTACTAACTCTCTCATTCTGCTTGTCTCACTGGTTCATAAATTCTCTCTTTGTTCGGTTGAATCTCTTCCCCCCCCCCCCCCCCCCCCCCACGCTTATAACTCTCTCATTCTGCTTGTCTCACCGGTTCATAAATTCTCTCTTTGTTCGGTTGAATTTATATGTATATATATATATATATATATATATATATATATATATATATATATATATATATTATATATATATATTGTTAAAAAGTAAGGTTTAAAACTATCTACAGCGCTGTTTCATGCAATGCAATCATCATATATATATATATAATTATAATTATAAACAAAGCTTGCTCTTATGTCTTAGATTGAAGAAATAGGGAGAGATAAGCATTCATATCTGCAGTGGTAGATAATTCTGCCTAACTAACAGTATGTGCTTGAGTGGGTGAATGGGGAAAAATAAAATAAATGCTTCTCAAAATGAGCCTTCAGCAAGCTTATAGTCTCCAACTGGGAGACAATTTCCAATAGGGAGGAAGCTCACTAGAATATAACTCCTGGTCAGATACCGGTATTTCGAAACCTGATTAACTGTTTCTCCTCAGTGACCGCGGAAAGTGGTACTTTGACTCCTCTGTCTTTTCGGTTCCAAAAAGAATGCTATCCCAGAAAAAGCTGGTGTGCAATACCGTAGTATGTCTGTTGAGTTTTAAAAAAACAACCAAAGGTGCCAAAAAGAAAAATCCAACAGCACTCCAAAGCAGCCATCGAATGTATATATATGTATATATATATATATATATATATATATATATATATATATATATATATATATATTATATATATATATACACCTTTAGTGGTAAGAACACCACACAATTATGGACTGTGATGTATCTCCATTTGATGCCAAGGGAGCACAGACACAATCAGCGGTGTCTCCTGATGAGTCCGATCCCGCGAACGAAAGGCCTAGGAGCAGGCACTATGAACACATCTGTCTTCAAGAGATAAAATTATTACAATGGTTCCCACATGCTGCTAGTGAAGGGTTCAACATTTATAGTACATTGTCCTAATTTCAGGTTTTCATTTTATCCCTCACCCTCCCGTCTCTCCTTCCCCCCCCCCTCCCATCGCGCTACTTTTATCTCTTTTATTTAAATCTTTGCCAAGTCATTAATTTATGATGGAAGAATTGTTAGCCTGCACTTGTTTTCACCCACTACTAAATTGTTCAATACACACACACACACACACACACACACACACACACACACACACACACACACACAGTGCGATTGTTTTACCTTGAAGGGGTGGAAGTACATGAAAGTAGTTATGCCTATTCTACAACCCTCTATAAATACAATTCATTCGTTCGTTTATCCTCCTCTCGACCCTCCTCCTCTACCACCCCTCTTCCACTCTATTCCTCCACCCTCCTGAACCTCCTCCGCCCTCCTCCTGGTCAACCATCACTCTCCCTTCCACCTTCCTCCTCTTCCACCCCTCTTCCACTCTATTCCTCCACCCTCCTGAACCTCCTCCGCCCTCCTCCTGATCAACCATCACTCTCCCTTCCACCTTCCTCCTCTTTCACCCTCTTCCACTCTATTCTTCCACCCTCCTGAACCTCTCCGCCCTCCTCCTGGTCAACCATCACTCTCCCTTCCCACCCTCCTCCTCTACCACCAACAACCTCCCCTCCTTCAACCACCTCTTCAACATCCAGCCTCCTCCTCCTCCTTCTTCCCATTATCCTCTTCCAACTATCCACCTTCACCCCCTTCTTCTCCGCCCTTCTCTACGTCCACCTCCCCTACTCTCACCCTCCTCTTCTGTCCCCATTCTACGTGTCTTTGAGATGCTGTCGTGGTTGTTGACAGTGGTTGGAACCCCACCACCCACCCTCCTTGCCCCTCTGTCGTTTCGGACTGGCCCCATTCCCTGTCGGGTGTGTGTGTGTGTGTGTGTGTGTGAGTGTGTGTACGTTCCTCCTTCCCATATCGTATATTCCAGATTCGCGCGCGCGCGCGGTGTGTGTGTGTGTGTGTGTGTGTGTGTGTGTGTGTGTGTGTGGTGTGTGTGTGTGTGTCTAGCAGTGTGTCTAGCAGTGTGTCTAGCAGTGTGTGCGAGCGTGCGTGCGCGCACGCGCGCGCGAGTGTGTGTGCGTGTGTGTGTGTGTGTGTGTGTGTGTGTGTGTGTGTGTGAGTTCCTCCTCTCCCATATTATATTTTGCAGACTTCAGGAATGTAATAATGGGTGTACCAGGTCCTAGGAAGGAACTCACAGGGCATGTCACTTTTACACAATCACTGGCCCATGAATCTGAGGAGAATCTGAAATGAGTGTGCTTTAAGATAGGCAGAAATATGAACTTTTACTTCGCCTCTCTCTCTCTCTCTCTCTCTCTCTCTCTCTCTCTCTCTCTCTCTCTCTCTCTCTCTCTCACACACACACACACACACACACACACACACACACGCATACTCATTTTCTTATTCTCTCTCTCAACCCCTCACTCACTCACACACACACACACACACACACACACACACACACACACACACACACACACATAATGAAATAAAAGGAAATAAACCTAATGTTGTAATAACAAGTCCCCCAATTTGAGGCCAAATAGAGCTATTCCGATTCAACAAGAACGACAACCACACTATACGGAATGTCTGTCGCTCTGTGCTCTGTGTCGTCAGTCATGGCCAGGTCAGCGGTGTGCAAAGCGCTCTGTACAGAATCTCTGTGCTCTGTGTCGTCAGTCATGGCCAGGTCATCGGTGTGCAAAGCGCTCTGTACAGAATCTCTGTCGCTCTGTGTCGTCAGGCATGGCCCGGTCAGCGGTGTGCAAGCGCTCTGTACAGAATCTCTGTCGCTCTGTGTCGTCAGGCATGGCCAGGTCAGCGGTGTGCAAAGCGCTCTGTACAGAATCTCTGTGCTCTGTGTCGTCAGGCATGGCCAGGTCAGCGGTGTGCAAAGCGCTCTGTACAGAATCTCTGTCGCTCTGTGTCGTCAGGCATGGCCAGGTCAGCGGTGTGCAAAGCGCACTGTACAGAATCTCTGTGCTCTGTGTCGTCAGGCATGGCCAGGTCAGGGGTGTGCAAAGCGCTCTGTACAGAATCTCTGTGCTCTGTGTCGTCAGGCATGGCCAGGTCAGCGGTGTGCAAAGCGCTCTGTACAGAATCTCTGTGCTCTGTGTCGTCAGGCATGGCCAGGTCAGCGGTGTGCAAAGCGCTCTGTACAGAATCTCTGTGCTCTGTGTCGTCAGGCATGGCCCGGTCAGCGGTGTGCAAAGCGCTCTGTACAGAATCTCTGTCGCTCTGTGTCGTCAGGCATCGCCAGGTCAGGGGTGTGCAAAGCGCTCTGTACAGAATCTCTGTGCTCTGTGTCGTCAGGCATGGCCCGGTCAGAGGTGTGCAAAGCGCTCTGTACAGAATCTCTGTCGCTCTGTGTCGTCAGGCATGGCCCGGTCAGCGGTGTGCAAAGCGCTCTGTACAGAATCTCTGTGTTCTGTGTCGTCAGGTATGGCCAGGTCAGGGGTGTGCAAAGCGCTCTGTACAGAATCTCTGTGCTCTGTGTCGTCAGGTATGGCCAGGTCAGGGGTGTGCAAAGCGCTCTGTACAGAATCTCTGTGCTCTGTGTCGTCAGTCATGGCCAGGTCAGCGGTGTGCAAAGCGCTCTGTACAGAATCTCTGTGCTCTGTGTCGTCAGGCATGGCCAGGTGAGGGGTGTGCAAAGCGCTCTGTACAGAATCTC
>CM031598.1:121022343-121029843 GCA_018398815.1 Conus ventricosus
CTGTTTTTCGTTTGTTTGTTGGTTTCCTCTAGGTGATTTTCGGCCTCTGAAAAATAAGAGAGAAAAAAAAAGAAAAAGAAAAAAGAAAAAGCACTGCCTTGGGTGCTCCATGGATCCGGTAACTGATGCCACTGAAACAAAAAGAAAAAAAACAGATACTCAACCAGACAGACACACGACAAGACAGATATATTCCAGATCGAAAAGGCTGTGCCTGTCTTGATTCAATGTTGATGTGATCTGTTCATTTCTCCAGTTGCCTGTCTTGATTCAATGTTGATGTGATCTGTTCATTTCTCCAGTTGCCTGTCTTGATTCAATGTTGATGTGATCTGTTCATTTCTCCAGTTGCCTGTCTTGATTCAATGTTGAATGTGATCTGTTCATTTCTCCAGTTGCCTGTCTTGATTCAATGTTGATTTGATCTGTTCATTTCTCCAGTCGCCTGTCTTGATTCAATGTTGATTTGATCTGTTCATTTCTCCAGTTGCCTGTCTTGATTCAATGTTGATGTGATCTGTTCATTTCTCCAGTTTGCCTGTCTTGATTCAATGTTGATTTGATCTGTTCATTTCTCCAGTTGCCTGTCTTGATTCAATGTTGATGTGATCTGTTCATTTCTCCAGTTGCCTGTCTTGATTCAATGTTGATGTGATCTGTTCATTTCTCCAGTTGCCTGTCTTGATTCAATGTTGATTTGATCTGTTCATTTCTCAGTTGCCAGTCTTGATTCAATGTTAATGTGATCTGTTCATTTCTCCAGTTGCCTGTCTTGATTCAATGTTATGGACGTTCATTTTCCCTTGCCTGTCTTGATTAAATTTGATTGATCTTTCATTTCCCAGTTCCTTTCTTGATTCAATGTTGATGGATCTTTTCATTTCTCCATTGCCTGTCTTGATTCAATTAAATTGTCTTGCTCGTTTCCTCCATTGTTGTGCTTTTTAATGTTCAGACACGGGGTGTGGTAGGCAGGTTTGGAAACAACCTTTTTTTCCCTTCTTTTTTATAAGGGGGATTCTTCTTCGTGCTTTTTCTATTTTCTTGGGGGCTTTATCTTTTTCCCAAACCCCCAAAAGCTGTCACCAGGGGCTGGACGGGGGGAGGGGGGGGGGGAGGGGGGGAGGACAGGAAGGGGAGCGGGAGAAAAAAAGAAATGACAAAAAAAAGGACATACGAAGCAGCGGGCCGCTGCCACACAGCTGGGGCTAAAGGGGGGTTCGCAGACCCCTGTCCTCGTCCACGGTTCGTGGCCAAGACGCCCCCGTCATCGTCAGGTCACAAAGACATGTGACTGAAGGGGGTTCGCGACCCTGTCCTCGCTCCACGGGTTCTGGGGCTCAAGACCCGCCGCATCGTCGGGTCCAAGCCCGCGTACAAAGGGGTTCGCAGACCCCTGTCCTCGCCCACTGGTTCTGTGGCTCAAGACGGCCGTCGTCATCGTCGGGTCACGAAACAGCTGTGCTAAAGGGGGTTCGCAGACCCCTTCCCGCTCCACTGGTTCTGTGGCTCAAGACCCGTCGTCACGCAGGTCACGAAATTGCTGCGCCACCGCTTTTTCACGGTCTCGCCAATACTTTGTGTAAAATCAAGGTCACGTCCAATCTTGTGTAAAGACTGTCAAAACCCAATCTTTGTGAAAAATCAGGGGTCACGCCCAAAACTTTTGTGAAAGACGTCACGCCAATATTTTGTGTGAAAACGGGTCTACGTCCAATACTTTGTGTTCAATGACGGGTCAAAACTCCAATCCCTTCTGGACATAAGGTCTACTCCAAACCTTGTGTGCGGGACTTTTCTACGTCCAATATTTTGGTGAAATGACTGGTCAAGTCCAATACCTTGCGTGACAGACTGGTCAAAACGTCCATACCTTTAGACGACTGGTCTACGTCCAATATTTTGTGTACTACTGGTCTACTCCAATACTTTGTGTGACATGACTGGTCACGTCCCCTTTGTGTGACTACTGGTCTACGTCCAAACTTTGTGTGAAAAGACTGGTCTACGCCCAATACTTTTTTGACTACGGGTCCCCCCCCCAATACGTGTACATGACTAGTCTAGTAAAATACTTTTGTGACAGACGGGTCTCCCAATACTTTGTGGACATACGGGTTACTCCAATAGTTTTGTGACAGAGGGGTCACGTCCAATAGTTTTTGTGAAATCACAGGTCACTCCAATACTTGTTAAAATGACTGTCTACGCCCAAATACTTTGTTTCAATACGGGTCTACGCCAATCTTTGTGTGAAATGACTGTCTACGTCCAATACTTTTGTGAAATGAGGTCTACCCCCCAATCTTTGTGTGAAATGCGGGCTACCCCCAAACTTTTGTTTAAATGCTGGTAAAACTCATACTTGTGTAAATGAGGGGCTACGCCAATACTTTGTGTAAATCACGGTCAAAACGTAAAATATTTTTGTGTAAAATGACTGGTCACGTCAATCCCTTGTGTGAAATGATTGGTCTACTCAATACTTGTGTAAAATCACTGGTCTAATTCGAATACTTTGTGTGAAATCACGGGTCTACTCGAATTTTTGGGAAAGACTTTCAAATTCGAATATTTTGGGAAATACTGGTCTAATTTCGAATATTTTTGGGGTTCAAGGGCTGGTCAAATTTCCAATACTTTGTGTAAAATGACTGGTCTAATTCCCCAATCTTTGTCAAATGACGGGTCAAATTTCCCAATATTTTGTGTCAAATGACTGTCCATTCGAAGACTTTGGTCAAGTGCTGGTCTAATTCGTTTTTTTGTTTCACTCGTCCCTTGACCTCCAAAAAGTCAATCAAACACACCACACACACACACAACACACAACACCACACACACACCTCTCTCTCTCTCTTCTCCTCTCTCCCCTCTCCTTTCTCTCTCTCTCTCTCTCTCTTTTGTTGTTGTGTGTGTTTGTGTTGAAACCCCCAACTTCTCTCTCTCCCTCTTCTCTCTCTCTCTCTCTCCCCGCTCTCCCCTTTTTGTGTGTGTGGTGTTTGTGTGTGGTGTGTGTGTGTTTGCGCGCGCCGCGCCGTGCGTGCAAACGCGGTCACGCCCCCGTTTGTGTGTGCACGGCACGTTTTTGTGTGTGTTTTTGTGTTGTGTGTGTGTGTGTGTGTGTGTGTGTGTGTTGTGGTGTGTGTATGAGTGCGCCGCACGCCATCGCGTGTCCACTTACAAACGGGGCAAGACAGTAACAATTTGAAAGTTGGTACATTTTTCCATACAACCGGGTTTGGGACACCATGATGTCACCCCATTTTAACCGGTTAGTGCGCGCTCTTTCAGCTTTTCATGCAAAAGGGGCAACGGCTACATGGAACATACCCACATCAAATAACCAAACGCTTCCATCGGGACGCCGAACCAAATGAGCAGTTTCAGCTCACCGACGATACTGACTTCCCATACGGGATTGGCGAACCTAATGATTCGTCTCACCGAATACGACTTGCGAAACGGGACTGCCGAACCTAATGAAGAGTTCATGTCAGCACCGACGAGACGACTTGCCATACGGATTGGCAACCTAACAGTCATGTCATCCCGACCATGCTGACTTCCCCATACAAGGGGCAAAACCTAATGAGTTCATTCATCACCGACGAACTGATTGCCATAACAGGACTGCCGAACCAATGACAGTTCATGTCATCACCGACATGCTGAGCGGAATTCCGAGTGAACATGAAAAATCCTTGATGCTATTGATTATTTGTCCCCCCCCCCCCCCCCCCCCCCCCCCCCTCCTTCCTCCCCTTCTCCGGGGGGCCCCCGCTTTACGTCTTATGGGGACACTTCTGGGGAAAAAGGGAAGAGGGGTGGGGGTATTTGGGTGGGGGGGGGGGGGGGAGAGTTACGGCTCCTGGGGAAAGGGGAAAAAGGGGGGGAGGTAATTTAGTCGCAGTGCAAGATGCCCCGGGCCCCCCCTTGAAAGAGTACTGGTGACCTCTGTCACGTATCCGCGCGCGGCGCGTAGCGCGCGCACAACACCACACCAACAACACACACATACACACAATCACAACCACAACACACACACACACACACACACACCACCACACACACACAACACAACACACACACAACAAAACCCCACACACATATATATATCACAACCACCACACACACACAACACACACACAACATCACACATCACAAAACACACACACACAAAACACATATTTTAAATTTTATATATATATATAATAATTAATATATAATATATATTAATAAATATATAATCAAACACACACACCCAACACACACACACACACACACACAAAAAACCACACACACACACCACACACACCAACACACAAAACACAACCCCACCCACACACACACACCCACACACACAAAAACCCACAAACCCCAAAACACAAACCCCCACACACACACACCCAACAAAACAACACACACACACCACACCACACCATCTTTCCCATCACTCCACGTGCTCATCCACGACGCCGCGCTCCTTGGGGGGGGGTTTTAAGGGGTCGGGGATGCGGGGGGGGGTGGGGGGGGGGGCTTAGCCCGGGGGTGATTTCCCCCATACTTTTCCCCCCTCCACATGCTGCATGTTTCATACAGCCTCTCTCTCTGCGGTCGATCACCGAGGTTTATACAACCCCTGCTCCGTCTTCACCCTTGACAACCACCTTTCCCACGAAAAAAAATTAACACAGCTGTTTCACACCTGAACAATCTTTTAAAAAACGGACCCTTTTCGTGACTTTCACATCAACGAAAAAACCCCACACTGCTGCACAGGTTTTTTTCCCAAAACTACTGCGTCACTGGCGGGCACCTGCTACAGGGTCGCAGGGTAGAAACACTGCGTCACTGGGGCACCTGCTACAGGTCCAGGTGAAAATACTGCACACTGGCGGCACCTGCTACAGGTACAAGAGTAGAATACACTGCTGCATCACTGCGGCCGGGCACCTGCTACAGGGTCGCAGGGTAGAAAACTACTGTATCACTGGCGGGCACCTGCTACAGGGTCGCAAGGTAGAAAACTACTGCAGCACTTGACGTCTTACGGTGCGTTGATGTTGAAGGATTACTACACCATTGTAATCCACACACGTTCCTCCCAAACTGGGGGTTCAACCAAGCAGGCTGGGAAGTAATAACAGGCGGTAGTTCCTGCAGTGTGTGCATCGACACCCTTCTCCCTAGACTGGAACAATCAGGTTTAAACGCGTCCACGACAAATCCTTGCCAGGTGTCAAGTCAAGTCAAGTCAAAATTATCTTTATTGAGGGTTAAAGAATAAGCTTTACAGCTTTTTTTTTTCATCCTGCCCTCACAAAAATAATCACTGAAAAAATAATCATATATCAACACATTATTGAAGTAGTAATGAACACATTCACAGGATCATAATGCTATCAAAACGATCGTACAAAAGTTACAATCAAAAGGTGTGTGTGTGTGTGTGTGTGTGTGTGTGTGTGTGTGTGTGTGTGTGTGTGCGTGCGTGCGTGCGTGCGTGCGTGCGTGCGTGCGTGCGTGCGTGCGTGCGTGCGTGCGTGCGTGAGTGTGCGTGTGTGTGTGTTCAATGACAAAAAGAGAACGAGGAGTGTGGACTAAATATGAAGTAGGCGGTCGAGGGAGAGGGGGGGGGGGGGGGGGGGGAATCAAGTTAATTCTACACGGACACTATCGAACCGTGATCCCTCATTAAAGGACAAAACAAAACAAAAAAACCCATAAGGATCGATAGCCAAAATGCAATACCCCATCAAAACACAGTCAGACGGACAGCCAAATCATATCGCTTCATATGTTCGGACGCACGAGGTTTGAACTCACAGCATTCTGAGTCCGACCACCTTGCTCCAAACCAAGCGAGTTAATGAGACAACCACAGTCGTTTCTTTCCTCTTTTTTATACTTCTTTTCGGCTTGTTTGTTTGTTTACGTGCTTGGCGTTCTTAATCCTTGTCTTTGTTGTTGTTGTTGTTGTTGTTGTTTGTTGTACCGTGTCTCGCCCTGCAAGGCAGTACTGGAACAATCATCCATCGAAGGATGACATAGCCAACGGCATCTTTAACCTCTGTGCGTGCGTGTGTGTGTGTGTGTGTGTGTGTGTGTGTGTGTGTGTGTGTGTGTGTGTGTGTGTGCGTGCGTGCGTGCGTGCGTGCGTGCGTGCGTGCGTGTGTGTGTGTATGTGTGTGTGTGTGTGTGTGTGTGCGTGTGTGCGCGTGTGCGCGTGTGCCTGCGTGCGTGTCTTTTGATAAGCCCAAATGCTTTACAATGCAATGATGTGCACACAATTCATCACGCACTGAACATAGTCTTCACAGTGTAACCAAACTAAACACACACACACATATTTAGGAGAAGAAAAGAAAAGAAAAAAAAGAAGGAAAAAAAACGAACACAATAAGCACGGAAACGCCAACGCTTTCACTCTTCTAACGGCCATTGTTTTATGTTGAATTCACATAAATATGAAGAAAAAAAATGTAAAGGAAACATTAATAACAATTTCAGAGTGATCTTTATAAGATACATACAAGACGCTCCGTGTGCGGTTCAATTAAAGACGGAGCACAAATTTAAATAAATAATGATGTTGTAAGATTTCGTGTTAAAAAAAATGTGATGAGGTTCCCCAAAACAAAAGGTAAACAACATAGCACAACACAGAATCGCATGCTGTTTCAGCACAACAAAAGGTAAACAACATGGCACAAACATAGAATCGCACGCCATTTCAGCACCGGACAAATTCAAAGACAAAGGTGATCACATCTGAACGAGACGATGAAATAATCTGAGCTTTTGTGTATTTTACCTTTGTTGTGTATTTTACCTTTGTTGTGTATTTTACCTTTGTTGTGTATTTTACCTTTGTTGTGTATTTTACCTTTAGAGTTTTGTTCTGGTTTGGTTTGCTTCGTGTTGGTTTGGTTGGTCTTTTTCCTCATAAACACTTGCAAATTTGTTTGTATTTGTTCTACGTCTGTAGAAAAAAAAAACAACAACAATAAGACCAAGCACTCCAAAGGTCTTACTATTAAACCCTGTTCTACATATAATAGGCTGAATATTCAACTGTTAACACCCTGGAACCAAAACCCGTTAATCGGGCAGGACAAAAACAGGACAGAGTGCTAGGTGTCTTAAGACAATCATGAGGTGTGTTGAAAAACACGTAACAGTACAGGAAGACCACACCGAAAACACCATCCCTGGCAACGTTCACACTTTTCCGTGGAAGTGTATAGCATGATGCTCCGGAAGGCATGGGAATATTGACGACTATATACATGAAATTTACAAAGCGTGGGGGTTAGTTACCGCCAAGGACACAGACAAATAAAGTACAAGACAAAGCACAATGCATTTCGACCTCTCGGGTCTTCTCCAGACAAAGAATATTTAGGACGGTGAAAACGAAGAACGAGAAACCACTTATTTGGCGCAAAACAAAAATGGCCATTTTGCACGTTTCTCGTTCTTCGTTTTCACTGTCAT
>CM031598.1:121059843-121062343 GCA_018398815.1 Conus ventricosus
ACGACGTAAACTCTTGATTTGTTACCAAGGGAACTGCACGACGTAAACTCTTGATTTGTTACCAAGGGAACTGCACGATGTAAACTCTTGATGTGTTATCAAGGGAACTGCACGATGTGAACTCTTGATTTGTTACCAAGGGAACTGCACGATGTAAACTCTTGATGTGTTATCAAGGGAACTGCACGATGTGAACTCTTGATTTGTTACTAAGTGAACTGCACGATGTGAACTCTTGATATGTTACTAAGTGAACTGCACGACGTCAATGGACAAGGAACAGAAATGCTGAACATTTTTACAATTCTCTGACACACACACACACCACACACACACACACACACACACCACACACACACACACACACACACACACACACACACACACACACACACACACACACACACACACACACACACAAAATAAAAGCGTGACTACAACTCCGATCTGGTGAAATAATTTTTCGTAAGTTTTAAAAGAAAAACAAAAGAAGGAAAAGACGAGTAGGATACGAATTTGTCAAAAAGTTGGGAAAAAAAAATCTCTCTCTCTCTCTCTCTCTCTCTCTCTGAAAAGAGAGGCAGAGAAAGCCGAAAGGGCAGAAACTGACAGTGACGGAACTGACGGAAATATGAGACAAGAAACAAAACATGTCAACAGCGTAGTCAACTCCCTCCTATTCATTCCCAACACACAAAAGGCGCTCCCCCGCCATTGAACACGGACTTCAAAACACTTACACATACAAATCCTGCTAACTGCCCGGGAAAGGCAGGGGGCGGAGTGGGGGAGGCGGGGAGGGAGGGAGGAGGGTCAAGGAAGAACTAAGTTCATTCATGGCGAGTGTAGAGTGGCCCCACCGATCAGGTGTGAAGAGTCCTTGACCAGTGCCCAGCTAAACGGCGGTCAGGTTTGCCGGACTTTGCCAAGTGGCGCGCGGCTAACTTTGACAGAGCGAGGGCCGGACAGGTGCGCAAAGCGGGGGGGATTAATGAAGGGAGTTGTAAGCCGATTACACGGCAGCCCGCCGCCCTGGGCGTAGTACCCTACCTACCACCCCTCCAAGGGACCACTGACTGCACTCTCCGGAAGGGCTCTCAGCGGTAGAGTACCGGCTTGGCGTTGACGGGTTTGACGTTGCCGGTTCGAATCCCCGTACTGCGCGGATCGCTCGTGGTGTCGTCAGAGCTAAACATAGCCCCGTGTGGCGGCTTGCGTGTGTTATCGGTGTGGTGATAGCAGTGAAGGAGTACTCTCATGGGAAGGTTATCTCCACCTGTCGTATCACCAGCGCTGGGTGTGGACACCGAACCTAACTAGAATTGCAAGAGTTACCGTACTTGTTCGTTTTTCTTTTTCTTTTTTCTTTTTTTTAAACTGTTATCTATTCCATGCCTTATTGAGACTTCCTTTCATACCAATCCAATCGAAGTAGACCTAATCTGCGATCGTCTGCGTGTTTGTGTGACGACACTCAAGCACAAAAAGGCTGTACCAATCTGATCTGGTGAAAGTACCAAAATGAATAGTACTTTGTGTGTATATGAGGGACACTGAGCAGAATGGGACTTCAATTTTTCTTTCTTTGGGGTGGGGGTGAGAGGAGGAGGGGGGGGGGGTTATCTGTTGTTTGTTTTGTTGTGGTCTTTTGTTGGCCTTTCTGCTATGCTAGCTACATATACATAGTGTGGCCAGCAGTAATGATTTGGCGTGTTATTGGCTCATCCCGGGTGCAAGAGTGACCCTACTCATTCGGTCGTGAATAAGTCAATCCGACTGGCGAGGCAGTTCGTGGTGTTTGCTGTATTAACCTGAATAAGTCAATCCGACTGGTGAGGCAGTTCGTGGTGTTTACTGTATTAACCTGAATAAGTCAATCCGACTGGTGAGGCAGTTCGTGGTGTTTGCTGTATTAACCTGAATAACTCGATCCGACTCGTGAGGCAGTTCGTGGTGTTTACTGTATTACTCTTGTTTCTCTGTCGTCTCTGTAATGTTGTCCCTGTGCAGGTCATGCCTGCTGTCGTCACTGTAATGTTGTCCCAGTGCAGGTCATGACTGCAGGATAAGGTTACTCTTGTTCCTCTCTCCTCTCTGTGATGGTGTCCCAGTGCAGGTCATGACTGCAGGATAAGGTTACTCTTGTTCCTGTCTCCTCTCTGTGATGGTGTCCCAGTGCAGGTCATGACTGCAGGATAAGGTTACTCTTGTTCCTGTCTCCTCTCTGTGATGGTGTCCCAGTGCAGGTCATGACTGCAGGATAAGGTTACTCTTGTTCCTCTCTCGTCTCTGTGATGGTGTCCCAGTGCAGGTCATGACTGCAGGATAAGGTTACTCTTGTTCCTGTCTCCTCTCTGTGATGGTGTCCCAGTGCAGGTCATGACTCCAGGAAAAGGTTACGATGTATGTTTAGCATGTTTCTCTCTTCATCACTGCTGACTGCGTAGTGGGAAGAACTGGGTTTGTGTGTGTTGTGGTGTGTGTGTGTGTGTGTGTGTGT
>CM031598.1:121069843-121094843 GCA_018398815.1 Conus ventricosus
GTTCTGAAAGATGACTGGTCCTATGGCGTTGTTAATGCCAATTGCACCCCATATCATAACGTTCGGGCCTCCCCAGGGGTTCCGCTCTACCACACAGGAGTCAGCATAGCGTTCACCAGGTCGACGCCATATGCTGACACGACTGTCAGCCATGTCAATACAAAAACGGCTCTCATCTGAGAACAGTATGCATCCCCACTGCTGCCTGCGCCAGTTGATTCGGGCTTGTGCCCACTGCAGCCTGTCCTGCCGGTGTCTTGGTGTCAGTACCGGACCTCTGTGAGGACGCCTACATGCCAGCCCGTTCTCCTGAAGATGCCGCTGCACAGTGTTGAGGCTGATTCATTGCTGGAGATTCCCAGGCACCTGTCGAGCAGTGTTTGCGGCTGTTTGCCGCCTGTCCCGCAGATGGGTTCGAACAAAATGGCGATCCTCTCTTGGTGTGGTGACCCGAGGACGGCCTGGCCGGGGACGATCATCAGTGGTACCAGTGACTCGCATGCGGTGCTTCAGACGATAGATGGTTGAGATGTGGACGTTAAAGATGTTGGCGACCTGCCTGGCATCCACACCAGCCTCCAGATGGCCTAGGGCACGATTGCGTTCCTCTGCTCGTAGTCTTGGCATCTCTGTAGCGCTAAGATGGCAAGTCGTTATCTGAACCTTGTAGCGCGGCTTTATAAAGGCTGCATGCCTGCGTACTTGTCGCTGGTTAACTTTGCTCTGCATGGTGTGCACGTGCCTCACATGCAGCAACCAGTTTGCCATTTTTGTTGACCCTCCAATGCCGGGAATGTGTTGCTCACACAATGTTTTCACTGCACGTGAGTCTTGGACCCAAACAACTTGCCACAATGGTTCAATATTGTATATTCACCCTTTTCACCCGAAAAATAGCCTTTCAATTTTTCGCGTTTTTTTTATGGAAGTCAGTATATATATATATATATATATATATATATATATATATATATATATATATATATATATATATATATAATATATATATATACAACAAACTAATAAATTCCAAGGATAAGTACCGAGCACCAGCACTTGTGTCTTAAGAGGTTATCTTTTTATATTTTCTACTTTTCACCAGAAAATGTAGTTTGTTTTGCTCTTTCATGATTTTCGTTTGCTTCTTAGGTGGCATCTTTGGTTGTTTTTTTTTGAAAACTCAACAAACATACTACGGTATTGCACACCAGCCTTTTCTGCGATTGCATTCTTCTTAAAACTGAAAAGGCAGAGGAGTCAACTTACCACTTTCCGCGGTCACTGAGGAGAAACAATCAGGTTTCGAAATACCGGTATCTGACCAGGAGTTATATGTTAGTGAGTTTCCTCCCTATTGGAGATTGTCTTCCCCTTGGAGACTATAAGCTTGCTGAAGGCTCATTTTGAGAAGCATTTATTTTATTTTTCCCCATTCACCCAGTCAAGCACATACTGTTAGTTAGGCAGTAATAATAATAATAATAATAATAATAATAATAATATAAATAATAATAAATAATAATAATAATAATAATGGATTGCATTTCTATAGCGCAATTCTAATTCAACAAATTACTCATTGCGCTTGATCTCACGCATACATTCCTTCATACATTGTGATTCATTCGAAACAATCATTAATATAGAAAATCTACAGCACAAAAATAATAAGATAAAAAAATAAAAGCAGCACGTCTAACTACAGAATAAAACAAAAAAGCATTACCCTAAATGTGCTTTGAAAAGATAGGTTTTCAGATGGCTCTTGAAAGTGCTAAGAGAAGGTGAGTGTCTGAGGCTGACCGGCAACTTATTCCATATCCCTGGAGCAGCAATACCAAAGGCACGCCCCCAGCTGTCTGAAGGTTCGACCTGGGGAGCACTAACTGCTTCTCTGAAGAAGATCTCAGACTTCTAGCAAAGTTCCTGGTGGTCAAGGTCACTGAGAGACAGGGCGCTAGACTACCCTCAAAGTGGCGATAAGCCAGAACAGCCACTTTGTATTGTACACGAGCTTCGACTGGCAGCCAGTGAAGCTCGCGAAGCATCGGCGTGACATGGTCTCGTTTACGTTTTCTCAAAACTAACCGAGCAGCAGCATTTTGAATTCGTTGTAGACGTGAGAGCTGCTCATCTGTGATACCAATGAAGTGGCATTACAGTAATCAATACGTGACAGAATGGAGGCCGATACTAGTTTTCTCACTGCTTCTCTCTTGAGAGATATTGCCTAATGCTAGCAATGCGCCTGAGTTCCAGGAAACAGGCTCGACACACACTGCTGATGTGGTCTTTCATAGTCAGAGTGCTGTCTAGTTTCACACCGAGTTTATTTCACACTTTCTTGAAAATCAATACAGCTGTCTTCCAATTCAATCGAACTGTCTTTAATCTGCCGCAGGCATGATGGAACACCCACCTTGATCACCTCGGTTTTGTCTGGGTTTAGTTTAAGCTTATTGCTAACCATCCAGATGATACGTCATGGACGCAGGTTTGAACTTTAGAAATAACATTGGGAAAATCCTGCGGAACACTACTTGACGATACTTCAGTATCATCAGCATACTTGTGATACTGGACAATCATTCCGAGACATGACATCCGACAAAGGCTGAGAATAAAGGGTAAAAAGCACAGGTCCCAACACGGAGCCTTGTGGCACGCCAAACAAAAAGAGTATTATCTACCACTGCAGATATGAATGCTTATCTCCCCCTATTTCTTCAATCTAAGACATAAGAGCAAGCTTTGTTTATAATTCAATAATATATATATATATATATATATATATATATATATATATTAAAATATATATATAGTTAAAACTATATATATATATTATATATATATATATATATATATATATATATATATATATATATTATATATATATATATTGTGTGTGGTGTGTGTGTGTGTGTGTGTGTGTGTGTGGTGGTGTTGCTCCCCAAGGGGTTGAGCACTTAAAAAATTGTTTAGGCATTTTAAATATACTGATCTATATATATATATATATATTTTATATATATTATATTTTTATATTATATATATATTTTTATATATATTATATTATGTGTGTGTGTGTGTGTGTGTGTGTGTGTGTTGTGTGTGTGTGTGTGTGTGTGTGTGTGTGTGACTGCTTGAAGTGAAAATAGAAACTATGGCAGTGATTTTCGGCGACCAACCATAGACTAACATTGCCTTCAGTTTGACTTTTCAATGCGTAAAACATATTGTGCTAAGGACACTTTATCATGAGTCACAATCATTTTGTGCTAAGGACACTTTATCATGAGTCGAAAGCATATTGTGCTAAGGACATTGTATCATGAGTCATAATTATAGTGATGTCATATTGTAGTGAGGACACTTTATCAGGAGTCACAAGCATATTGTGCTAAGGACATTGTATCATGAGTCATAATTATAGTGATGTCATATGTGCTAAGGACACTGTATCATGAGTCACAAGCAAATTGTGCTAAGGACATTGTATCATGAGTCATAATTATAGTGATGTCAGATTGTGCTAGGGACACTTTATCATGAGTCACAAGCATATTGTGCTAAGGACATTGTATCATGAGTCATAATTATAGTGGTGTCATATTGTGCTATGGACACTTTATCATGAGTCAAAAGCATATTGTGCTAAGGACATTGTATCATGAGTCATATTATAGTGATGTCAGATTGTGCTAAGGACATTGTATCATGAATCATAATTATAGTGATGTCATATTGTGCTAAGGACACTTTATCATGAGTCACAAGCATATTGTGCTAAGGACATTGTATCATGAGTCATAATTATAGTGATGTCAGATGTGCTAAGGACTTTGTATCATGAGTCATAATTATAGTGATGTCATATTGTGCTAAGGACACTTTATCATGAGTCACAAGCTATTGTGCTAAGGACATTGTATCATGAGTCATAATTATAGTGGTGTCATATTGTGCTATGGACACTTTATCATGAGTCAAAAGCATATTGTGCTAAGGACATTGTATCATGAGTCATAATTATAGTGATGTCAGATTGTGCTAAGGACATTGTACCATGAGTCATAATTTATAGTGAGGGTCATTATTGTGCAAAGGGGACACTTTATCATGAGTCACAAGCATATTGTGCTAAGGACATTGTATCATGAGTCATAATTATAGTGATGTCAGATTGTGCTAAGGACTTTGTATCATAAGTCATAATTATAGTGATGTCATATTGTGCTAAGGACACTTTATCATGAGTCACAAGCACATTGTGCTGAGGACATTGTATCATGAGTCATAATTATAGTGATTGTCAGATTGTGCTAAGGACATTGCATCATGAGTCACAATCATCATGATGTCATATTGTGCTAAGTACACTTTATCATGAGTCACAAGCATATTGTGCTAAGGACATTGTATCATGGGTCATAATTATAGTGATGTCATATTGTGCTAAGGTCACTTTATCATGAGTCACAAGCATATTGTGCTAAGGACATTGTATCATGAGTCATAATTATAGTGATGTCAGATTGTGCTAAGGATATTGCATCATGAGTCATAATTATGGTGATGTCATATTGTGCTAAGGACACTTTATTCATGAGTCACAAGCATAGTGTGCTAAGGACACTTTATCATGAGTCACAATCATATTGTGCTAAGAACACTTTATCATGAGTCATAATCATATCGTGCTAAGGACACTTTATCATGAGTCACAAACATATTGTGCTAAGGACACGTTATCATGAGTCATAATTATAGTGATGTCAGATTGTGCTAAGAACATTTTATCATGAGTCATAATTATAGTGATGTCATATTGTGCTAAGGACATTGTATAAATGAGTCATAATCATAGTGATGTCATATTGTGCAAAGGACATTGTATCATGAGTCATAATTATAGTGATGTCGTATTGTGCTAAGGACATTGTATCATGAGTCATAATTATAGTGATGTCAGATTGTGCTAAGGGACACTTTATCGTGAGTCACAAGCATATTGTGCTAAGGACACTTTATCATGAGTCACAATCATATTGTGCTAAGGACAGTTTGTCATGAGTCACAAGCATATTGTGTAAGGACACTTTATCATGAGTCACAATCATATTGTGCTAAGGACAGTTTGTCATAAATCACAAGCATATTGTGCTAAGGACACTTTATCATGAGTCACAATCATATTGTGCTAAGGATACTTTATCATGAGTCAAAATCATATTGTGCTAAGGACACTTATCATGAGTCACAAACATATTGTGTTAGGACACTTTATCATGAGTCATAATTATAGTGATGTCATATTGTGCTAAGGACATTGTATCATGCGTCATAATTAATGTGATGTCATATTGTGCTAAGGACATTGTATCATGAGTCATAGTTATAGTGTTGTCAGATTGTGCTAAGGACATTGTATCATGAGTCATAATTATAGTGATGTCGGGAGGTGTGCTAAGAACATTGTATCATGAGTCATAATTATAGTGGTGTCAGATTGTGCTAAGGGCATTGTATCATGAGTCATAATTATAGTGATGTCTTGGTGATCAACGTTAAGTCAGAAGGTCAGGCCAACAAGGAAGACGACGATAATTAGGAAGAATTTTTTTTTTAATTTACGTGAAAACTGTAACTATATATTTACGAAGAAAGCAGAAATTACGTGCTCTTGAAACTTATATAACCGTGAGGAGTAATTCTCTCTCTCTCTCTCTCTCTCTCTCTCTCTCTCTCTCTCTCCCCTCTCTCTCTCTCTCTCTCTCTCTCTTTATCTCTCTCTCTCTCCTCTCTCTCTCTCTCTCTCTCTCTCTCTCTCTCTCTCTCTCTCTCTCTCAAGCGCAGATCATAGAAACTTGTACTGAGAAATATCTGATGTTCTGATCTTGAAATCTCAACGTCAGATTTAAACACACACACACACAAAACACCACACACACACACACACACACACACACACACACACACACACCCCACACTCGCTGCCATGCGCCCTAGGAATAATTATCATTTTCCCTTTTTGTGCACTTTGAACCAGTAGACCTGCTTGTACATACTTGATATGTTTTAGGAGAACTTTAACTGGTGTGATTGGAACTCACCTTTACAGGGTGCTTGCTCCTCAAACATCAGTTTAAAAAAATATAGTGATTCGTACTCTTGGAGAAAAAGAAGAGACTGCCCGTCACTTTGGCAGAAGCAGCAGCCTAGCTAAGAAGAGAGAGAACTCGGAACTCGGACAGTTTGAATTGCAAAGGCCACTGACCTATCTGCAATGAGGTCAAGAAACACAAATGAAATCACACACACTGACGCTGTAACATTTCTACTGTTTACGTCATTTACAAAACTTGCTCACAGCAACTGTATGATCGTAAATTGAGTATACCGAAAGATACATACAAAAATCACACCCATAAGAAGAGAGAGAGAGAGAGAAGAAGAGAGAGAGGGGAGAGAGAGAGAGAGAGAGAGAGAGTCCGGAAAAAGGAGAGTCCGGGAAAAGGAGAGAGATTAGTTAGGGGGAGAACAAGAGGACAAAGAAGGAGAGAGAGAGAGAGTGAGAGAGAGAGAGAGAGAGAGAGAGAGAGAGAGAGGGGAGTCCGGAAAAGGAGAGAGATTAGCTAGAAGAAGAGGACAAAGAAGTAAGAAGGAGAGAGAGATGAGCTCTCAATTTTTTTTCTTTTCTTTTTTCCTTTCTTTTTTTTCTTCTTTTTTTTTAAGGCTCTGTATATTGATCTTAGGGGCGAGCACCCTGCACGTAGGGAGTATTCCTTGGGAGTGGCCCCATGTAGCCCCTCGCGGTCTTTGAGATGCTTTGGAATGTCTGCTGACCAGATCAATTTTGAGTTGAAAACTTGATGTGATGATTTTCCTCGGGGAAAGAATGCTTTATTTTTCTTTTGGTGACTGGAAAGAAAGAGGAGTTCTATTTTCCCCGGAAAATTTGAAAACGAATTGGAGTCTGTGAACCCAGAATACTCTGTTGTTTATGTATGGCAAATTGGTCGTCTGTATGACCTGAAAAATTCGTTTGTGAAATGGGTGAATGAATTGAGGTCAGTGTGACCTAGATCGTTTTTTTGTTTGTTTGTTGTTGTTGTTTTTTTGCGAGAACAGTATTAACACTTTGTATAAAAAGGACGTCTTGTTGAATAGCAGGCTGGAAAAAGGAGAAAAAAAAAGAGGAAATACTAAAAAACCCTCGCGCCAAAAGAGGTCAGGCGCGAATAGAAAGAAAAAAGTATTTAAAAAGCAATTTTTCCTGACAGGGGGGAAATTTTCAAACTGTAGTCTGGTATGTTACATTGAAAGAAAGGTGTCAGATGTGTGGTTGCGGGGCGCATGTTTATCTCTGTGTTCATGTGAATGTGTACATGGGGATCTTTGTGTCACACACACACACACACACACACACACACACACACACACACACACACACACTCACACTCACTCACACACACACACACACACACACACACACACACACACACACACACACACACACACACACACACACACACACACACACACACACACACGCGCGCGCGCGCACGCACGCGCGCACGCACACATAGCATCGTGGCTTAGCACATGAATTCGATTTATCATTCATGGAGAAGTTATAGCCAGACACCAGAATGAATACAGAATTTGACTTCCTCGGCTCAGGGCATACATAGCTACACATGAAATATGCATAGTGTGAATCTTTCATTGGTTGAAACATCGTATCATTAAAATCAGTGGGGGGAGGGGTGGGGGAGGAGGACCCTCAAGGGTAGACATATTGTACGGTAAATCAGTTTTGCAAACGATAGGCAACAATCAAACATACACACATATATACATACATCTCTCTCTCTCTCTCTCTCTCTCTCTCTCTCTCTGTCTCTGTCTCTGTCTGTCTGTCTGTCTGTCTGTCTCTCTCTCTCTCTCTCTCTCTCTCTCTCTCTCTCTCTCTCTCTCTCTCTCTCTCTCTCTCTCTCTGTGTGTATGTGTCCCTGTCCATCTGTTTGTCTATCTGACTGTCTTTACAAAAAGGGAGACAGACAGAATTACACACACACACACACACACACACACACACACACACACACACACACACACATATATATATATATATACTAATGAGGTGGTGCAATGGTTCCAAAAGTTAAACAAACAAAACAGAACAACCTTTATCGCATTCGACATTGTGGACTTTTATCCATCCATCAATGAAGAACTGCTCAGGAAAGCTTTGGAATTCACTACTAAATACACTGAGATATCAAATTCGGAATTGGAAATTATATTCCACACAAAAAAAACACTGTTGTATAACAAAAAGGAGCCTTACATGAAAAAAGCAGATTTTAATTCCACTTTTGACGTTACAATGGGTTCATTCGATGGTGCAGAAGCATGTGAGATAGTGGGCCTGTTGCTATTGTCAAAAATGCACAAACTACTTGGGCATAAAGTCGGGCTGTACAGAGATGACGGATTGGCGGCACTGGACAATACACCTAGAGAGGTAGAGAATAAAAAGAAAGAACTGTGTAAGTTGTTCCAAAATCACAACTTAAAAATTACAATAGAAGCCAACAAAAAAGTAGTCAACTACTTGGATGTAACACTAGATTTAAACAAAAACCAATACAGACCATACAAAAAACCCAATGATACACCATTATATGTAAATTCCATGAGTAACCACCCACCAACAATCATAAAAACTATACCACAAGGGATAAACAAGAGGTTATCCAACCTTTCCTGCAATGAAGAAATATTCAACGATGCAGCAACAGACTACCAAGAAGCACTGTTGAAAAGTGGATACAACTACAAGTTGAAATATGAACCTGAAAGTACCACTGGAAGCAGGAAGAAAAACAGAAAGAGGAAAATAACCTGGTATAACCCACCATATGATGGTAGAGTGAAAAGCAACATTGGCAAAGAATTCTTCAAAATATTAACAGAATCGTTCCAGAAAGACCATAAACTTTTCAAAATATTCAATAGGAACACTATCAAACTATCTTATTCTTGTATGCCAAATCTTAAAAAAATAATTGATGCTTCAAACAAAAAGAAAACCAACGTCAAAAACGAGGGTGACAAACGGAAAACTTGCAACTGCACGATCAAAGAGCAATGCCCTCTGAACAACCAATGTCTCTCTGATAACATCGTATACCAAGCCACTGTGACAACGAAAAGCAGCAAAGAGACATACATAGGGATTACAGAAAACAAATTCAAAGCTAGGTACGCCAATCACAAGCAATCTTTCAAGTATGAAAAATACAAACACCAAACAGAATTAAGTAAACATATATGGGATCTTAAGAAAACAAATACAGATTTTAACACCACATGGAAAATAATCAGGAAAGCAGCAGCATTAATAATAGCACAAAGAGATGTAATTTGTGCACAACAGAAAAGTGGATGATTCTGTGCAAACCTAGTATGGCAACACTGAACACAAGAGTTGAAATCGTAGACAGTTGCAGGCACAAAAGGAAATTTTTATCAACAAGTATAAAATAGCAACCCTGATAGGACCCCCCCCCCTCCCCCATACAGTAATACTCAATAAAGAAAGCCTTACAACCTTGACAGGGCCCCCCTTGCACAACACGTGCAACACAACCCAACTGGACCACAGTTCACAACCCAAAACGCATATATACGATTGAGGCCAGTAGCAGGGGATTGGCACGGGATCTGAAGAGAGGAAGGACCTCGAAACAAGCCTGTCATCCCGGTTTTAAGATTTGCTTTTAATCATTATTTTATATATATATATATATATATATATATATATATATATATATATATATATATATATGTGTGTGTGTGTGTGTGTGTGTGTGTTCTCTCTCTCTCTCTCTCTCTCTCTCTCTCTCTCTCTCTCTCTCTCTCTCTCTCTCTCTCTCTCTCTCTGTATATATATATATATGATATATTTGTGTCTGTTTGGTTTGGTTTGTGCGTGCGTGCGTGCGTGCGTGCGTGTGTGTGTGTGTGTGTGTGTGTGTGTGTGTGTGTGTGTGTGTGTGTGTGTGTGTGTGTGTGCGCGCGTGCGTGCGTGCGTGTGTGCGTGCGTGCTGTGTGTGTGTGTGTGTGTGTGTGTGTGTGTGTGTGTGTGTGTGTGTGTGTATAGATAGATATAGATAGACAGAGAGAGACGGATTGAGACAGACGGACGTGAGACACTAACACCTGTGCGACGCCTTTTTGGACTCTGTGCTGGTTGATGTTGTCCTCAAGATATAATGACGGCTTGATGTTGTCTGTGTTCTGCGCCGCCTTTTTGGACTCTGTGCTGGTTGATGTTGTCGTCAAGATATAATGACAGCTGGATGTTGTCTGTGTTCTGCGCCGCCTTTTTGGACTCTGTGCTGGTTGATGTTGTCCTCGAGATATAATGACGGCTGCAAATTGTATGTGTTCTCGAATCAAGCGTTTCAGTTTCAAAATAAATGAAAATAAATTACGATCACATTGTCGACGTTCTCCGATTATTCTGGTATATTTTCGTAATCGGATATTTGGGAATTTAATCCCATGCTTTGTGGATTCTTTATGTTTTTGTTTACGAACCTCTTCACAAGGAGCATCACGAATCCTCTCTCTCTCTCTCTCTCTCTCTCTCTCTCTCTCTCTCTCTCTCCTCTCTCTCTCTCTCTCTCTCTCTCTCTCTCTCCTCTCTCTCTTTGTTTGTCTGTCTGTGTCTGTCTCTTTGCCTATCACTTTGTAATTATCATAATTGTTAATATTCTCTCTCTCTCGTTCTCTCTCTCCCTCCCTCTCTCTCCCTCTGTCTCTCCCTCCCTCCCTTCTCCCTCCCTCTCTCTCTCTGTCTTCTTTCTCTCTGTCTTCCTTCTCCCTCACCCTCTCTCTGTCTCTCTGTCTCTCTCTCTCTCTGTCTCTCTCTCTCTCTCTCTCTGTCTCTCTCTCTCTCTCCTCTCTCTCTGTCTCTCTCTCTCTCCCCCTCCCTCCTTTCCTCCCTGGCTTTCTCTCTCCCTTCCTCCCTCCTTCCGCCCCCGCCCCCCTCACTCTCTAACAATAAACATACTCGTGTGCACCTTCCAGATGCCAAAAGATTCTTCGCGTCACCCCACCCACCCACCCCACCCCTTCCCCTTCACCTCCCCCCCCCCCCCCCCCCCTCCCATTCCGGTGTCGTATATAATACTGTCGCTCATAAAATCGTGTCGCAGCGACAGTATTTCCCGGGAAATACTGCATTTTATGGACAGCTACCATATTCTATGGGACATTTTTCGTGAAAAGTTGTCGCGCGACATTTTTTTCCAGCAATTATTGTCGCTGCAACAATATTTCACGTGAAATGCTATCGCTGCGATACAATTCCACGGCAAACAGTATTAATACGACCCCGGGTCCAACCTAGCAGTGTACCTGACATCGTGGTATGTATATTTCCGCTCCAGTTACGTCAACACACATTGGATGTACTGGAACACAGTTTGATGAAAACACTCTCCCCTCTCTCTCTCTCTCTCCTCCTCTCTTCTCTCTCTCTCTCTCTCACCCCAGTGTGTGTAAGTAAGCGAGTGTGTCTTTGCAAGGGTGTTTGTGTCCGTCTGTGCGCGCACGCCTGCGTTGCCTTCGTTTTTCTCAAACTGAATTCTGAACACATGTTACGCTTAGGGGAACCTAACATTAAACCCATGTACTCTTGTCATGAATCGGTCTGCTGCCAGAAGATCACCATGGCAAAGGGGAAATGGTCGCAGAAGGGCGGATTAGGGACTTTGCAACCACTGGTCTCTCCACAATTTTGGGTTTCAGATCTCTTTTGTTTCGCCAGAGCATCTAAATGCATGGGACCTTTGCACCCGCCCACCTAGTGGGGACGTTCAGATCGTTTGTGTCGTGGCGTTTAACAATTCCGGGAGAGAAAGTTTAGGAAGTTTTGCCTGTTACCTCAAAACGTATACTGAGAAATTTTATGAGTTTTGAAAGTCCACGTTGTATGCGCTGTGTGTGTGTGTGTGTGTGTGCGTGCGTGCGTGCGTGCGTGCGTGCGTGCGTGCGTGCGTGCGTGCGTGCGGCGTGCGTGCGTGCGGGGTGTGTGTGTGTGTGTTGTGGTGTTGTAAACCTTTTGATTTCAAATAGAAACACCCCCACCCAAAATATTCTCCAAGTACCAAAAGAAAATGACGAATACTGCACCCACAGGAGCCTGCCTCATACCATGCTTCCTATTCTGGCTTCTCTTCTTTTCCTTTCGATAGGATATCATCAGAAAACTGAGCTAGGTATAATGAAAGGTCAGAGGGTCAGTCCTGTGCAGATCATATATATCTATATATATATATCTACTATCTATATATATATATATATATCTATAATATCTATATATATATATCTATATAAATATATATATATATATATATAAAAGATATATATTATAGATATATATATATAGATATATAGATATATAATAACTTGCACTTTTTGCATTTGATAGTAGTATGTTCAATTGCGCACCGCACGGTCCGAAGTGTGCCATTGGTGTGGCCAACGGTCCACTTTAAAGATGCATGCTCTAGCTGTGCAAAGCTCCGTTTTGCTGTGCTGTGTTGTGTTGTATGTGGATGAGGGTCGAATGGGTCGTGCATCCTGTGCTGTGGTGTGGTATGTGGATAGAGGGCCGAAAGGATCGGGCATCCTGTGATGTGATATGCGGATAGAGGGCCGAATGGCTCATGCATCCTGTGTTGTGTATGTGGGTAGAGGGCCGAAGGATCGTGCAAACCTGTGCTGTGCTGTGGGATGTGGAAAAGAGGCCGAATGGATCAGCATCCTGTGCTGTGGTATGTGGATAGAGGGCCGAATGGATCGTGCATCCTGTGCTTGGTATGTGGATAGAGGTCGAATGGGTCTTGCAAACCTGTGCAGTGTGTGTGGTATGTGGATAGAGGGCCGAAATGGATCGTGCATCCTGTGCTGGGATGTGGATAGAGGGACGAGTGGCTCAAAGCATCCTGTGTTGTGATGTGGTAGTGGATAGAGGGCCGAATGGATCGTGTAATCCTGTGCTGTGGTATGTGGATAGAGGGGCCCAATGGATCGTGCATCCTGTGGTGTGGTATGTGGATAGAGGGCCGAATGGATCGTCCATCCTGTGAGTGGGATGTGGATAGAGGACCGAATGGATCATGCATCCTGTGCTGTGCTGTGTATGTGGATAAAAGGCCGAATGGATCGTGCATCCTGTGGTGTGGTATGTGGACAGAGGGTCGAATGGATTGTGCACCCTGTGCTGTGGGATGTGAATAGAGGTCCGAATGGATCGTGCATCCTGTGCTTGTGGTATGGGATAGAGGTCCGAATGGAAACGTGCATCCTGTGCTGTGGTATCTGGATAGAGGGCCGAATGGATCGTTCATCATGTGCTGTGGTATGGTGGATAGAGGGCCGAATGGATCGTGCATCCTGTGCTGTGGTATGTGGATAGAGGACCGAATGGATCGTGAATCCTGTTGTGGTGTGGGAGTGGATAGAGGGCCGAATGGATCGTGCTTTCCCGTGTTGTGGTATGTGGATACAGGGCCGATGGCTCATGCATCCTGTGTTGTGGTATGTAGATAGAGGGCCCAATGGATCGTGCATCCTGTGTTGTGGATGTGGATAGAGGACCGAATGGCTCATGGGATCCTGTGCGTGGTATGTGGATAGAGGCCGAATGGATCATGCATCCTGTGATGTCATATGTGGAAGAGGACCGAATGGCTCCCTGCATCCTGTGATGTGGTATGTGGATAGAGGGCCGAATGGATCATGCACCACTGTGCTGTGGTATGTGGATAGAGGGCCGAATGCTCATGCATCCTGTGATGTGGTATGTGGGTAGAGGGCCGAATGGGTCATGCATCCTGTGCGTGGTGTGTGGATAGAGGGCCGAATGGCTCATGCATCCTGAGGTGTGGTATGTGATAGAGGGATCGTGCATCCTGTGTTGTGGTATATGGACAGAGGGCCGAATGGCTCATGCATCCTGTGCTGTGGTATGTGGATAGTGGGCCGAAAGGATCGTGCATCCTGTGCTGTGGTGTGTGGATAGAAGACCGAATTGATCGTGCATCCTGTGTTGTGGTATGTGGTAGAGGGCCGATGGATCGTGCATCCTGTGTTGTGTTTGGTATGTGGATAGAGGGACAATGGATCGTGGGATCCTGTGCAGTGATGTGGTATGTGGATAGAGGGCCGAATGGATCATGCATCCTGTGCTGTGGTATGTGGATAAAAGGGCCGAATTGATCGGCATCCTGTGTTGTGGTATGTGGATAGAGGGCCGAATGGCTCAGCATCCTGTGTTGTGGTATGTGGATAGAGGCCGAATGGTTCGTGCATCCTGTGCTGTGCGTGGTATGTGGGTAGAGGGCCGAATGGATCGTGCATCCTGTGCTGTGGTGTGTTTTGTGGATAGAGGGCCGAATGGATCGTGCATCCTGTGATGTGGTATGTGGATAGACGGCCGAATGGCTCATGCATCCTGTGGTGTGGTATGTGGATAGAGGTCCGAATGGATCGTGCATCCTGTGCTGTGGTATGGGATAGAGGGCCGAATGGCTCTTGCATCCTGTGGGAGTGTTTGGGTATGTGGATAGAGGGCCGAATTGATCGTGCATCCTGTGCTGTGGTATTTGGATAAAAGGCCGAGTGGCTCATGCACCTGTGTGGTGATGGGGTATGTGGATAGAGGGCCGAATGGCTCATGAATCTTGTGTTGTGATGTGGATTTGATAGAGGGCAGAATGGATCGTGCATCCTGTGATGTGGTGGGTATGTGGGTAGAGGGCCGAATGAATCGTGCATCCTGTGCTGTGATGTGGTATGTGGAAAGAGGGCCGAATGGAATCGTGCATCATTTTGGTGTGGTATGTGGATAGAAGGCCCCGAAGGATCGGCATCATGTGCTGTGATGTGGTATGTGGATAGAGGGCCGAATGGATCGTGCAAACGTGTGGTGTGGGATGTGGATAAGGGGGAAATGGATCATGCATCCTGTGCTGTGCTGTGGAAAAGTGGAAAAGAGGGCCGAATGGATCGTGCATCCTGTGGTGTGGTATGTGGATAGAGTGCCGAATGGATCGTGCATCCTTTTCTGTGGTATGTGGATAGAGGGCCGAATGGATCGTGCATCCTGTGTTGTGGTGTGTGGTTTGAGGGCCGAAGGATCATGCATCCTGTGTTGTGGTATGTGGATAGAGGGCCGAATGGATCATGCATCCTTTGCTGTGGTATGGGATAGAGGGCCGAATGGATCATGATCCTGTGCTGGGTATGTGGGTAGAGGGCCGAATGGATCGGCATCCTGTGCTGTGCTGTGGTATGTGGATAGAGGACCAAAAAGTCATGCATCCTGTGCTGTGGTGTGGTATGGGATAGAGGACCAAATGGATCAAGCATCCTGTGCTGTGGTGTGGTATGTGGATAGAGGGCCGAATGGATCATGCATCCTGTGCTGTGATGTTGTATGTGGATAGAGGGCCAAATAGATCATGCACCTGTGCTGTGGTGTGGTATGTGGATAGAGGACCAAATGGATCATGCATCCTGTGCTGTGGGTGGTATGTGGGATAGAGGGCCAAATAGATCATGCATCCTGTGCTGTGCTGTGGTATGTTTGGGTAGAGGGCCAAAAAGATCATGCATCCTGTGCTGTGGTGTGGTATGTGGATAGGGACCAAAGGATCATGCATCCTGTGCTGTGGTGTGGTATGTGGATAAGGGGCCCAAAAAGATCATCATCCTGTGCTGTGGGTGTGGTATTTGGATAGAGGACCAAATAGATCATGCATCCTGTGGGTGTGGTGGTGGTATGTGGATAGAGGACCAAAGGATCATGCATCCTGTTTCTGTGGTGTGGTATTGTGGATAGAGGGGCCGAATGGATCATGCATCCTGTACTGTGATGTGGTATGTGGATAGAGGGCCGAATGGCTCATGCATCCTGTGTTGTGGTATGTGGATAGAGGGCCGAATGGATCATACATCCTGTGTTGTGGTATGTGGATAGAGGGCCGAATGGATCATGCATCCTGTGCTGTGGTATGTGGATAGAGGGCCGAATGGATCATGCATCCTGTGTTGTGGTATGTGGATAGAGGGCCGAATGGCTCATGCATCCTGTGCTGTGGTGTGGTGTGTGGATAGAGGGCCGAATCGATCATGCATCCTGTGCTGTGCTGTGGTGTGTGGATAGAGGGCCGAATGGATCATGCATCCTGTGTTGTGGTATGTGGATAGAGGACCGAATGGATCATGCATCCTGTGCTGTGGATGTGGATAGAGGGCCGAATGGATCGTGCATCCTGTGCTGTGTTGTGTTGTATGTGGATAGAGGGCAGAATGGATCATGCATCCTGTGCTGTGGTATGTGGATAGAGGGCCGAATGGATCGTGCATCCTGTGCTGTGGTATGTGGATAGACGGCCGAATGGCTCATGCATCCTGTGGTGTGGTATGTGGATAGAGGGCCGAATGGATCATGCATCCTGTACTGTGGTGTGTGGATAGAGGGCCGAATGGATCATGCATCCTGTGCTGTGGTATGTGGATAGAGGACCGAATGGATCATGCTTCTCTGTGCTGTGGTGTGTGGATAGAGGGCCGAATGGATTGTGCATCCTGTGTTGTGGTATGGTATGTGGATAGAGGGCCGAATGGATCATGCATCCTGTGTTGTGGTATAATATGTGGATAGAGGGCCGAATGGATCATGCATCCTGTGTTGTGGTATGGTATGTGGATAGAGGCCGAATCGATCATGCATCCTGTGGTGTGGTATGTGGATAGAGGGCCGAATGGATCGTGCATCCTGTGCTGTGGTATGTGGATAGAGGGCCGAATGGATCATGCATCCTGTGCTGTGGTGTGTGGATAGAGGGCCGAATGGATCATGCATCCTGAGGTGTGGTATGTGGATAGAGGGATCGTGCATCCTGTGTTGTGGTATGTGGATAGAGGGCCGAATGGATCATGCATCCTGTGCTGTGGTATGTGGATAGAGGACCGAATGGATCATGCATCCTGTGCTGTGGTGTGGGATAGAGGGCCGAATGGATCATGCATCCTGTGGGTGTGTGTGGTATGTGGATAGAGGACCAAATGGATCATGCATCCTGTGCTATGATTGGTATGTGGATAGAGGGCCGAATGGATCTTGCATCCTGTGCTGTGTTGTGGTATGTGGATAGAGGGCCGAAATGGCTCATGCATCCTTTGGTGTGGTATGTGGATAGAGGACCGAATGGATCGTGCATCCTGTGTTGTGGTGTGTGGATAGAGGGCCGAATGGATCATGCATCCTGTGTTGTGGTATGTGGATACAGGGCCGAATGGATCATGCATCCGTGTTGTGGTGTGTGGATAGAGGGCCGAATGGATCGTGCATCCTGTGCTGTGGTGTGGTATGTGGATAGAGGGCCGAATGGATTGTGCATCCTGTGCTGTGGTATGGTATGTGGATAGAGGGCCGAATGGATCATGCATCCTTTGTTGTGTTATGTGGAAAGAGGGCCGAATGGATCATGCATCCTGTGCTGTGGTATGTGGATAGAGTGCCGATTGGATCATGCATCCTTTGTTGTTTTATGTGGATAGAGGGCCGAATGGATCATGCATCCTGTGCTGTGATATGTGGATAGAGGGCCGAATGGATCATGCATCCTTTGTTGTGTTATGTGGATAGAGGGCCGAATGGATCATGCATCCTGTGCTGTGTTGTGGTATGTGGATAGAGGGCCGAATGGATCATGCATCCTGTGCTGTGGTATGTGGATAGAGGGCCGAATGGATCGTGCATCCTGTGCTGTGGTATGTGGATAGAGGGCCGAATGGATCATGCATCCTTTGTTGTGTTATGTGGATAGACGCCGAATGGATCATGCATCCTGTGCTGTGGTATGTGGATAGAGGGCCGAATGGATCATGCATCCTTTGTTGTGTTATGTGGATAGAGGCCCGAATGGATCATGCATCCTGTGCTGTGTTGTGGTATGTGGATAGAGGGCCGAATGGATCGTGCATCCTATGATGTGTTGTAGTATGTGGATAGAGACCGAATGGATCATGCATCCTATGATGTGTTGTAGTATGTGGATAGAGGACCGAATGGATCATGCATCCTGTGCTGAGGTATGTGGATAAAGGGGCCGAATGGATCCTGTATCCTGTGCTGTGGTATGTGGATAGAGGGCCGAATGGATCGTGCATCCTGTGTTGTGGTATGTGGATAGAGGGCCGAGTGGATTGTGTATCCTGTGCTGTGGTATGGTATGTGGATAGAGGGCCGAATGGATCATGCATCCTGTGTTGTGGTATAATATGTGGATAGAGGGCCGAATGGATCATGCATCCTGTGTTGTGGTATGGTATGTGGATAGAGGGCCGAATGGATCGTGCATCCTGTGCTGTGGTATGTGGATAGAGGGCCGAATGGATCATGCATCCTGTGGTGTGGTATGTGGATAGAGGCCGAATGGATCGTGCATCCTGTGTTGTGGTATGTGGATAGAGGGCCGAGTGGATTGTGTATCTTTTGCTGTGGTATGTGGATAGAGGGTCGAATGGATCGTTCAACCTGTACTGTGCTGTGGTATGTGGATAGAGGGCCGAATGGATCGTGCATCCTGTGCTGTTTTGTAGTATGTGGATAGAGGGCCGAATGGATCGTGCATCCTGTGCTGTGGTGTGGTATATGGACAGAGGGCCTGATTGGATCGTGCATCCTGTGGTTGGTATGTGGATAGAGGGCAGAATGGATCGTGCATCCTGTTCTGTGGTGTGGTATGTGAATAGTGGGCCGAATGGATCGTGCATCCTGTGCTGTGGTAGTGGTGATAGAGGGCCGAATGGATCGTGCATCCTGTGCTGTGGTGTGGTATGTGGATAAAGGGCCAAATGGATCGTGCATCCTGTGGTGTGGTATGAGGATAGAGGGCCGAATGGCTCATGCACCCTGTGCTGTGGTATGTGGAGAGAGGGCCGAATGGATCATGCATCATGTCCTGTGGTATGTGGATAGAGGGCCGAATGGATCGTGCATCCTGTGCTGTGGTATGTGGATAGAGGGCCGAATGGATCATGCATTCTGTGCTGTGGTATGTGGATAGAGGGCCGAACGGATCATGCATCCTTTGCTGTGGTGTGGTATGTGGATAGAGGGCCGAATGGATCGTGCATCCTGTGCTGTGATGTGGTATGTGAATAGAGGGCCGAATGGATCATGCATCCTGTGCTGTGATATGGTATGTGGATAGAGGGCCGAATGGATCGTGCATCCTGTGCTGTTGTGTGGTATGTGGATAGAGGGCCGAATGGATCGTGCATCCTGTGCTGTGCTGTGGTATGTGGATAGAGGGCCGAATGGATCGTGCATCCTGTGTTGTGGTATGTGGATTGAGGGCCGAATGGATCGTGCATCCTGTGCTGTGGTGTGGTATGTGGATAGTGGGCCGAATGGATCGTGCATCCTGTGCTGTAGTATGTGGATTGAGGGCCGAATGGATCATGCATCCTGTGCTGTGGTACGTGGATAGAGGGCCGAATGGATCGTGCATCCTGTGTTGTGCTGTGGTATGTGGATAGAGGGTCGAATGGATCGTGCATCCTGTGCTGTGGTGTGGTATTTGGATAGTGGGCCGAATGGATCGTGCATCCTGTGCTGTAGTATGTGGATAGAGGGCCGAACGGATGTGCATCCTGTGCTGTGGTACGTGGATAGTGGGCCGAATGGATCGTGCATTTTGTGCTGTGGTATGCGGATAGAGAGCCGAATGGATCATGCATCCTGTGCTGTGGTGTTGTATGTGGATAGAGGGCCGAATGGATCATGCATCCTGTGCTGTGGTATGTGGATAGAGGGCCGAATGGATCGTGCATCCTGTGCTGTGGTGTGGTATGTGGATAGAGGGCCGAATGGATCGTGCATCCTGTGCTGTGGTATGTGGATAGAGGGCCGAATGGATCATGCATCCTGTGTTGTGGTATGTGGATAAGGGCCGAGTGGATTGTGTATCCTGTGCTGTGGTATGTGGATAGAGGGCCGAATGGATCGTGCATCCTGTGCTGTGGTATGTGGATAGAGGGCCGAATGGATCATGCATCCTGTATTGTGGTATGTGGATAGAGGGCCGAATGGATCGTGCATCCTGTGTTGTGGTATGTGGATAGAGGGCCGAGTGGATTGTGTATCTTTTGCTGTGGTATGTGGATAGAGGGTGGAATGGATCGTTCAACCTGTACTGTGCTGTGGTATGTGGATAGAGGGCCGAATGGATCGTGCATCCTGTGCTGTGGTGTAGTATGTGGATAGAGGGCCGAATGGATCGTGCATCCTGTGCTTGTGTGTGGTATGTGGACAGAGGGCCTGATTGGATCGTGCATCCTGTGGTTTGGTATGTGGATAGAGGGCCGAATGGATCGTGCATCCTGTTCTGTGGTGTGGTATGTGAATAGTGGGCCGAATGGATCGTGCATCCTGTGCTGTGGTATGTGGATAGAGGGCCGAATGGATCGTGCATCCTGTGCTGTGGTGTGGTATGTGGATAAAGGGCCAAATGGATCGTGCATCCTGTGGTGTGGTATGAGGATAGAGGGCCGAATGGCTCATGCACCCTGTGCTGTGGTATGTGGAGAGAGGGCCGAATGGATCATGCATCCTGTGCTGTGGTATGTGGATAGAGGGCCGAATGGTTCGTGCATCCTGTGCTGTGGTATGTGGATAGAGGGCCGAATGGATCATGCATTCTGTGCTGTGGTATGTGGATAGAGGGCCGAACGGATCATGCATCCTTGCTGTGGTGTGGTATGTGGATAGAGGGCCGAATGGATCGTGCATCCTGTGCTGTGGTGTGGTATGTGAGAGAGGGCCGAATGGATCATGCATCCTGTGCTGTGATATGGTATGTGGATAGAGGGCCGAATGGATCGTGCATCCTGTGCTGTTGTGTGGTATGTGGATAGAGGGCCGAATGGATCGTGCATCCTGTGCTGTGCTGTGGTATGTGGATAGAGGGCCGAATGGATCGTGCATCCTGTGTTGTGGTAGTGGATAGAGGGCCGAATGGATCGTGCATCCTGTGCTGTGGTGTGGTATGTGGATAGTGTGCCGAATGGATCGTGCATCCTGTGCTGTAGTATGTGGATTGAGGGACGAATGGATCATGCATCCTGTGCTGTGGTACGTGGATAGAGGGCCGAATGGATCGTGCATCCTGTGTTGTGCTGTGGTATGTGGATAGAGGGTCGAATGGATCGTGCATCCTATGCTGTGGTGTGGTATGTGGATAGTGGGCCGAATGGATCGTGCATCCTGTGCTGTAGTAATGTGGATAGAGGGCCGAATGGATGTGCATCCTGTGCTGTGGTACGTGGATAGGGGCCGATGGATCGTGCATCCTGTGCTGTGGTATGCGGATAGAGAGCCGAATGGATCATGCATCCTGTGCTGTGGTGTTGTATGTGGATAGAGGGCCGAATGGATCATGCATCCTGTGCTGTGGTATGTGGATAGAGGGCCGAATGGATCGTGCATCCTGTGCTGTGGTATGTAGATAGAGGGCCGAATGGATCATGCATCCTGTGCTATGATGTGGTATGTGGATAGAGGGCCGAATGGATCGTGCATCCTGTTCTGTGGTGTGGTATGTGGATAGAGGGCCGAATTGATCGTGCATCCTGTGCGTGGTGTGGTATGTGGATAGAGGGCCGAATGGATCGTGCATCCTGTGCTGTGGTATGTGGATAGAGGGCCGAATGGATCATGCATCCTGTGCTGTGGGTATGTGGATAGAGGGCCGAATGGATCATGCATCCTGTGCTGTGGTGTGGTATGTGGATAGAGGGCCGAATGGATCGTGCATCCTGTGCTGTGCTGTGGTATGTGGATAGAGGGTCGAATGGATCGTACATCCTGTGCTGTGGTATGTGGATAGAAGGCCGAACGGATCGTGCATCCTGTGCTGTGGTATGTGGATACAGGGCCGAATGGATGTGCATCCTGTGCTGTGTGGTATGTGGATAGAGGACCGAATGGATCATGCATCCTGTGCTGTGGTATGTGGATAGAGGGCCGAATGGATCATGCATCCTGTGTTGTGGTATGTGGATAGAGGGCCGAATGGATCGTGCATCCTGTGCTGTGGTATGTGGATAGAGGACCGAATGGATCATGCATCCTGTGCTGTAGTATGTGGATAGGGGGCCGAATGGCTCATGCATCCTGTGCTGTGGTATGTGGATAGAGGACCGAATGGATCATGCATCCTGTGCTGTAGTATGTGGATAGAGGGCCGAATGGATCGTGCATCCTGTGCTGTGTTGTGTTGTATGTGGATACAGGGCCGAATGGATGTGCATCCTGTGCTGTGGTATGTGGATAGAGGGCCGAATGGATCATGCATCCTGTGTTGTGGTATGTGGATAGAGGGCCGAATGGATCATGCATCCTGTGCTGTGGTGTGGTATGTGGATAGAGGGCCGAATGGATCATGCATCAGTGTTGTGATGTGGTATGTGGATAGAGAGCCGAATGGATCATGCATCCTGTGATGTGGTATGTGGATAGAAGACCGAATGGCTCATGCATCCTGTGATGTGGTTTGTGGATAGAGGGTCGAATGGATCGTGCATCCTGTGCGTGTGGTATGTGGATAGAGGGCCGAATGGATCGTGCATCCTGTGCTGTGTTGTGTTTTATGTGGATGGAAGGGCCGAATGGATCATGCATCCTGTGTTGTGGTACGTGGATAGAGGACCGAATGGATTGTGCATCCTGTGATGTGTTGTTGTATGTGGATAGAGGACCGAATAGATCGTGCATCCTGTGTTGTGGTGTGGGGATAGAGGACCGAATGGATCGTGCATCCTGTGCTGTTGTGTGGTGTGTGGATAGAGAGCCGAATGGATCGTTCATCCTGTGCGTGTGGTGTGGTGTGTGGATAGAGAGCCCAATGGATCGTGCATCCTGTGCTGTAGTATGTGGATAGAGAGCCGAATGGATCATGCATCCTGTGTGTGGTGTGGTGTGTGGATAGAGACCGAATGGATCGTGCATCCTGTGCTGTGGTATGTGGATAGAGGACCGAATGGATCGTTCATCCCTGTGTTGTGGTGTGGTGTGTGGATAGAGAGCCGAATGGATCGTTCATCCTGTGCTGTGGTGTGGTGTGTGGATAGAGAGCCGAATGGATCGTGCATCCTGTGCTGTGGTATGTGGATAGAGAGCCGAATGGATCATGTATCCTGTGGTGTGGTGTGGGTGTGGATAGAGGATCGAATGGATCATGCATCCTGTGGTGTGGTGTTGTGTGTGGATAGAGGATCGAATGGATCATGCATCCCCTAGCTGCGCTATGTCATAGCATGTTCTGCTGTGTTCTGGCACGTGGGTTAGTCGAGTCAGGAAGGGGCTTCAGTTGCATTGCTAGCGCGAAAAACGGCGAAGCGAAGTGACATCGGAATTAGAAGCGGGTCTATGGGTGAAGGGAGGGGGAGACAGAGTGAGGAACAGAAGAGGGAGGGGGTGGGGAACAGAAGAGGGAGGGGGGCAGGGAGGTGACAGGGCGAATGGGGGTAGGGGCCGTCGGCACGGGAGGGGGGGGGGGGGGGAGGGGTCGGCAATTGATATCGGGATTTGAAGCGGGTGTAGTGAACAAGACGAGGGTAGGGTTGGGACGGAGTGAGCACAGGGATAAAGGCGGGGAGGGGGAGGGACGGGGGAGGGGGGGGGGGGTGGAGTCGAACTGCTAGTTCGCGCATACATTTGATGGAGATGATCAGTGAAAGCATAAACGTACTTTTTTTTTCTTTGTTTCCCGTCAGGAAGATGTTCTTGCAGACGGTGCTCCGTGGCATTGTCCGCGTTGTCCAGTGTAACTAAACCTCATCTCAATTGATTGACAGAGAGCGTTGCTTGTCCAGTGTAACTAAACCTCATCTCAACTCATTGACAGAGAGCGTGGCATTGTCCACGTTGTCCAGTGTAATTAAACCTCATCTCAATTGATTGACAGAGAGCGTTGCTTGTCCAGTGTAACTAAACCTCATCTCAACTCATTGCCAGAGAGCGTGGCATTGTCCACGTTGTCCAGTGTAACTAAACCTCATCTCAATTGATTGACAGAAAGCGTTGCTTGTCCAGTGTAACTAAACCTCATCTCAACTCATTGACAGAGAGCGTGGCATTGTCCACGTTGTCCAGTGTAACTAAACCTCATCTCAATTGATTGACAGAGAGCGTTGCTTGTCCAGTGTAACTAAACCTCATCTCAACTCACTGACAGAGAGTGTGGCATTGTCCGCGTTGTCCAGTGTAACTAAACCTCATCTCAACTCATTGACAGAGAGCGTTGCTTGTCCAGTGTAACTAAACCTCATCTCAACTCACTGACAGAGAGCGTGGCATTGTCCGCGTTGTCCAGTGTAACTAAACCTCATCTCAACTCATTGACAGAGAGCGCTGCTTGTCCAGTGTAACTAAACCTCATCTCAACTCATTGACAGAGAGCGCTGCTTGTCCAGTGTAACTAAACCTCATCTCGACTCATTGACAGAGAGCGCTGCTTGTCCAGTGTAACTAAACCTCATCTCGACTCATTGACAGAGAGCGCTGCTTGTCCAGTGTAACTAAACCTCATCTCGACTCATTGACAGAGAGCGTGGCATTGTCCAGTGTAACTAAACCTCATCTCAGATCATGGACAGAGAGCGTGGCATTGTCCAGTGTAACTAAACCTCATCTCAGATCATTGACAGAGAGCGGTGCTTGTCCAGTGTAACTAAACCTCATCTCAGATCATGGACAGAGAGCGTGGCATTGTCCAGTGTAACTAAACCTCATCTCAACTCATTGACAGAGAGCGTTGCTTGTCCAGTGTAACTAAACCTCATCTCAACTCATTGACAGAGAGCGCTGCTTGTCCAGTGTAATTAAACCTCATCTCAGATCATT
>CM031598.1:121099843-121122343 GCA_018398815.1 Conus ventricosus
AGAAGTATCGAACAGAAAGAGAGCCTTGGGGGACTATAGTTTTGGTATGAAAATGTAGGGATGAACGTCCATAGCGCCTTTAGGGGTAGCGGCAGGGAGGGGGGGTGGGGCTTAGGGGAGGATGGATGGTTGTTAGGCAGGTTTAGGGAGCTACTCTTGTTTGAAGACGCTGCCCCACCATGAATGATGTTAATCTCATGCCGCCATCATAATTGACATTAACCTCACGCCGCCGTCGACAACGCCATTACTCTCACGCCACTCCCTCAATATATTTCTTGGTGACTTCCCATTTGGATTAGAGTAGGGCGAAGCCCGAGAGAGGACGAAGGACGAATGAACGAAGGCCGTTAGGCCAAGTCGTGCTCACACATTTCTGTGTAGGCGAAATGGGAGTAGACCAAATGGGAAGTAACCGTGTGTGTGTGTGTGTGTGTGTGTGTGTGTGTGTGTGTGTGTGACGGGGGGGAGAGAGTAATGTGAAGGAGGGGGAGATAAACTGGATGGTTAATGTGTCAAAGGACGTCGTGACTGGATACGGCTCGCCAGGTAACTCCTCTACGATCTTTGCATCAAGAGACAGATCAGAAGTGGTGAACTGATTATTCGGCTTGTCGTTTTCGCTCATGTTGTGAAGCTGACTTGGCGGTATAGGACAAAAACACAGCCGCCAAAGAACGAGGGTGCCAAGTAGTGTATGGTGTCCCCTGTCCTCCAGTTGTTGAGAAATTATTCTAAGGCAGTATGTTGGGGTCAGTCTTTCAACCTCTGCGATTCTCTGTCTCTGATACTGACACTTGATCAAAAGAACATAAATTGACAGTATAAAAGACATATTACATATTAATGTGAAACCGTATTGAGAGCAACATGTTAAACAGAATTCACCATCCATCTTCCGCCCATTCACCCCACACCATTCCACCCTATCCCCACAACCCATACACCCCACACCACTCCACCCTGTCCCCACAACCCAGACACCCCACACCATTCCACCCTATCCCCACAACCCAGACACCCCACACCATTCCACCCTATCCCCACAACCCAGACACCCCACACCATTCCACCCTATCCCCACAACCCAGACACCCCACACCATTCCACCCTATCCCCACAACCCAGACACCCCACACCATTCAACCCTATCCCCACAACCCAGACACCCCACACCATTCCACCCTATCCCCACAACCCAGACACCCCACACCATTCCACCCTATCCCCACAACCCAGACACCCCACACCATTCCACCCTATCCCCACAACCCAGACACCCCACACCATTCCACCTATCCCCACACCCCAGACACCCCACACCATTCAACCCTATCCCCACAACCCAGACACCCCACACCATTCCACCCTATCCCCACACCCCAGACACCCCACACCATTCCACCCTATCCCCACAACCCAGACACCCCACACCATTCCACCCTATCCCCACACCCAGACACCCCACACCATTCCACCCTATCCCCACAACCCAGACACCGCACACCATTCCACCCTATCCCCACACCCCAGACACTCCACACCATTCCACCCTATCCCACAACCCATACACCCCACACCATTCCACCCTATCCCCACCAAACCACAAGAAACCCCACACCATTCCACCCTATCCCCACACCCAGACACCCACACCATTCACCTATCCCCACAACCCAGACACCCACACCATTTCATCCTATCCCCACAACCCACACACACCCACAACCATTCCACCCTATCCCACAACCCAGACACCCCACACCATTTCCACCCTATCCCACAACCCAGACACCCCACACCATTCCACCTTATCCCCACAACCCAGCCACCCCACACCATTCCACCCTATTCCCACACCCAGACACCCACACCATTCCACCCTATCCCACAACCCAGACACACCCCACACCATTCCACCCTATCCCCACACCCCAGACACCCCTAACCATTCCACCCTATCCCCACAACCCAGACACCCCACACCATTCCACCCTATCCCCACACCCCAGACACCCACACCATTACCACCCTATCCCCACAACCCAGACACCCCACACCATTCCACCCTATCCGCACACCCCCAGACACACACCACACCATTCCACCCTATCCCACAACCCATACACACCCACACCATTCAACCCTATCCCCACAACCCAGACACCCAACCATTCCACCCTATCCCCACACACCAGACACCCCACACCATTCCACCCTATCCCCACAACCCAGGACTCCACACCATTCCACCCTATTCCCACAACCCAGACACCCCACACCATTCCACCCTGTCCCCACAACCCAGACAGCCCACACCATTCCACCCTATCCCCACAATCCAGACAACCCCACACCATTCCACCCTATCCCCACAACCCAGAACCCCACACCATTCCACCCTATCCCCACAACCCAGACACCCCACACCATTGCAACCCCTTCCACCCACACCCGACACCCCAGACCGTCTCCACCTCATCCCCCACACCTATCCACCCCACACCATTCCACCGTATCCCCACAACCCATACAACCCACACCATTCCACCCTATCCCCACAACCCTAACACCCACACCATTCCACCCTATCCCCACAACCCAGACCACACCCACACCCATTCAACCTCATCCCCACAACCCAGACACCCCACACCATTCCACCCTATCCCCACAGCCAGACACCCCACACCATTCCACCCTATCCCCACAACCCAGTACACTCCACACCATTCCACCCTATCCCACAACCCAGACACCCACACATTCATCCACCCAATCCCCACAACCCCGACAACCCACACCCATTCCACCCTATCCCCACAACCCATACACCTCACACCATTCCACCCTATCCCCACAACCCAGACACCCCTAACCATTTTACTCATCCCCACAACCCATACACCCCACACCATTCCACCTCTCCCCACAACCCATACACCCCACACCATTCCACCTATCCCCACAACCAGGCACCCCACATCCCATTCCACCTCATCCCCACAACCCATACACCCCACAACACATCCACCCTTCCACACAACCAATACAACCCACACCATTCCACCGTATCCCCACAACCCAGACACCCCACACCATTCCACCTATCCCCACAACCCATACACCCACACTATTCCACCCTATCCCCACAACCCATACACCCCACACCATTCCACCCTATCCCCACAACCCATACACCCACACCATTGCATCTTATCCCACAACCCAGACACCCCACACCATTCCACTCATCCCCACAACCCAGACACCCACACAACATTCCACCTTATCCCCACAACCCATACACCCCACACAAATTCCACCTTATCCCCACAACCCATACACCCCACATCATTCCCCCTATCCCACAACCCAGACACCCCACACCATTCCACCTTATCCCCACAACCCATACAACCCACACCATTCCACCCTATCCCCACAATCCATACACCCCCACCATTCCACCCTATCCCACAACCCAGACACCCCACACCATTCCACCTTATCCCCACAACCAGACACCCCACACCATTCCATCTCAACCCACAACCCAGACACCCTACACAATTCCACCGTATCCCCACAAACCAGACACCCCACACCATTCCACCCTATCCCCACAACCCATACAGCCCACACCATTCCACCCTATCCCCACAACCCAGACACCCCACACCATTCGACCCTATCCCCACAACCCAGACACCCCACACCATTCCACCTCATCCCCACAACCCAGCCACCCCACACCATTCCACCCAGAGAACAGGGAAATGTCTGTTCTACGCCACTTTCACCCTCAACCAGTTTTCGGGTGAAAGTGGCCTAGAATCAGCATATTACTGTTCTTTGACAAGTAAGACTTCAATAACCAAAAATAACGATTATCTACAAACAAACATACTGTGCAGGGTTATCCGTTTTTAATACTAATTTACTAAAGTTTTCAGAGAGTAGCGTAGGGGAAAGTAGCCAGGACTGAACACGCCCCATAGAGTAACGTGGGGAAAAGCAGTTGTGGCTGAACGCGCCCATATACACGGTGGGTGCACCAGGCTATCCGATTACTTCGCGGTATGTTAATTACAGCGTGGGGAGAGCCCTGACAAAGCCCGTTAGGTTAAGTTGCCCTCAGAACAGACAGACAGACAGTCAGACAGAGAAGAGAGACAGAGAGACAGACAGACAGACAGACAGACACACACACACACACACACACACACACACACACACACACACACACACACACACACACAACACACACACACACACACACAGAGGCGTGCACGCACACACGCACTTTCTCACTCTCTCTCTATCTCTCTCTCCCTCCCCCCTGTCTCTCTCTCTCTCCACACACACACACACACACACACACACACACACACACACACACACACACACACACACACACACACTATTTAAAAAAATGTGCCCCTGGTTTACAGTAGCATACTCCTCGCCTACGGTGGCGTGCTCTCTGTTTACATTGCAGGTGTGCCTTCGGCCAAAAAATCAATACTGCTGCACTCCTCCCTACCCCACTCCTTCCTGCCCAGCTTGCTCGATTGCACCATATTACATCAGCTAACACTGCCCGCGTGGCGGCGCTGTGTCACAGCCTGGCCAATCAGCGGCCGCTCACGACTAGGTTAACCCACACATTCTTCCACTGACTGCCGGGCAACCAGGACATGTTTTACTGCGCTGTGGATGTGTAACGGTTTACTGAAGAACAGAATTGTGTATCTTGAAGGGTTGTTGGCTCGTTGAAGACAATATTGTTGACAAAGATACAGCCAGTTTTAATACGTGTGGCAGAAAGACCTGTGAAGTGACTGTGTGGTGTAGTGAGAAGATATTTACTGGGTTTTGTGCAGGTTGGTTTTGTTTATATAATATTTTGATCATGGCAGAACAAAGACAGTGGGAGATTTCTAAGCTGACAATACTTGAGAGCATGTTGAGTCCCATGCACAATTTGTTAGTGCTTTGGATGAGTTGAGAGCGGCAGGCCCATCATCAAGTAAGAAACTACCCGCCTTCCCTAAACCACCAAAAAGAAAGCTATCTGATTTGTATGGAGAGCAAGCAAAAAAACAAAGATGGCGCCAGAAGAGCTCCACCAATACTTGAAAACAAAAGAGGTTGATGTGGGAATGACAGTTAGGAAAGAAGTTTTCGTTTTTGGGGCAGAGGAAATAACGTCTATTGCTGCTGCTATTGATAAACTGAAGGAGGGGTATAGACAGCTTCAAAGGCAGGAAGCTACAACAATGTGTTTTAACTTGCAATATGGTTGGCTTTTAGAACAGACCTTCAAGGCCTTTTCACAAGAAAAGACAGTGGAGCGCATACTCAAAAATGGGATGAGTGGTTGAAGAGCAATGTAGGGATATCCCCTTCATATTCCCGCAAACTAAGAGAGATTGCTCGTTTGTTGAATCCATATGCTAAAAGGTTTTCTACAGTTGGTCTTTCTTTCATGGAAGTCTACTCTATGAGGAAGGATTTGTATTTAATGTTTTCAAGCAGTGAGGAGATTAGAAATTATTGGACTGCTTCTGTACAAGAACCAATGCAACTCCAAACACACTCCTCTCAAAGTCCGCAGCAGTGAGAGAGAACTAGCACTCCACCTAGAGCGGTCAAAGGTCACAGTGGCAAGCCGTTTCTTCAGCGCTCCACCCTAGAGCGGTCAAAGGTCACAGTGGCAAGCCGTTTCTTCAACGCTCCACCCTAGAGCGGTCAAAGGTCACAGTAGCAAGCCGTTTTCCAGCGCTCCACCCTAGAGCGCTCAAAGGTTACAGTGGCAAGCCGTTTGAGAGATCCAGCGCTCCACCCTAGAGCGGTCAAAGGTTATCAGCAGTGAGAAGATTAGACTTTTTTTTTGCTGCTTCGTCGCTTTGCTGTCTACGCCCCACTTCACATACAAAGGCTGTCTATTCAGACGTCTTGCGCCAAGTGGTGTTACACATGACAAATAATAAAGCTCTGTGTACACCACACACACTCCCACCCCAAGTCACCCCAAGTTCTTAATTAAGTTTTTAATTAAGTCGCCCCAAGTTCTTAATTAAGTTTTTAATTAAGTTCTTGATCAAGTTCTTAATAAGTTCTTGATTAAGTCATTAATTAAGTTCTTGATCAAGTTCTTAATAAGTTCTTGATTAAGTCATCCTTTAAGTACAACCCAAGTTCTTATTCAGTTATCTTATAATTATCAAAAAATACGTTCTATGTTTTTGTCTTAAATAGTAGATGCCTAATATAGTACACACACGCCTCAAAAAACGCGTCATCGTTGAGGATGTCTTGCTCAGCGTTCTCTGCATAGATCTTAAGGAAGTTTTTACAACCGAAGCAACCGCATTGATTACAATTCTGGTCTATGGAAATGTCTTTTATAGACTCCATGTCTTTATTTATTGACTTTATCATTTTATAATACGCCATGATCTATTTCTATTAAAAAATTTTAAAATATTATTCCATCTGAAATGGATCAAAATGATGTTTGTTATTGGCGGTTTTGGCGTGCTTTTGTCTTTTGTATTTAGTGGTTCAGGTTGTTTTAACTTCTTTTGTTTTTGTTGCCATTGTGTATATATTTTATAACCGTAATAACCGCCCCAACAGCAGCAAGGGCGCCAAAAATGGCAACAGTTTTAAGTTCAATATTCCATGAAGACTTTGGGGCCCTTGTATCACATGGAGTTTTTATAGCTGGCATTGAATCAACTTGTTCTGGCGTTGGCGGCGTTATGTTTTCATGACGAGTCATATTCTGTAACATTAATTTTTTTTGTCTGTTCCACTCTGCTAATTTTTTTCCTGCTTCAACACGCCCAGGATTTTTAATGGTTTCCACCTGATTCAGCGTTTTCTGCTGATTTTCTGGCTTGGTTACTTTCTCCCCTGATTCAGTGTTTTCTGGTTCTGCTGATTTTCCAGCTCGTTCATTTTGAAGGGAAACAAATCTATATGATTAAAAGTTATTAATACCATGATTAATGGCGATAACAATGTTCCAAATCTATAGTATAAATCACACCCTAGAGACTCTAATGACTTTGTTAAAACTGGATCTTGCGTTAAATCATACGTAAGATCTTGTTCAGAATCAATGGGGGGAAATCTACTGACTAGTTTAGTGTACAAACTAAGAACCGTTTGCCCCACACTTTTCACCATTCTAGACCCAGCTGCGCCTCATACTGTTATGATACTTTATAATGTCTTGCGGCGACATCTGTTGAATCTGTTCTATGCTGAATTCAGTTCCGAGGAACTGTTTTGTTTTCCCACATGCTGCCAAGAATACAACCTCTCCTTTTTGGGCATAATAGCTTGGTCATCAACTTGGTCATTCATAAGTTCAGGAAGGTTTAGGCTGCCTTGTAGCTGTAGGAGATCATCGCTGTTCATGTTTTTTAATAATTATAATTATTTTATTTTCTAAAAAATGAGCACGAAAAAAACTGTTACCAACCTTGTATACCATTCTGCTGTTATTGGAGGTCTAAGTGTAGGATACTCAATGCTTGGTAAAAGCTTGTTAAGAATTAAACCAGCAGATCTTGGCAAACTAGACTTTGAGGATTCAGCAAAGCTAATTGCTATCATTGCAGCTTCGGTTGCTACGAAAGATTTTCTAGTCAAGCAAGGAATAATTCCAGACAATATAAATATGTAAGAAAAAAATTACATTTATAAAAAATGGCTTCACTCGCAATAATGATAGGCGGCGCTGTGGTGAATGCGCTTGCTTTTAGCGGAAGTAATTTCGCATTTAGTAAACTGGGGAATGACGGCGAGAGAAAAGACATAACAAAGCTATGGAGGAACTAGCAGCTGCACAAGACGCCTATGAAAGGCAGAGACTTGAGCAGTTAGATTTTATTAATGACACACTGAAAAGACAGGGGCATGCAGCTTACACATTTAAAAATGTTGATCAAGCAATAAAACAATATTATCTAGTAACAGGCAAACCAATCGAGACATTGCCCCCACCAAAATTCAGTGACTTTTATCAACCATCAGAAAAACAAAAGATGCAAGAAATCGGGTTTATTGTCGTTGGTATGACCGTTGTGTATTTTGTTGCACATAATATTGGCTGAGTAAAAAATGAACAAAATTTATTATTCGCCAAAAGGATATTGGAAGGGAATCACGGCAATCAAAAAGCTAAGCCAAGCAGCTGGAGTTAGTGAACAAACAGCAAAAGAATGGTTATCTAAACAAGCGATTTGGCAAATTTATTTACGGCGCCTAGACGAATACAGAGACCACACCTTTGTCAATACAACTCCAAACGACACCCATCAAATGGATCTTCTATATTTACCCTCTGATAGGATTAGACGAAAAAGATTTAAGTACGCACCTCACAGTCATTGACATGGCTTCAAGATACAAAGATGCAGAACCATTAACGCAAAAGAGTGCTTCTGCTGTTGCTGTTGCCATACAGCTGATATACCAACGAGGCCCTTTAACTTATCCTCGCATGATTCAAGTCGATGATGGGAAAGAATTTAAAGGCCAAGTGAATCAATTATTGTTGAAACATAGAGTTACCATTAAAAGAGGCATTCCGGGAGTTCACAGATCACAGGCTTTAGTTGAAAACTTTAACAAACAGTTAGCCGAAAGACTTTTCTCCTACCAGTATCACAGAGAGCTGATTGACAATTCTCGCAACACAGAATGGGTTAGAAGATTGCCCTCAGTTTTGCGCGCAATGAATAATGAAGAATTTAAAGGTCTAAAACCAGTACAAGCAATCAAAAGAAAAAACAATAAATGTTGCTGAAGGAGAGTCTTCATCTGGCAAACTATTACCATTTGGATTGAAGTAAGGTACCTTTATTTACCGGGAGAAGCAGAAGGGGACACTCGCATCAGGGCAAACGATCCAGTTTGGAGTGTTGATCCATATGAAATAAAAAGAATTGTAAAAATGAATCCGCCCGTGTATTATTTACGAGAAACTGACACAACAAAACAACCAGCTCCTCAAAGATCTTTTGTGAAAGAAGAACTGCAGATAATCCCACCGGGCACAGTTCCGCTTTAATTAATTTACGGTTCTCCAGTGCCCAATTGCATATGAAAACTCGGATTAACAAACACCCGTTTTGTGTTTGTTCTATCTAATGACTTCTTTGTTACAACCGTTGTGTTGATCTCATGTAGATTAGATCGTAGTTTTACGTTGTCATGATGAAAAGTCTTATTGCCAAACAATGCTTCTTTGTAGTTGTCATGTGATATGTTTGACTGCACAACGCTGCGAGATATTCCCTTTGCTTTCTTAATGATTTTCTCCTGGCTCGAAATACTGTACATTTTCGATCTTAACCCCACATACTCCTTGATCACCTTTCCAGATAATTCATCCTTCATCTTTCCTAAAACCTTCTTATTAGTAATTGAATGCAAAGGCGAATCTTTAGGGTAATCAGATGTGTCGTACCATCCCGCATGCCCTTTAGCCACTTCGGTTTCCATGTCTTTATAGATGTCTTCAGTAGGGATATCTATAACAAAACTATCTGTATCGGGTGTAAAGCACTCTGGACTCGGGATACGAGGGCTTAAAGTAGTCATAAAGAAACTCTAACATCAAAAGCTTTGATAATTCTAAAACAGTAAACCCATAAATACAGGTTTGTCCAATTTGACTTTCTTTTTCTTCATCATTATGCCAAAAAGCTGATCATGAAATTTTCTGAAGTCCTGATAATTAGGTTTTGAAGTCAGCTTAATTGCTTCGTTCTTTGGTGACCAATCTGACATCTTTGCGCTTGTGCGGATTTTCCATAGTCTTTCCAAAACAGCTGTTGTTCATCAGCTTGAAAAGTCTTTTTCTGAAGCATCTGTGGATTTAGTTCTGAGATCAGTGTTCTTCATGATGTATGGTTTCATGAACTGTCTTGATCAAAAGCAATTATACGATGGACAGCTGTTAACTTTAAACCATGTCTTAAATAAAATTGTAGAAGTCTGTAAAGACAAACATAATTTTTTTTGCCCCGAAGATTGGGCACAAGTTTAGGGGGCTCTCTTGGATTCGTCTTTAGACTTTCTGCTGCTAATGGATAGTCATTATGCAGGTCATGGAGTTCATGAGGATATTCTAAGTCAACTTCTAGAATGTATCCACGCTGTCGATCGGGCGTCAATCTGCCCAACCACTTTAATGCCTTTTGAATATTATTTGTACCTGTGTACATTTTAAAGTTGCGTAATGGAAGTGATTGCGCCATAGCCCAACCATACAGATTGTTTGCATCTAAATACATAAGATAGTTAGACTTTTTACTCGGATCATAGTCGTCCAAGTATTTGTTGTTTGCTTTACAGTAATGATGCGACGCCATACTAATTCCTCCACGCAATCCGTTTTCAATCATCTGAATCATTGGTAGGTCAGACAATAAATCAATCTGTACTCCAGTAAACTTTAAGAAAGCATCCCAACTCATCCCGGGCGCAGAAATGTAATGCGCAGGATCCAGGCTGTAATGTTTCATGCAGGTCTTTCTGTAATTTTCAAAAATATCCGCCAACAAACATACATCTGCCATTAAGTAGGAGTCATGATAGTCTCCCATCGTTTTACAATCTAACTTCTGCCACGCATCTTGAGCTGCTGGTAATCAACCCCTGAGCCCTTTCCTCTAAGTTAAAAAGACGGCCTTTAGGGGGAAGGTTTTTTCATAAAACCCTTTTCCCAACGTTATGTACTCAAAGGGTAAACCCCCTTTCTAAAAAAGAGTGAGAAAAAGGGGGGGGGGGGGGGGGTTTTCCCTTTTATTGGGCGGACTTAAGGACATAGCCGTGACTTAAGGAAACCATATTTGTTGATAGGTAAAAAAAGAATGTTTTTTTTTTAAACCCTGTACTTTTCTGTTGGCTGGCAATGCATGACACCCTGGGGGCTGTCACGCTTTCATGTTAAGATGAGAGTCGAACCTCGCAAGTTTGAAAAAAGGGGGGCAGTTTCCAGTTTAGGACAAATTAGTTTAAGATTGCATTTGTTATGCGCCCCCTCCCCCTGAATTTCCGCAATGTGATCATGGGCCACTGTTGGATTCTCGCGTTTGTGAGGACCTAAAACCCCAAATCCAACAAGGGGGGGCTGGTATACGTTTTGGTTTCAGGTGCATTTGATTTCAGTAAGTTTGATTTTTAGAAAAGTCATTGCGATTGGGGTGCGTTCTAAGAAATATTTTGCAGATTTTTGGGCCCCTATATAAATTTTGGGTTTTAATAACGCCCTCCGTCCGACAACGTGAAAAGCAAATGAACAAATTGATGATTATCATTAAAAACTGTTTTTTCGAAAATTTTTGTGGTGCTGGCCCCTTTAAAAGGAAAAAAATAAGCGACTCGAAGTTGCGAAATACGTATGGACTTGTTTGCAGCCATTTCCATTCTTAAAACTAACTTTAGATCCTGGGGGGGCGTGTTAGTTCTGTTTAAAAAGTTTAAAAACTTTTCAATGTTTTATTTTCATCCGGGTTGCCAGATGAATTCTTGTTAAACATTTTCTGCAGAATTCTTGTATTTAGTGTTTTTGAAGTATGCCCAATAATCTGTCATTGTGCTTTCAAAGTGTTTAAAGGGGAGCCCTGCTGGCGAAACAGGAGTAAAATCCACGGGCTTTTTGGGTGGTTCGCCATTTTGGACTTTTTTTGGGCACTTTTTTTGGCGCCAAATTTTTTTCCTCATCCCATTTTATACATTTAAAAATTATTGGGTTGTTTTGTTCTTTTAAAATGATCAAAATTTGGGCTACTAACAGGAAAGGTTTTCCATTTAAGTTAAAATCTTTTGGGGTTTGCGTAGTTGTCACCTCCTGCGTGTTCGCGGACATGATGCACCCTTTCAAGAACGACCACAGAAATTTTTTGTCGAATTTTTATGTTTTAAAACTGCTCTCTTTAAAAACCCAACTCCCGGGTAGGGAATGTGCCTTCCCTTTCATCGGTGCTACTTAGCCTGTTTTAATCTAATCTCTAAGACTTGCCTCGGCCCAACCCAGAGCCTCATTTTAGCTTTTTCAGCGGCGCGTCAAACTGTGTAAGCGTTCGTCTGCCCCCCCCCGGGGTTAAGTCATTATGAAAAGAATAGTCTGCTGTTAGTTTGGGCCCGATTTAGTTTTTTATTTATTTTTAAAAGTCGATTTTTAAAACAGCAACATTTCTTTACTGGGGGTTATTTTTGTTTGCCGGAAATTGAGAAAAAGCAGAAAAACCTTGCCGTCGTTTTTTGGGTCAAGATTCTTAAAACAAATCATTGTGCTCTTTAAAACGCCTCTCTCAAACATTCCCTTTTAAAAAATTTCGTCTTTCCCTTTAATTTTTGCCATGTGTTTCTTTTCTAAGCCAACATATTTATTTAATTAAAAAAAATTTCAACGGCTTAATCAGAACAATTTTTAACAGTCTTTTTGCGCTTGGACTCATAAAATAAGTTAAAAATTTTGGTGTTTTTAATGGAGCTGTTTAGAACGGTTTAAAGTCTCGTTTACTTTTTTTTTGCATTCCTTTTTTTTTCGCTGGGGTTGGCGGGTTGGGGGAAAAAACTTGCCCCCCGCTTTCTTTGGATCAAATTTTTGTCTTTTGTAGTCACAAAATCGGCCTGTAAAAAATTAAATTCTTCATCCGTGTGTTTGAGGGGAGCTAGCGCTTTATTTATTGTTTGTTTGAACGAGCTAAGTTTGCGTTTTAGTTGAACCCAAGCTGTGGTTTTTGGGTTAGTTTTAATTTTTTGCCGGCCGCACTTAAGCTATTTAACACAGGGCCGAGGAAAGACAAACCTCCGGAGGTAAAGCTGCGGGGCGCTTTTCCCGTTTTTAAAAAGGGCCCACGTTCCGCTGATAGAGCACTTATGTCGAGCCCCGTATTTAAAAATATGACAGCATTTAAGGCGCAGAAACCTTTTGTTTGGTTTTTGCTGTATTTTGAAAAAGGCTTGCTTTTTTTTGTTGCATTTGTGTATGTTGTTTAAACTAAAGGGTTTTTTGGGTTAGGGGTTTCTACTATCCCTTCTTTTGCGGCGCTGTAGGCACGTTTGGATAATGTTTAACAGACATGCTTTTTTTAAAATGAAAAATAATTAGTATACTACATCTGTTAATCTGTTCTTTACAATATTCAGCTGCGCATCATATATTAAAAACAAATGTACATTAAGCGGTTTATCGGTTCTTTCTTTATCAATTTTAATGTTTATTACGTCTCCACAGCTCTCCCGTTCCATGCAAAATGATTATCCTCTGTTGATCTTAGGTCAATCCCTAAACCGTATTTTGTTGTTAAATAATCATCAAGCCTAACATTTTGAAGATGTAAATCTTTAGACGCAAGGTCAACTGTTGGATTTCTACACCCCCACCTCCAAACAGTTTTTTTATTTCATCAAAATGCTGATAAGGTTTTAAGGGCCCCCTAGCATAGATTTGGTTAGGACTGCCCTCAATCGAACATTGTACTTTCGTTATTTTTGGATTAAAAAACTTTTTCACTTCCTCTTTTGAACGGTTCTTCTCTTCACACAGCAAATAAATACCTTTTAAACGATCTTGCTGCAACACTTTAAAACTAAAAATTCCATATAAGTTCCCGCCCTGCTTCTGGGATATGTTGTATGATGAATCACTCTTTCGTAATATATTGGGAAATGTGAATGATATTGGTGCGCAATCAGTCTTTCTAAATTAGAGTTGCTAACAACGTCAAACTTAACGAGATGTCAGAAATGCTGTACTTTGCCCCGGTTCTGATGATCTAAAAAACACGTTTGTATTCATTAAAAGTTAGTTCATATGACAATCTGTCTTTTAATGCTCCTTGAAAGTACGGCGCATGCGCTTTTAACAAAAAAAAATTTCTAAGGGGAAGGGAAAAAAGCGTTTTCCCTTTAGAAAATTACGGCTCCCTATTTTTGCCGTCTTCAGCATCCCCAAAGCGCTTTTCCTATGTTTTAGCGCTTCATTTTTTTATTCCTGAAACGCAAGATCACCCCTTTTTTTTTCCCCGGGGGTTACCCATAGATAAAATAGGTTAAAAAATGTCTGAAATTGGTAAAGAAAATTTTCTTGCCCCCCTTTTTAAATTGAAATTTTTTGACGATTCCCCCGCCCCAAAATTTCCCTGTAAAAAACTGCCCTTTTTGGGGGGTTGTTGTTGAATCGAGTTTCTTTTTTAAAAAGAAAGACGGCGAGCCTGGCAAAAATAATTAATCCGCCCTAAGTCGGGAAAATTTGACAGAAAAGGAATTTGATCTGCATAAATTATTTAGATTTTTATTTGGAAACAAAATATTCCGTTTATTTCCCTTCCGCCAAAGGGCTTTTTTTCAGTTTTTTTATGGGGGTTAAGAATCCCCCATATTTTTGGGTCCCCCCATTTTTAAAAACAAAATAAAAAGTTAATTTTTTAAAAAAAACATGGCAAAAATTTTGAAGGTAAAGATTTTTATGATGTTTTTTATCCTGGAGACAAACATGAGTAAAATTGACCCCTTTTGGGCACAGCATCGCTAAAACGTTTCTCAATGAAAAGGGGTAAATTTAAACGGGAAAGTCCCGGTCGGAGAAATTTTTAAAAAATTTTTTGGTCAAGCCCTCCCGAATTTATGGGACCCAAATGTTTTTGAATTTAAAAGAGGGGTCTTTTTGTCTGAAAAAAACGATCAAGGGAAACTTGTTCGGTTTACAACTAACCCGCCCCAATCAATTTTTTTTTTTTACCCGTGGGTTCATTAAAAATTTGATCATTTGGAAAAAATCAAAATCCCCCCCTTGGCATTGTAGCCCAAAAATTTTTTTGGGAATGCAGTTGCTAAACTTCAAAACACATTAAAAAGGAACCCCCGACAGAAAACCCAAATTGCAAAACATGGAATTTTAAATTTTTAAAATTTCAATCGCGGGGGCGAATTAATAAATAAAATTGAAGCAAAAAAACCAGTTTTTCAGAAGAAAAAAGCTTTTAAAAAAACAATTAATGATTCCCCATTCCCTTTTTGCAGAATTTTTTCCCTTTGGTTTCGTACTTTAAAAAACCAAATCAGAGGCAAAATTAAAAAACCCTTTTTTAGCAAAACTAGGTAAAACTAGATGGGCTTTATAAAAAGGGGAAAAAAAAAAAATCGTTGAGGTGATAAACCCCAAAACTTAGGCCTGATATTAAAAAAGAATAACCCAAAGACTAAAAGTTTTTTGAAAAGGGGAGATCAGCAAGACTAGAAGTTACGACTACAAACCGGCCTATTACGAACTCAAGTAAAAGGAATAAGAAAAAACTATCGAAAAAATTTTATTGAAAAAGAAACGCTGCAAAAAGAATAAAAACATTGTTTGGAGCGGGGTAACTTTTGAAAGGCGTTATAACAGCCTTAGGAAATTTTCAATAAATACAATGGTGATGGCTATTACAGGGCGGCGGTGGGTTTAAAGCCCTTTTCCTCCCCCTCCATCGCCCCCATCGCCCCCTGATAAAACATGGGAAAAAAAAACTTTAAACATCTTGCTAGGGTTTTTTAAAAAAATTAGCAGGGAAAGCTTTTAGACTCTTTTCCAGGAAAATTGGGGAGTTTTGTCAGGGGCTTTTTGTTTACTGCAAGAAAATAGGGGGTTTATGGCCCCCAGCAACCCTTTTGGAAAATTAGTTCTTGTAATAGTTGGGTTTCATTTTGTAAAATTAAAAAAAAAAAAAATAATTCCCCGCCTTAATTCCAAAAACAAGCGCTGTCTTTTCATTTCTTTGGGCATCGCGGGAAAGAGTGCGAGCTTTGTGAGTCTTCAATGATTTTTGGGGTTTTGGGCTTCGGGGAAATTTGGGTGCTTAACTTGGGTTTTTCTTTTTTTGTTTGTAATATTACTTTACTCAGAATTTATGTCGTTTTTTCCCCAAACCCTTTTGTTTCCCTTGCCCCGCTATAAGAAATTTATTATTATAGTTTATTATTGTTTCCTTTCTGGGGAAATCTGAGGTCAGGGAAAGGGGCATGTATAAACCAGTGCCTCAGCAAGTTACTTTCACTTGCGTATTGTAAAACATGTTGGTAACCCTTTTAATACTTGAAGGTTTAAAACAACTGTAGTTTTAAAGGCGTCCTTAAAATTTTCTAAGGGATTTTTTTTTGTGCATCAAAGCCAGTAGAAGGATTAGTTTGCTCGATCTTTACCCGGGCTTGCGAACTCCAGCAACAAAAACGTAAGTACGAAAAGAGTCGTTTTTTTCGTCTTTTCCCGCCCTAGTTGGGGCCCTTGGGAAAGGGGCTATGTTAATTTTTGTCCCCCTGCTGTTTTATGCTCTTGCTGTAGGGACCCGGGTCAACGTTGTGCCAAAAAAAAAAAGTTTTGAAAGGGAGGATGCCCCGTTTAGTTATACTTTTGTGGTTTCCCCCAAAAAAAGGTCGCCTAGGCCAGATTATGGGTTTCCCCTTTTGTCTTAAAGGGCCCGTCTTGATGTTAATATTGAATTTTGGTTTTCAGATCCTTTCAAAAGCCTTCATGTTTTATCTGTTGCTGAGGGGGATTTTTAAAAGGGTTTTTCATTTGGTAATGGGGGCTTGCGGTTTAGTCAAATTACGTCTGAAGGGTTTTAGAAAAGAAAAACTGTACCTGAAACCCCCCAAAGGGGGTTTGGGGATTTAAAAGATAGCATTTCGACATCCACACCCCGTTTGATGCGCAAAAAACAGCCAAAATTTAAACTGGTTCTGATTTAAAATGATCGGATTTAAAAACCCCCGTTTCTTGTTTTGGTCGTTTTTCAAAGGGGGGGGTTTAAAATATTGCTTTTTTGGAGTATCACCTTTTTTGAAAAGAAAGGGAGTTGGGTCACAGCAAAGTCAGAGTATCAAATTTTCTATATTTTTAAATTGTAGTGCGGCCCCAAAAGAATATTTTGCCCCCAGTAATTTGAATGCAATCCCTTTTTTAAATTTTTTTTTTAAAAAAAGTTTGTAAAAAATAACAACTAAGGGCCGTTCCCTTTGTTTTTGAACCGCTGTTGGGAAAAAGTTGCGGGAAACCCAAAAAGGTCGACTCCCTGAAAATTTACAAATCTTTTGGTTTTAAATTTTAAGTGAAACAAAAAAGAAAATAATAAGATTCAAAAAATTGACAAAAAAAGGGGTAAAAATTTGCCCGTTAACAAAAAAAATTTATGGTTATTCGGGTTTTTTCAAATAAAAGAAGGGAATGAGTAACTTTGACATTACTCTTAAAATTTAAAAAAATGCAAAACCCAAAAAACCCAAAATTAAAAATTCCAAAAACCCGAAGAAGCAAAATTTCTTTTTTGATAAAGAGCAGTAAAAAAAATGTTTGGCTTTGGGGGTAAACTCGGAGGACACTCAAAGATTTATTTTTAAAACCAGACAAAAAAATATTATGAGGGGGAAAAATTCCCCTCCCATCTTGCCTACTTTCATTTCTTATGTTCATTTGGACGAGTGAGCACTAAAGAAAAATTATATGATGGAAGGCCCCTTTAACTGTTTTAAGAGCTCTTCCATCGGGAAAATGCTAACTTGCGAAATTTTGAAAAAAATTTTACAATTCCTAATTTTTCAGTTTTTTAAAAAATTAAATTTGGGGGGGGGTTGGGGGGCCCTTTTTTTTTAAAGAACAACAAAACAGGGAAAATTTGAAAATGTGATTAACCCGCAATTTTTTTTGGAAATTTAAAAAAATTAAAATGTACTAAAAAAAGTCGCCCCCGGGGGCCCGGGAAAAAGGGTGTTACCCTTAACGCCCGTGAGGTGTTTTAACTTTTTTAAAATTTAAAGGGCCTTTTCCCGACGTTGCGGACTTTGAACAGAACGGCGGGGAAAAAAGGCATTTGTATGGTTTTGAGTACACTAAAGTTTGGGGATTATAAAACCCCAAAAAAGGTTTAGACAACAAAAGGTTTTCCCCAAAAATTGAGCAATACGCAACTGAGGGAAATTTTTGTTGGCCAGTATGAATTTTAAAATAGGGTTTGAAAACCTGACTCAAATGGCACTTTTGAAACCCTAAATTTTGAATGGGGGAAAAAAAATTTTAATTTATAAGCCCATTTACATATTTTAGCCGTTTAAAAAAAATTTTTAGAAAAAACATTCAACTGGCCCTTTACAGTTAAATCTTATGCCAGACGACAATAGCCCGGGAAAGAAATTGAAATAACGCCGTAAAGGGAAAAAAAAAAAAATCCTCCCCAGAAAAAAAAGTTTTAAAAAAGCTTTTACAAAAAATTTCAGTTTTTTCCCAAACCCGAAAATTAGGAGACACGTTCCCATGGTATTTGAATTTTTTGGCTTTAAAGATGTGGAGAGGGATGGGGTTGTGGGCGTTAGTGACGTCCTTATAAAAGGAATTAATATTAGCTGGCAAAACTTAGACGTTAAACGCCTTAACGTTGTTGTCGTCGTTCTTCACAATGGCGAGGATATTAAGATCATAACAACAAGTAACAAAATCAATGTTGACTTAAATAGAAACAATCTTACAGAACTAAATTGGATTAATCTTACACATTTAGGCCTCGTAGGGTTTTATTATACTGAACAAGTTTTGACAGAGAGTATGATAAAAATAATAACTGGATTAGATTAAATTCTGCTATAAAACTATGGAGCAGTTAAACTTTATGACAAAAACTCCTCATTGCTCATTAATTTGTGGGCAAACTGGTTGTGGAAAAACAATATTTATCCTCAACCTGTTACAAACAGTTTATCGTTATAATTTTAATCATATTGTGGTTTTCTGTCCAACACTTAAATGGAACAAAGCATATCATAATAGAAGGTTTATATGGACAGATGATGAAATATATTTAGTTGATCCCAGCAATAAACTGAGTGAGTGTTTAGAACAGTTTTATAAAACTGTTTGAAGGAACGCAGACACTATTTATTATAGATGACTGTTCGGCAGAAAGAGATAGTTAAAAAGAGAAACACTTTGTCGAAACTAGCTTTCAGCGGAAGACATGCTAGGATAAGTGTGTGGATTTTATGCCAGAAATATAACTCGGTTTTAAAAGACTTTAGAGAACAGTTAAAGACTGTAGTTTTATTTCACATGAAAGACAGAGACTCATTTGAAGAATGTTTGCGCGAAAATGATGTTATTGAAATGACCAGGAAAAACATAGGATTAAACAAAAACTGAAATCTGAAAAGTTTAGTAAATTAGTATTAAAAACGGATAAACCCTGCACAGTATGTTTGTTTGTAGATAATCGTTATTTTTTGGTTATTGAAGTCTTACTTGTCAGAGAACAGTAATATGCTGATTCTAGGTCACTTTCACCCGAAAACTGGGTGAGGGTTGAAAGTGGCGTAGAACAGACATTTATCTGTTTCTCTCACCCTAACCCCACAACCCATACACCCCACACCATTCCACCCTATCCCACAACCCATTACACCCCACACCATTCCACCCTATCCCACAACCCATACACCCCACACCATTCCACCCTAACCCCACAACCCATACACCCCAACCCATTCCACCCTATCCCCACAACCCATACACCCCACACCATTCCACCCTATCCCCACAACCCATACACCCCACACCATTCCACCCTATCCCCACAACCCATACACCCCACACCATTCCACCCTATCCCCACAACCCATACACCCCACACCATTCCACCCTATCCCACAACCCAGACACCCCACACCATTCCACCCTATCCCACAACCCATACACCACACACCATTCCACCCTATCCCCACAACACAGACACCCCACACCATTCCACCCTATCCCCACAACCCAGACACCCCACACCATTCCACCCTATCCGCACAACCCAGACACCCCACACCATTCCACCCTATCCCCACAACCCATACACCCCACACCATTCCACCCTATCCCCACAACCCAGACACCCCACACCATTCCACCCTAACCCCACAACCCATACACCCCACACCATTCCACCCTATCCCCACAACCCAGACACCCCACACCATCCTCCACCCTATCCCCACAACCCATACACACCACACCATTCCACCCTATCCCCACAACCCATACACCCCACACCATTCCACCCTATCCCCACAACCCATACACCCCACACCATTCCACCCTATCCCCACAACCCAGACACCCCACACCATTCCCCCTATCCCCACAACCCAGACACCCCACACCATTCCACCCGATCCCCACAACCCAGACACCCCACACCATTCCACCCTATCCCCACAACCCATACACCTCACACCCATTCCACCCTATCCCCACACCCAGACACCCCACACCATTCCACCCTAACCCCACAACCCATACACCCCACACCATTCACCCTATCCCCACACCCAGACACCCCACACCATTCCACCCTATCCCCACAACCCATACACCCCACACCATTCCACGTCATCCCCACACCCAGACACCCCACACCATTCCACCTTATCCCCCACAACCCATACACCCCACACAAATTCCACCTTATCCCCACAACCCATGCACCCCACACCATTCCACCTATCCCCACAACCCAGACATCCCACACCATTCCACCCTATCCCCACACCCAGACACCCCACAACCATTCCACCTTATCCCCACAACCCATTCAACCCACACCATTCCACCTTATCCCCACAACCCATACACCCCACACCATTCCACCCTATCCCCCACAACCCAGACAACCCACACCATTCCACCCTATCCCCACAACCCAGACACCCCACACCATTCCACCTTATCCCCACAACCCAGACACCCCACACCATTCCACCTCATTCCCAAACCCGACACCCCACACATTCCACCCTATCCCCACAACCCAGACACCCCACACCATTCCACCATCCCCACAACCTATACAGCCCACACCATTCCACCCTATCCCCACAACCCAGACACCCACACCATTCAACCCTATCCCCACAACCCAGACACCCCACACCATTCCACCTCATCCCCACAACCCAGCCACCCCACACACCATTCCACCCTAATCCCACAACCCATACACCCCACACCATTCCACCCTATCCCCACAACCCAGACACCCCACACCATTCACCCTATCCCCACACCCAGACATCCACACCATTCCACTCATCCCTACAACCCATACATCCCACACCATTCCACCCTATCCCCACAACCCATACACCCCACACCATTTCCACCTATCCCCACACCCAGACTCCCCACACCATTCCACCCTATCCCCACAACCCAGACACCCCACACCATTCCACCCTATCCCCACAACCCATACACCCCACACCATTCCACCCTATCCCCACAACCCATACACCCCACACCATTCCACCCTATCCCACAACCCATACACCCACACCATTCCACCCTATCCCCACAACCCATACACACCACACCATTCCACCCTATCCCCACAACCCATACACCCCACACCATTCCACCCTATCCCCACAACCCATACACCCCACACCATTCCACCCTATTCCCACAACCCATACACCCACACCATTCCACCCTATCCCCACAAACCCTTACACCCCACACCATTCCACCCTATCCCCACAACCCAGACACCCCACACCATTCACCTATCCCCACAACCCAGACACTCCACACCATTCCACCCTATCCCCACAACCCATACACCCCACACCATTCCACCCTATCCCCACAACGCAGACACCCCCACACCATTCCACCCTATCCCCACAACCCAGACACCACACACCATTCCAACCCTATCCCAACAACCCAGACACCCCACACCATTCCACCCTATCCCCACAACCCAGACACCCGACACCATTCCACCCTATCCGCACAACCCAGACACCCCACACCATTCCACCCTATCCCCACAACCCATACACCCCACACCATTCCACCCTATCCCACAACCCAGACACCCCACACCATTCCACCCTAACCCCACAACCCATACACCCCACACCATTCCACACTATCCCCACAACCCAGACACCCCACACCATTCCACCCTATCCCCACAACCCATACACCCCACACCATTCCACCCTATCCCCACAACCCATACACCCCACACCATTCCACCCTATCCCCACAACCCATACACCCCACCCATTCCACCCTATCCCCACAACCCAGACACCCCACACCATTCCCCCCTATCCCCACAACCCAGACACCCGACACCATTCCACCCGATCCCCACAACCCAGACACCCCACACCATTCCACCCTATCCCCACAACCCATACACCCACACCATTCCACCCTATCCCCACAACCCAGACACCCCACCACCATTCCACCCTAACCCACAACCCATACACCCCACACCATTCCACCCTATCCCCACACCCCAGACACCCCAACACCATTCCACCCTATCCCCACAACCCAGACACCCCACACCATTCCACCTTATCCCCACAACCCATACACCCCACACCATTCCACCTCATCCCCACAACCCAGACACCCCACACAATTCCACCCTATCCCCA
>CM031598.1:121124843-121127343 GCA_018398815.1 Conus ventricosus
CAAGCTACGTGCATGTGTACAGCAGTTAGTGACCCCTAAGCTATAGACATGGGTGTGCGTTGGTGTGTGGGGGGGGGGGGGGGGGGGGTTAGAAATCAAGGCGTGCGGGGAGCTGCAGTCATGTTGCTTCATCTTTACTACTAACATTTTAAAGTATAATAATGTTAAAAAAACAACAACGAAAAATGAAAATCATCTGAAAAGCATAGGGAAATAGATACTGCAAAATGGACGGCTTGTGTCCTGTCTGGATAGTGCGTACAGTCTTATTATCTCGTTGCCAAATTTACAGTAGTTGAAAAAAAAGCAGCGAATTGTGGCAGTAAGGAAAAGAGTAAAGAGACACGTTTTTAGAGCGAAGGGTGGATACTAAGCCTTTAGAGCGAAGGGTGGATACTGAGCCTTTAGAAAAAAACCCAGAAGGGAACAGAAAAACAGCGGATGACAGTGAAAAAAATATGCCAAGTGAAAAGTCGAGGAGAGTGAATGGAAAGAGGAAATTGTCGGCGCAAAACTTCAAGGAGCGGGAATATAACTGACACTGAAAGAGTTGCAGATATTCCCAGGAAGCGTACATGTTCTTAGAAGTAATTTCTTTGCGTCCTGGAAAGAGTGCGGTATACTGCAAACGTTATGTTCATGTAATACTGATCACTGTCACTGTAAACATTAGGGCATTTCTTAGATTAAAAAAGACAGAACAGAAATCTTTTTTTTTTTTTAGCCACAAGAAATTCCCTTTCACAGCGTAACATTCTTTTCACTGATCAGCGCCTTCTCGGTTCCTTCAAAGCCTCACTCGCAAATACATGAATGCTAATCACTCATTTGACGCCTGCTTACAACTGCACAACTTTTTAACCCAAAAGTGTTAATCAAGGAAAACCCTATGTCAACTGCTTACAACTGCACTACTTTGGAGCTAAAAACAAACAAACAACAACCGAGATAATCACTAACGTCACTGAAAGACAATATTTACATCATACATTCTCTCTTTCCTCCTCGAATGGATGTGTCTGTTCAAGTAGAAAACTGTAAAAAATCAATCGTTTGACAACAGATGGCTACCATAAGATGACAGCCTCCTTCACTGGAAGTAGCCGGTACAGGATGCAGACTGTCTGGTCACCACACAGGGTATTTCAGGTGTATAATGATGTAAACAGTCTGGTCATCACACGTGTTTCAGGTGTATAATGATGTCATCACACGCGTTTCAGGTGTATAATGATGCAGACTGTCTGGTCATCACACGTGTTTCAGGTGTATAATGATGCAGACTGTCTGGTCATCACACAGGGTGTTTCAGGTGTATAATGATGTCATCACACAGGGTGTTTCAGGTGTATAATGATGTCATCACACAGGGTGTTTCAGGTGTATAATGATGCAGACTGTCTGGTCATCACAGGGTGTTTCAGGTGTATAATGATGTCATCACACAGGGTGTTTCAGGTGTATAATAATGCAGACTGTCTGATCATCACACAGGGTGTTTCAGGTGTATAATGATGTCATCACACAGGGTGTTTCAGGTGTATAATGATGTCATCACACAGGGTGTTTCAGGTGTATAATGATGCAGACTGTCTGGTCATCACACAGGGTGTTTCAGGTGTATAATGATGTCATCACACAGGGTGTTTCAGGTGTATAATGATGCAGACTGTCTGGTCATCACACAGGGTGTTTCAGGTGTATAATGATGTCATAACACAGGGTGTTTCAGGTGTATAATGATGCAGACTGTCTGGTCATCACACAGGGTGTTTCAGGTGTATAATGATGTCATAACACAGGGTGTTTCAGGTGTATAATGATGTCATCACACAGGGTGTTTGAGGTGCAACAAGACAGCCCTCTTCGCACGTGTTCTGCCCACCTGCCTCATTTCCCGTTATCCTCCCAATTAGGTTTTGTTGTTTGAAGGAAGCAATCTTTGTTTTCTTCGGTCGTTCAGATTGATAACCCTTTCCAACACGCACACCACTCTATCCCTCCCCCTCCTTCCCTCCCCCTCCCCCCCCCCCCCCCCCCTCCCCCCCCCCCCCGCTTCCCGCCCACATTGCAGATGCGAGCTGTTGGATTCAGTTCATGTGACGTATTAGGGTTTTTCTTGATTTAAACTTTTGGGGGGAAACTAGGTTGTGACACGTTGTTTTCGTGTGCTTTGTTCGATCTACCTGTGAGATTTGCACCGTGTCATGGGTTTGTTCCCCTTTGTTTTACTGTCGTGGGACTTACACTGTGTCATGGCATACTGTATGTAGTTTCAGCGATGGGCGTCGGTAGGTGTGTCATCTGTTTTCAGTTGTTTTGTTTGGCTTTTAAGCCATTGGTATATCACTTTTGTTCTACGACGTCTTTTCGTCTTTGGGATTTAAATCATGGTGTGGCATTTTTAGATTGTTCCCATCGTTTATCAATGATATTTGGACAGAGTTGTGAGAGATTGTTTCTCATTTATATTCTCCATTACAATATCGTAGATTGTATT
>CM031598.1:121129843-121149843 GCA_018398815.1 Conus ventricosus
CAAAGATTCAATAGTGTATAAAACATTCAGCGCGTTAGCAATAGTAGTAGTGATGATGATGATGATGATGATGATGATGGTGATGGTGATGGTGATGATGAACATGATGATTATGATGATGATGATAATGAAAGTAATAATAGCAGAAACATAATAATGATAATGATGATAATGATGATGATGATGATAATGATAAGAAGAACAACAATAATGATGATAAAACGAGTAATGAATAATAATAATAATACTAATGATAATAATACTAATGATAATGATAACAATGGTAATAATTAGTGTACTTTTTCGGTACATCCCATGATGCAGCTCAAAGCACAGTCTTACTGGTTCCATGTATTATTTACATTTGCCTCAGAAGCCGCTTAGACGGGAAAAGGCGGATCGATCGAATCAATACATCATATATCTTCGTCCCATAGTGCCTCTCTGTACGTCTCCCCAGTGTGTTGTTGTGCTCGGAAGGAACACTAAATACCCCCAAAGGAAAGATATCCAGATGAGATGCCATACATCCAGCAAAGAGCAGATACTGGGATGGAATGTCACATATCAATAAAGGAAAGATATCTGGATGGAAATACATGTATCAATAAAGCAAAGACATCTGGATGACATATCACATGCGAATAAAGGAAAGATGTCTTGATGGCCTGTCATATATGAACAAAATATAGATACTGTACCTAGCTGGATAACATGCCACATATCAATAAACCAAAGATATCTGGATGACATGTCACATATCAATAAACCAAAGATACCTGGATGACATGTCACATATCAATAAACCAAAGATATCTGGATGACATGCCACAATATCAATAAAGGAAAGATACCTGGATGACATGTCACATATCAATAAAGGAAAGATATCTGGATGACATGTCACACTGGATGGCATGTCACATATCAATAAAGGAAAGATATATATGGATGACATGTCACATATCAATGAATGAAAGATTTCTGGATGACATGTCACGTATCAATAAACGAAAGATATCTGGATGACATGTCACATAATAGTGAAGGAAGAATACCTGGATAGTTGATCACATATGCAATAAAGGACAAATTCTTGAATAGCACGTCACGTATCAGCGAAGGAAAGACAATCGATGGTCCTTCACGAGCGATGATGACGTCAGTAACACCGTAGGTGGTAGGCAGCTCAAGGTTGGATATTCACCCCAAATTCCAATTGCACACCTTCTTGCTGTTAAACAAAGGCTAATTTCGTTTGTTTTTTTATCAGCCGGTGTTTGAGCTTCTGAAGCATGAAGTATAGAGCATTATCCTTGTTTATCAAAACCAAGTGATCTTGATATCCGACGGAAAAAAAACACCCTTACAGAAGAGAGAATAAAAAGATGCAAGTTCACCAAGAGAAAATTACTAAAAACAAATGAAAACACGTCGGTGGGCCTTAAAACAAGTAATGTATAAGCATGCTGGTGAAATGTTATGCATCATGTGAGAAGAAGCAGTATAAACGGGGACGGAATGTTCGCAGCAGACGGGGCACAGCCCTAAACTTAAACACACCAATAAAGTGTAGAAGGTCAAAGAGCAACCCCCCCTGAGGACTTCGTCTCTCACCGACCCTTCCGACCCCGTCCCAGCACTTTCTCTCCACCCCCCCCCCCCCCCCCCCCCCCCTGCGCCTCTCCTCCCCGTTCCCCAAATTCCCCAGGCTCAGCAAGGTGCCTGGGGGTGTCACGCATTCCCCCGTGCAGCCCTGCCTGAACCCAGCATGAAATTGCCTTCATCGTGCTCTATCATGCCGAGACGGCCAAGTTCTCACGCGGCTCGGATCTCGATTCGGTTGACAGCTCGTGCACCGGAAGTAGTGACGTCGAGGCGCGGGCTATCCCGGGAGGGGAGAGGGTAGCAGGTCGGTGCAGGCGCGTGCGTGAGAGTGCAGAGCACGTGATCAAAGAGCTAAAAATAAGTGATGGAAGCGAGCGAGTCCAGATTGCAGGCTACACACCTGAAAAGAAACACAGGAAGGTCGGTGAATACAGTCCTAGAGAGCAGGCTACACACCTGAAAAGAAACACAGGAAGGTCGGTGAATACAGTCCTAGAGAGCAGGCTACACACCTGAAAAGAAACACAGGAAGGTCGGTGAATACAGTCCTAGGGAGCAGGCTACACACCTGAAAAGAAACACAGGAAGGTCGGTGAATATAGTCCTAGAGAGCAGGCTACACACCTGAAAAGAAACACAGGAAGGTCGGTGAATACAGTCCTAGAGAGCAGGCTACACACCTGAAAAGAAACACAGGAAGGTCGGTGAATATAGTCCTAGAGAGCAGGCTACACACCTGAAAAGAAACACAGGAAGGTCGGTGAATACAGTCCTAGAGAGCAGGCTACACACCTGAAAAGAAACACAGGAAGGTCGGTGAATATAGTCCTAGAGAGCAGGCTACACACCTGAAAAGAAATACAGGAAGGTCGGTGAATACAGTCCTAGAGAGCAGGCTACACACCTGAAAAGAAACACAGGAAGGTCGGTGAATACAGTCCTAGAGAGCAGGCTACACACCTGAAAAGAAACACAGGAAGGTCGGTGAATATAGTCCTAGAGAGCAGGCTACACACCTGAAAAGAAACACAGGAAGGTCGGTGAATACAGTCCTAGAGAGCAGGCTACACACCTGAAAAGAAACACAGGAAGGTCGGTGAATATAGTCCTAGAGAGCAGGCTACACACCTGAAAAGAAACACAGGAAGGTCGGTGAATACAGTCCTAGAGAGCAGGCTACACACCTGAAAAGAAACACAGGAAGGTCGGTGAATATAGTCCTAGAGAGCAGGCTACACACCTGAAAAGAAACACAGGAAGGTCGGTGAATATAGTCCTAGAGAGCAGGCTACACACCTGAAAAGAAACACAGGAAGGTCGGTGAATATAGTCCTAGAGAGCAGGCTACACACCTGAAAAGAAACACAGGAAGGTCGGTGAATATAGTCCTAGAGAGCAGGCTACACACCTGAAAAGAAACACAGGAAGGTCGGTGAATATAGTCCTAGAGAGCAGGCTACACACCTGAAAAGAAACACAGGAAGGTCGGTGAATACAGTCCTAGAGAGCAGGCTACACACCTGAAAAGAAACACAGGAAGGTCGGTGAATACAGTCCTAGAGAGCAGGCTACACACCTGAAAAGAAACACAGGAAGGTCGGTGAATATAGTCCTAGAGAGCAGGCTACACACCTGAAAAGAAACACAGGAAGGTCGGTGAATACAGTCCTAGAGAAACACAAAACTAAGACTAGAACTACAACATACTCGGCTGGCTGTGTACTCTGCTCTGTTAAAGAAAGTTTTTCTTTTTTTTAGTCGAAACATATTTTTAGCGTGTTTAAACAACAAGTAAGATTCTGCCCCATAATGTCCTATCGATTACAAACCAGCGGCATTTCCGACTGAAAGCCGAAGTTGAAATTCTATGTGTGGCGTACTGAGAACAAAAGACCAGTAACTTGTTTCAGGCCGTTAGAGCATGATAACAATGGCAGACACTAACTTCTCCGTGCTCATGCCAAGAGCATGATAACAATGGCAGACGCTAACTTCTCAATCCCACAGGCTTCACTAGAAGGTAAACATGGATCCAGTCCTAACTCTCTGTCTAACTTCTTTCTGCTTGCTACAGTGGAGAGTGGACACAAAGTCTTCCGCCCAAGACCGTACTACAAGGTAAGGGGAGGGTGGGTATGTATCCCACTATAACTCCCCGTCAAAGACCTTTCTACACAGTACAGTGGGGAGGGTGGAGATGTGTCTGGCCCTCCCTGCCAGTTCAGCTCCATTCTACAGGGTAAAATAGAGGGTGGACATCATCGCACCATGATTCTCTGTCCGACACCATCCTACACATTAAAAAATGAACATGTATCTCGCCATGACTCCCTGTCCTACACCATTATAGAGGGCAAAGCAGAGAGTGGACATGTCTTACTAGGATGCTCAGTCCAAGACCATCCTCTATCTTATGGTTGAGTGTGGCCACACCTTTCTGGCCAGACTGTCCTGTAGGGCACATTGGAGGTGGGCAATGTGTCTGGCCGTAACCGTCTGTCCGATTCCTTTGTACAGAGTAGAGTGGAGGATGGACATGCATTCAGCCGTCACTCTTTGTGGGAGACCATGGCGCAGGGCACGGTGGGGAGTTGACGGTGTCACAGAGACAGACCAATGACGTTCTGGATGGATGATGGGTTGACGGTGTCACAGAGACAGACCAATGACGTTCTGGATGGATGATGGGTTGACGGTGTCACAGAGACAGACCAGTGACGTTCTGGATGGATGATGGGTTGACGGTGTCACAGAGACAGACCAGTGACGTTCTGGATGGATGATGGGTTGACGGTGTCACAGAGACAGACCAGTGACGTTCTGGATGAATGATGGGTTGACGGTGTCACAGAGACAGACCAGTGACGTTCTCGGTGGACTGATGGGTTGACGGTGTCACAGAGACAGACCAGTGACGTTCTGTATGGATGATGGGTTGACGGCGTCACAGAGACAGACCAGTGACGTTCTGGATGGACTGATCAGATCACCTCTGCTCTCTTTGGCATGACCGTGGGTTTGCAGGTAGTGGTGTTACTCAGAGCCCGAACATCCGCGACGGCAACCTATGGTTTACTTTATCGGCAACCTATGGTTTTCTTTATCGGCAACCTATGGTTTACTTTATCGGCAACCTATGGTTTTCTTTATCGGCAACCTATGGTTTACTTTATCGGCAACCTATGGTTTAGTTATCAATCTGGTCTAAAATGAAGATTGTGGATGTGTAGAATCAGAAATTCCGAGTCCAACAAAGCATGTTTCAAAATATGCCTCGAGGTAAACGGCTGTCTACTTTGTATGACGTGTGTGGCAATGGCGATTGATGCTACTGTTGATCTATATCTACTGTTGCAATGGACGCATTGGTTACCTCTGCTAACGTTAGGTTTTCAGCCACATGTGTTTGTGTGTGTGTGTCTGTCAGCAAGATCACGTTCAAACTGATGGTCACCAAGCTTGATGGCAACATGGTGTACAACCTTGGGACCCACCCCTTGGGACCCACCCGTTAATGTTTGATGAGGATTCAGACCAAAGAATGGATCCAGGGGCGCGGGTGGGGTGGGAGGAGGAAGAATCTACCTTCTTTACAATAACGAGGTACGACATTTTCGGTCTTTTCGTGAAGTTCTCAAGAAAGAATGCAAGAATCTGACTGGCCACGATCAGATTACAAGATGTCATTATATCTGCCAATCTAAAGAATTTGGCGAGGATCCGAAGAACAACGTAAATAGCATTCATAATAGGGCGGATGTTGGGGCGGGTGAGAGAGGTGTTGAGAGGGAGGGGTGCGAAGGCTGCTATTGTTCGTCGCAGAGCGGTGTGCTGTCTTGAGTGCCAGATGTAAATGTTCCTCAGCTTACCGATTTTACAACAACAAACAAACAAAAACACTGGCAAATATCACTAGAAAAAAAAATCATGGCTAAATGTATTCGTAACATATCAAACCTGTCTTCCAATCGATTCCCGTTTGGTTTCTGTTATTTTTTTCTTTCCTTTCTTTTCTTTCTTTCTTTCTTTCTTTTTATTTATTTCTTTATTTATTTATTTATTTTTTTATTTATTTTATCTATTTTTTTTTGGTTCCCAATGTTTCCATTGTCTGAAATATACTTGGCCCCTTTGGCGCAAAAGTTTTTACAAAGCCTGAATACAAAGATGATGCATCAGATGTAGTCGAATACAAAGATGATGGCATCAGATGTAGGTCTAAATACAAAAGATGATGGCATCAGTTTGTAGTGAAGCGTCTCTTTGACTGAATACAGGGGATGATGGCACAGATGTAGTGAAGCGTCCTTTGACTGAATACAAAGATGAGGCATCAGATGTAGTGAAACGTCTCTTTGACTGAATACAAAGATGATGGCATCAGATGTAGTGAAACGTTCTCTTTGAATACAAAGATGATGGCATCAGATGTAGTGAAACGTCTCTTTGACGGGTTTTCAAAGTAATTCCAGCAACATGGACATCACCTAGGTGAGCTACACATAAGCAAAAAACAAACAAGAGTTTGGGGGTACACTAACCTTTCAAACAATTCCTGTAAACAGTTTTAGTAAATGACCCCTCCAGATTTAAGGACTATTCCACAAAAAATCCTTAAGATTTACAAGGAACATCCCTTTCTGGTAGATGTTTTGCAACGGAGAGGAAAAAATTACCTAAGTGAATAAAACGCCCAATCATTGCCCAAGTAGATATAAGCCAGTATTAAAATGGCCCCTCCAAAATTTAAATTGCCCCATAAATATATTCCAGTCGGCCCCTGCGAAATATCGCCACGGTAGATACAAGCCGTTATAGGTGGGGCCCCCCCAAAAATATTGCCCTCGTAGAAATACGCCGTTATAGAGATGGCCCCTCCAAAATTTCCCCCGTAGATAAAAGCCGGTTATAGAGATGGCCCCTCTAAAAATCCCCCCCCCCCCCTAATATAACCCCGGTTTTTAAAAATGGCCCCTCCAAAATATTGCCCCCGCAGATATAAGCCAGTTTATAGAGGTGGCCCCTCCAAAATATTACTCCCGTAGATATAAACCAATTTTAGAGTTGCCCATTCCAAAATGATGCCCCCGTAGATTTTTGTTCCAGTGGAGGTAGAACCTCCAATATTGCCCCCAAGTACAAATAAATAAGATATAGATTTGTCCCCTCAAACGTAATACCTCCATAGAAGGGGTTTTTTTTTTAATTATAAAGAATACCCCTCCAAAATATTGCCGCCAAGACCTACGTCAGTCTTAGAGTAGGCTGTTCCAATGCTCTGTCCCAGTCTCATGATAAAAAACCAGTTTTAAAGAACAGACTGCTCCGCCACAAGCATTGCCTAAGAAGCCCGACAGCCAGACATCAAGATGGGTCATCCACTAAGCTCAGTAGCTACCACAAAAAAGATTTGTCAGACTTCTCCTTTCCAATCTTCTCATGTCTGTAAAGAATCACAGAGCGCTTCAACCACACCCACACGAAAAAAAAGCAAGTCACACACGTGGATCCACACGCACACCCTCACAAGCCCTCCTCCCTTTCCCCCACTCTCTCCCCTCACCTCCTACCACACCGGGTATCCGGGGCGCGTCCCACTCTCACAGGCCTGACCCGTGGAACAGCTGGGGAGCACATGTCTTCATGGTGTTTGGAACGTCCCATACAACTGATGCTGACACTGCTTAAAGGTATCGTTGGATCTGTTCATACTGCCGTGAAAAGAGACAATTATATAATCCCTTTTTTAAAATACACCACGCAGGGCACGCACACGCAACACACACACACACACAAAACGTAATACCTCCATAGATATGGGTTTTTTTAAATTATAAAGATACCCCTCCAAAAATTGCCGCCAGAGACCTACGTCAGTCTTAGAGTAGGCTGTTCCAATGCTCTGTCCCAGTCATCATAAATACAAACCGCTATAGACCCATTTCTAGCTATAGACCCATTTCAGTCCACGCCCTCAAAACTGGAAAAGTCATGGAAAAATAAAAAATTTTAGAATGGCCTATTACTGTGATAAAAATGATGTATTTTCTTCACATCAATCTGGATTTAGAAAAGGACGAAGTACAATTGATCACCTGACAACGACTAACTACTCAAATTAAGAAACAGTTTTGCTAAAACTTTAAAAAAAGTGTCCTTGCTTCCTTCTTTGATCTTACTAAAAGCTTACGATAGAGTGTGGCACAGCCGATTATTATATAAATTAAAACAAATTGGTCTTTCTGGTCACGTCTACAATTATGTGAAATCATTTTTAAGTGGGAGACACTTGCCCAAAAGTTGGTGTGACTTTATCATCCTCAAGATCTAAAAAATATGGGAATTCCACCAAGGTTCTATAATCTCCCCATTGTTATTCATGTAATGCTATATGACTTATATACATGTTTTTCATCATATACCAAGTAGCTCAATATGCTGATGACATTGCAATATGGATTAATGTATCTTTAAAGAAAAGAACAAATTACGTCACATAATTAGATATTAAAGAAGCCTTTCACACGAGCTGGATAAATTAAATAGTTAATTGCATTTGAATGGCTTTCAATTCTCTGTTGAAAGCCCACTTTTGGTTTCTCTTTAACAATGGATATAACCCAAGAAACCCTGCCTATATTCTTCTGGGGGGACGGGAATTTTTTATAAACTTGAAGTAAAATTTTTAGGTGTCCTACTTAAAACCAAAACTAAACTGGAAAAAACATATGACTCAATTGTTACTAAAGCAGTTAAAAGTTTGAATTTTCTAAAAATTGTCATCATTCTCCATGGGGACAGTATCCAAAAGTTTTGTTGCATTTAGCAACCAGTCTTGTACATCAAGATTGACTTACGGACAGGAAGAAATTCTTTTCTGCTTCGCGATCTTATTTAAAGAAACTTCAAAGAATTGACGTAAACTGTAAAGTTGGCCCGGGTGTACCTGTGCAACACTAAGTCCTCTGAAGCTTATAAATAGCGGGCCTTTTGCCACTTGATGAAAAAGGAAAATAAGTTCGTAAAATATGTAGTGAGAGGGATTGCGGTGGACGCCCTTTGAAGAGTTAAATACACGATCCGACATTGATTTTTCGAAAAATGCACAAAAAATTCAAATTTAGACGTTTCAGACGTTTTTAATTCATCAAAGATTGACCCATAACGAGGTACGCCTCGCGTACGGGTTTTCCGCCGGTACCCCCTTGGGAACTAACGGAATTTAAACAGTTAACATTTTTTCTTCTGATCTAAATAAAGCGATTTCGCCGCCATGTTTTTAGCAGCATCTGTCAAAATTGACATGGAAGAAAAGTTTAAACTAACAATTTGAAAGTAAACACTGACGGCTCAGTTCTTGATGATGGAAATGCGGATCTGGCTTTGTAATTCCAGATTGCAAAGCTGAAAAATCAATTATTTAGGTAAGGGTCATTCCATATTTACAGCTGAACTAGTTGCTTCCTGATGGCATTAAATTTTTTAAATTTTCCCTTTGCCAGTCTCAATATTTAAATATCCGTTTTGTGTTGATTCACAGTCAGTATTAAAAAGTTTGTATTGTTTTGAAAATTCACAAAGAGAGGAATTATTATTTGAGATTAAGTACATTTTGCACTGTCTTTACATGAAAAGGGACTAAGTTGTATTTTCTTGGGTTCCATCGCACACCTCCTTCGTTTTTAATGATCAAGCAGATAGAGCAGCAAAAGGGGAGCAAAGAATATATTTGGTAGTATTAAGGTTGATTGTCCTTTTATCATACAAGGAAATTAATCATATAATCGAGAGGATTTCTGGGGTCAATACAGTTCCCTTTTCAAAACCTCGTCAGCAAACTCTGTCAAACTTTGTGTCAATTAGCCGACCGGGTTTTAAACCTACTTTTAGACTTTTATGTAATTCCCTACGAACCAAGTATTGCCAGACTGTTAAGTGCGTATGTCGTGGGGATCTTTCAGTTCAACATGTGATTTTTGATTGTGAACTAAAAGAAAACCCCTTTTTGAATGGTTAAAACCAAGTGCTGAAAACTGGGCATGTTTTAAAGTGTTTGACTTTTTAGATTCGTTGCCAGTTGTTTCTCTTGTTAAATTAACGAGTAACCTTTTGGAAGTCCATTAAGGAACATTTTATAATCAAATCGTAAGTTAGATTATTTTAGTTATTTTTATCTAATTTTTTATAGTTACTGTCCTACAATTCATCTATGCTTTATTTTTGTTCCATGTAACCACATCGTCCTCTTTTCTTTTATGATAAAAGTCTAAAATTGTAAACAATATGTTATTTAGACGTCTGCAATCACCTATATGTGTGACGAGACGTAAAACAGAATTCCTTCCTTACCCCACACACACACACACACACCCCACAACAACACCACACACACACCACACACACCACACACACACACACACACACACACACCCCACACACACACAGAGAGAGAGAGCTATCCACATACAGAAGAGACACAGAGAGAGGCACATTATAAAAATCACTTAATCTCTATACTGCATGTAGCAGTTAAAAAAACAATCTTCTGTGATCTGACAACAGCTCGTTTCAAATTTTAAATATAAGTTTCAGTTTCAGTTTCACAAGGAGGCGCCACGCATTCGGACTAGTCCATATACGCTACACCACATCCGCTAAGTTTGAGACCAACTACGCATGATTTGAAGCTGATGGATAAGAATTATCAACAAAGATGAGACAATTGAAGAAGAGGGTCTCGTGGCTACGACTCAGCGGATGTCTGACCTACGCATTTGCCCAACGCGCTGGTCAGACCTTGAGTACCTACCTACCATTTTTTTTTCTTCTTTTTTTTTGGGTGTACACGTGTGTGTATAATGTGTGGGCAGGGCCCATGTGTTGCGTGGGCGCATGTGTGTGGGGTGTGTGTGTGTGTGTGTTGTGTGTGTGTGTGTGTGTGTGTGTGTGTGTGTGTGCGCGCGCGCGCAGGCATGTGTGCGCGTTTGTTTTGTGTGTGTGTGGGAGTGGGGGGGGGGGGGGGGGGGGGCGTGTGTGGTGTATGTCTATGCACGTGTGTGTGTGTGTGTGTGGTGTGTGTGTGTGTGGTGGTGGGGTGTTTTGTTTTGTGTGTGTGTGTGTGGTGTGTGTGTTGTGCAGAAGGCGTGTGTATATGTATGTGTGTGTGTGTTTTGTGTTTTGTGTGTGTGTGTGTGTGTGTGTGTGTGTGTGTGTGTGTGTTGTGTGTGTGTGTGTGTGTGTGAGTGTGTGCAATTTGTGGGGTTTGTGTGAGCACCCTATCTGCAATATAGGCTATATGTGTACAATCTGTGTGTATGTGTGTGTCTTTGTATGTGGGCGTGTGCGCATGTGCGTGTGTGTGTGCATTTGTGCGCTTATGTGTATGCGTGTGTGAGCGCGCGTGTGTCCCGTGTGGCCATGCACATGCACACATGTGTATAATTTTGTGGGTAAGAACGAGCGAAAAGTACGCTCACACGTTCGTATGTGCGTGTGTGTGAGTGTGAGTGCGCGCACGCGCGCGCGCGCGCGCGCGCGCGTATGTGTGTATATGTGTGTGTTTGTGACTGCGTGAGTAATGTTCAGAGATGACTAAGGAACAAGAACAAGACCATCAATTACAGCATTCAAGTACGCGCGCATTATCGCGCGCCACACAAATTTACGCATAACAATAAGAACAACAACTCCTCCCCCTCAAACACATCCCACGCACACACACACAACACACACACACACACACACACACACACACACACACACACACCACACACACACACACACACACACACACACACACACACACACTCACACACACATTCTCTCACAACATTTACACACCAACGCTTCCACACACATGTCTGTGGACTCTCTAATTAACACGCTGCATAACCCACTAATGAACACGCGCCCCACACACACACACACACACACAACCCCCCCCCCTCATCTCTCCTCTCTCTCTCCTCTCTTTCTTCTCTCTCCCTCTCTCCTCTCCTCCTCTCTCCTCTCTCTCTCTCTCTCTCTGCCACACATACACTCACACACCAACGCTTGTACACCATGATGTCCAGGGACACTTTAATTAACATGCTGGCATCACCCACTGATGAAAACACACCCAGCGCACACACGTCTACAGTATACGCTGGGGACCCTGAAGATTCAAAGTCTTATCTCAGTTGACATGTGTTTCATCTTTTGTGTCTGTTATTGGAAAGGCCCAGTATGAGTTTGCCCCAATCTCTAGAAGTCTTTGCAGTGTTGGCCTTGAAATTGTTCCAAAAATTTTTTTTGGTTGGTGATGTTTCGTGCTCTTCGCTTAAGTCTGGATGTGCGGCCACTTCCCCTCTTGATGTTCAGATCTGAAAGAGGTCTATGGTATAGTGGCTTTGCTCTTTTTTGCTTAAGTGATTCTTCAGATTTCTTATCACATCAGGTCGGCCAAGCAGTTTAAACCAGTTTTATCGTTTCCTTGCCAGCCAGTGTGTCTGCTCTCTCGTTTCCTTTAACTCCCGCATGTTTCCAGGGCAGTACATTCATATGAGTCCCCTCCAATGAAGGCTGCACATCAAATTCATTCCAAGCAGGGTTTCCCATTCCCCCTTTTTCACTTTCTGAAATAGGTTCAGGAGTCAGTCAGTATCATGGCTTGTTGAGTTTGAAAATGGCTTATGGATGTAAGTCGTGGAGTGCTTGTGTCACTGCTTCTACCTCCATTGTTTGACTTGAAGTTGTTAAACTGTGCGCACCATTGTCTTCCTGAATAGTTCGGCCATTTTGCTTCACTGTGTTTCCCAGCCTGACTTACCTTTGGTGACAGAACCGTCAGTGTATATTTTCAATATCATCTTTTTTGCAAAGGTCTTCTACCAGCAAACTGAATTTCTGCGTTGGTTTTTGCCTTCGGGGCCCCTCGACAATGTCTTCCAAATTCTGGAGCTATGCCAATTTGGTTAGAGGTGCTTCAAGGTCTGGATAATTTCTCCCATTCCTTGGTTTCTTTGACTTCTGCTAACTGGGACACACCGCTGTATACTGTCTCCTGCCTCTCCCATCCACGATTTCCACGTCCTAGTCGGTGTCTTTTGTTTCCTTTACTGCCGCATGAAGTGGGTTTTTGGAGATTTTCAAGGCTCTGAAATATCCTTCACCTGTTCCAGCTTGTGTCTTGTTGCATTGAAGGAAAGGGCGTGCAGGGATCGCATAGTTTGAACTGGTGTGTCCTTTGTGGTTCCCAGGATCTATCTCATTGCTTATTTTGAATTCTTTTTGATTTGAGAAGGTTGCTGTTGGACCGTGTTGTAAAGCCCTAAACCATAAACCCATCACACTGAGTACAAGTGCGTGATACAGTCGGTAGAGATGGTGCTGTTCAATGCCTTAGCTGCCATTGCTTTCATGAAAGATAAGCCTTTTTTGCATTTAAGAACAATATTCTCAACATGCTTTCTAAAGGTGAATAGAAAGAATATAAAGTAGGAATCGAGATATTAATGTAAGCCAACGGGGAGAGGCTAGCGCCTGAGAAGTGAGGAGGGGCATGGGAAGGGGGGGGGGGGGGGGGTCGGAACTGAATAGCCGATCGATGTTTTGTCCCCCCTATCAGCTCAGAGACTGTCAAAAGCAACGCACCCATCACCCACCACCACTACTCACTCCTCTCTTCTGTCCCCCCCCCCCCCCCCCCTCAACCAATACTCCCACCCCTCACGTCCACCCTTTTCCCAAAATCCCTTCTCCCTCATCTCATGTAACTATAGCCCCGTGCCCTTCAAAGCACAGAGTGCAAGCCTCCAATTACCACGTTGTCCCTTTCTTTCCCTCAGCCCACCCAGCAAACCCTTCCTCTCCTGTCCACCCCCTCCCCCCCCCCCCCCCCCTCCCTCTCTCCCATTCCAGTTAATCTTGGCGGGGCCCGGAAGAGAGAGGAAATTTAAAGGACTGATTTGTCGCGCCTTGTAAAGTGGCCCAGATATAGAGGGCACACTGGTGGAAAAGCGACCCCCCCCCTTTGTGGCGCCGAGACTGGTGGTCCCACTTTGCTGCCTACCCGGGCCATTTAAAAACCCCCTGCCAGACGGGAAAAGGGGGAAAAAGGAAAGGGGGGAGGAGTCGGACAACAGCGAGGGAAAGGGTTCGTTGGAAAAACCCAGTCTGTAGCGGACTAACACGTAGTTAAAGAAAGTGTGTGTGTGTGTGGGAGGGTGAGGGGGTGGGGGGGGGGGGGGGGGGGGGGGGGGGGGGGGGGGGGGGGGGGGGGGGGGGCAACGGAGGGAGGGGCGGGGAGATAGACAGGTATTAGGAAGGGGATGGGCTAGGAATTTGATGTGGAAAGAAAGGGGGAGGGTTGTGGGGGTGGGGGAAGGTTTGAACAGTAAATAACAGCTAAGGTGTATTCTGTCACTTGCACTCTCACGTTTCCTTTTTTTTCCTCTTACTTTTTGATATTCACCCCCATCTCTCTTATATGTTCTCTCTTATCTCCAAAATGCTCCATCTGATCATATTTTCTCTTTTCTCTTTCCTGTCGTTTCTTTCCCCTTTTTCGTTAAAGTCTCTGCTTTTCGTAGTTCCCCCATGCGTTCACCGGGGGGGGGGGTTTCAAAGCTCCCGACCTTTTCTTGTTTTCCTTTCTCTTCTTTTAGCTTTCCCTACTTTCCCCCTAATCTTTTGCTATTCTTTCGTCTTTTTCCTCTCTTTCCAATAGATTTTTTCCTCTACCTTTCCCATCTTTCTCTTTGCTTCTCTACTTTTTCGACTTTTCTTTTTTTCTTCCTCCCCCCCCCCCCCCCCCCCCCCCCCCCCTTATTTCTGTTTCTTCTGTCTTTCTGTATTTGTTTCCAACTTGTCTCTAAATTGTCAGTGTTTGATAGTTTCCTTCTGTCCTTTAAAGTTTCTCTCATAAAAGTTCCCATGTTTTACTATTTTCTATCCCTCCCCCCCCCCCCCCCCCCTTTTTTCCACCCTTCTTTTTCTGTAACAACTGTGTGTGGGGGGGGGGGTGGGGGGGGGAATCACTGGAGCAACCACACTGAAGAATACTTCAACCACTTCCTCCCCGTTCTGCAGGTTGTGTGCCAAGACTGCTATCTGCACATGGCTTCCCTGTCCGTCGTGCTCCGTTGTTCTTCCATCTCTTTGTTCTTTGTTTTGTCCCTTCCTCTCCGCCTCCCAGCCTCAACAGTTCCATGCAGGACTGCACTAGCAAGGCCGTGGGAGCTCTCTGAACAATCGTATCATCGTATTTGTTGACTTGCTTGTTTGTTTTATAATCTGATGTCAGTGTATCTTTATCTGAACAATCGTATCAATCGTATTTGTTGACTTGCTTGTTTTGTTTTATAATCTGATGTCAGGTATCTTCATCTAACAATCGTATCATCGTATTTGTTTTACTTGCTTGTTTTGTTTTATAATCTGATGTCAGTGTATCTTCATCTGGCCCGACGAGCTGTTTGATGGTCTGGGAACCTGTTTAACTGGTGGAATGACCAGTGTGTCTGATGCTTAGTACCTGCATAAACATTTCCCTTCCATGGCTTGGGATGCTTCTTTTTACATGCGCTGTGGGATTCATTGTTATTATTATTATGAATACTTATAATCCTCGGGTGGGGACCAAGCTCAAAGCGCTTTACAATCCACACTCGTTTACACAACGGGCTGCCTACCTAGGTAGTGCCGACTGAAGAGCTGCCAGCTACACTTCATTCAGTCGTTTCCCGTGTCATCCAGTCCACATCATTCCATTTTTATCACTCAGTTTCCTTACTTCCTTCATTCTTTCCATTTCTCACGCAGGGTGCATGCTATGTGTAACGTGTCATCCATACCAATGGCCAAACTGGCCTTCTCTTCTGAAAGTTGACGATGGGATTTTACGTGTGTGCAAGATGTTATGCGTGCGTTCACACACGGAACCTCGGTTTATAGTCTCATTCGAAGGACTGTATAGATGTCTTGTTCTTGTCCTGCCCGGCCATAGATGTCTTGTTCTTGTCCTGCCCGGCCATAGATGTCTTGTTCTTGTCCTGCCCGTCTATAGATGTCTTGTTCTTGTCCTGCCCGGCCATAGATGTCTTGTCCTTGTCCTGCCCGGCCATAGATGTCTTGTCCTTGTCCTGCCAGGCCATAGATGTCTTGTCCTGCCAGGCCATAGATGTCTTGTCCTTGTCCTGCCCGGCCATGATGTCTTGTCCTGCCCGGCCATAGATGTCTTGTCCTGCCAGGCCATAGATGTCTTGTCCTTGTCCTGCCAGGCCATAGATGTCTTGTCCTTGTCCTGCCCGGCCATGATGTCTTGTCCTGCCCGGCCATAGATGTCTTGTCCTTGTCCTGCCCGGCCATAGATGTCTTGTCCTTGTCCTGCCCGGCCATAGATGTCTTGTCCTTGTCCTGCCAGGCCATAGATGTCTTGTCCTGCCCGGCCATAGATGTCTTGTCCTTGTCCTGCCCGGCCATAGATGTCTTGTCCTTGTCCTGCCCGGCCATAGATGTCTTGTTCTTGTCCTGCCCGGCCATAGATGTCTTGTCCTTGTCCTGCCAGGCCATAGATGTCTTGTCCTGCCCGGCCATAGATGTCTTGTCCTTGTCCTGCCCGGCCATAGATGTCTTGTCCTGCCCGGCCATGATATCTTGTCCTGCCCGGCCATAGATGTCTTGTTCTTGTCCTGCCCGGCTATAGATGTCTTGTCCTTGTCCTGCCCGGCCATAGATGTCTTGTCCTTGTCCTGCCCGGCCATAGATGTCTTGTCCTGCCCGGCCATAGATGTCTTGTCCTTGTCCTGCCCGGCCATAGATGTCTTGTTCTTGTCCTGCCCGGCCATAGATGTCTTGTTCTTGTCCTGCCCGGCCATAGATGTCTTGTCCTTGTCCTGCCCTGCCATAGATGTCTTGTTCTTGTCCTGCCCGGCCATAGATGTCTTGTTCTTGTCCTGCCCGGCCATAGATGTCTTGTCCTTGTCCTGCCAGGCCATAGATGTCTTGTCCTGCCCGGCCATAGATGTCTTGTCCTTGTCCTGCCCGGCCATAGATGTCTTGTTCTTGTCCTGCCCGGCCATAGATGTCTTGTCCTTGTCCTGCCAGGCCATAGATGTCTTGTCCTGCCCGGCCATAGATGTCTTGTCCTTGTCCTGCCCGGCCATAGATGTCTTGTTCTTGTCCTGCATGCCCGGCCATAGATGTCTTGTCCTTGTCCTGCCCGGCCATAGATGCCATCCGCTAACAGAGGGTCTGTGATGGTTCTGCCTCCAACGCTGGCTGTGCTGACACGATCTTCAAGAGCATCCGTCATGATGCGTTCTGTGGGAGGCAGAAGGCTGCCCGGACACACTCCATCTGAAGTGGGGAACTACTTTACAACAGCTCCCTGTGTCAGCCTTTCTCTGCTTGCTTCAGAGTACCGTGGCTGGATGCTGGGGTTTGTTTGTTTGTTTCATCAATTATCGGATCAATGGAGCACTTAGGGCTGTGATTTTTTTTTTCTTTCAATCTTTTTCTTTCCTCCTTTTTTTCTTTTCCTTTTTTCCCCTAAGGCCCATATCCAGCTCTTCATTTTTGGCGCTTGACATTGTCCTGTTCATCTCTCAAAAGAAAAAGGAAAAAAATGATAAAGCAATTTCTACTACTAACTTTTTTTCAATAGCTCAACTCTCTCTTTCTCTCTGCCTCCTCCCCCTCTCTGTTTCTCTTATATAATGTTACCCATGCACTCATAATTGCTAGTCTGTGTGAAAAGCTATTATTGGACAGTTTCTGTGCGTTCTTAATGTTTGTCTTGTGCTACAGTGTGCTGGGTTTTTCTTTCCTCTGGTGTCAGTAATCTCTCTTTCTTTCTCTCTCTCTCTCTCTCTCTCTCTCTCTCTCTCTCTCTCTCTCTCTCTCTCTCTCTCTCTCCCCTCTCTCTCTCTCTCTCTCTCTCTCTCTCTTTTTTTAAATCTAGCCTCATTTACTCTGGTGGTTGTTTGTGGAATGACCTAGTGTCTTCATTTAATGTAATTTCTAGTCTAAACGTTTTCAAAAAACAATACTTCTCATATCTGATGCCACGCTTCCTAAACAGTGTGACTAATGAGAACATCATATAACCTTCTTTATACGTATTTCAAAATTATTGTTTTGATTTAAGTACAAATGATGTTTAAATGTATTTGAATGTTCATTTGTATTCCTTCGTTACCCCTTCTCTATACCTTGTCATGACATACTGTTCACCTGTCCACCTTTCATTGACGTCCTTCATTTCTCTTCTCCTTTTTTTTTTTTTTTTTTTTTTTTTTTTTTTAAATGTATTTGCTGGAAGTTGTTTTCTCTTTGTGTGTGTGTGTGTGTGTGTGTGTGTGTGTGTGTGTGTGTGTGTGTGTGTGTGTGTGTGTGTGTGTGTGTGTGTGTGTGTGTGTGTGTGTGTGTGTGTGTGTGTGAAAGGTTGACTGTCATATTTTTGGATTGCCTTTTGTATTTCAGGCTAATATTCTTTTCACTATTAAGATGGTTGGTTGATTTTGAAGTCACATATTGTTATTTTTTCTGCTTCATCGAGGGCAAGATGTAAAAAAGCCTGTATTGTGCTTATTCTTTATCCCTCATTAAAAAAGATTCGTTCGTTCGTTCGTTCGTTCTCTCTCTCTCTCTCTCTCTCTCTCCCCACCATGCCCCCCCCCCCCCCCCTTTCTCATTCACAACAATTCCCTCCACCCTCTCCATTTCCTCCAAGCCTCTTCCACTCTCATTCTCGCGACTCCACCACCACCACCACCCCTCTCTCTCTCTCTCTCTCTCTCTCTCTCTCTCTCTCTCTCTCTCTCTCTCTCTCTCTCTCTCTCTCTCTCTCTCTCTCTCTCTCTCTCTTGTATCATCCTTTGTCACTTTCTTTTTCTTTCCGGAAATGAGTGAGACAGCCGGATGCTGTTAATACATGTTAATTTTTAACATGTATTAACAGCATCCGGCCGTCTAACTGATCATGTCATCATTGTGGCTCACGTTTCCTCCTGCAACACTGTCGAACGCCGTATTGAAGTCCATGGAGACATGGCAGAACTTCCTGAGATATCGGAGATGCTTCTCACGAAGGGCACGCAAATTAATTTTTTGACAACAGTACTCCTGGCTTTGAGGTAGCTCCAGTGTCCTTCAGTATGAAGGGTATCTGCTGGCGGTGGTGATCTGTTCGGAATGATCTTGAGCATCCCTGTGCTGGCGTGGCGGATCAACCTGATACAGTGGAAGCTCTTTTGGGGTTGGGGATTTCTTTGTTCAGAAAGGGTGACGGTTTTGTAACTGAATCTATAGAATGGGGTTTTGCCCAGCGTGTTTTTCCAACTTCTTGTTTGTTTTCGTTCTTTCTCTACTTCTTTTCATACTTGTTCCGACCGGTTTTTTTTTGTTTTGTGTTTTTACTGTTTGCTCTACTTCTGTCCTATATTTTCCTGTTTCTTGTTTTTTGTTCTGACCTTTTTCCTAACTGTCTATTTTTCATTATCTTTTCCTACTTCTCACTCTTTACTCCCACCTTTCCCTGCCTTACTTCGTCCAGCTTCAAAGCTTTTTTTCCCCCACGATTTGATCCTTCCTTCTATAATTTTTCATACTTTGTCCCATTCTTTCTTATCTTTTTCCTCCTTTCTCTCATTTCTCCCACTTTTTCATGATCTTTAGTGTTTGTCCCTACCTTTTTCTGTCCCCCCCCCCCCCACCACCCAAATTTTGGGAACAATTTTTCTGTTTGTCTCTCCCATGGTAACTTGCTCTTTTTTTTTTAATGATGATGTAAATCCTGCAGCTGTTCTTTTTCTCTGTGAATGATTGCCTTTGTATCCGACAAAAAGTGCTTTTGATGAAAACAGCCGATTAAGATTTCTTTCATTCTTTCTTACGTTCTTTTCTCTTCCTTTGTTTTTTTTTTTTTGGTTTGTTTGTTTGTTTGTTTGTTGCTACCTTCGTTAGTTCCCTCCTCCTGCTCCATTTTGCCTCTTCTCTTCTCCCCCTTTATCTTTGCCGTTCTCCGTTCTTTCTCAAGGGTCTCACATGGGTTCTGAATGTTACGAGGGATTTGTGAGGCCGAAAAAGACATGGAGAAGAATTTTTATTATTATTAATCCCTGACGGATGGCAATCCATCTGTCCAGGCCTGAGTGTAAAGAATCTCTTAGGATCTGCTTGTCACACCCCACGAATGAATATACCATCATCACACAGTGGAGGATCCATGAGGAACAGTCTGTCATCCAACAATGAACACTCACGAATTCCGAAAGCAATTGCTTGGGATCTATCAAACAACACCTGGGAATGCAATGATTGATATATGGACTCGATCAATGCGCATTTGAATCTGTACATCAGCTCCATTGTAAATATCTCAAACATCCACAATGAGCAGCCGGAGAAAA
>CM031598.1:121167343-121173896 GCA_018398815.1 Conus ventricosus
GTATGATGAAGAAAAAGTTCCAACTATTCCGAGAATGTTGTGATTGTACATGTGAGAGTGAGGTATGACAGGGACAAAGTTCTAACTTTACAATGTAAGGAAAACAGGTGGATTTTTGTGTACGCTGATCAATGAGGATGGGGAAGATGATGTTACTGATTTCCATGGTCTGTGGCCACTAACAGGACTGGACTCAACACTTACTTTCACGAGATATACCATGGTCAACCAGGCCCGAGAGATACAGACACCTGTAATGTTGGTATGAAAATTTAAGCAACGTTCTCAGAGACACATCCATCAGGTGGATGAAACTCGGCTATGTTGTTCCATTCTCCCATTTGAGCTCATCGCAAACTCAACTCTGAGTCAGAGCCGGTCGGTACGTAAGCTTAGAATACAGCCCTGTCATGTAGTCTCGAACCAATGCTCCATAGCATCATCTTCATCGTCCTCATCCACATCGATCAGTATTGAAAATATGCCCAATTCTGTGGCCGTTCATGCCCTGCTCTCATGGTAACCTCAGGTTCGATGTCCTCTCCGTGTCTTTGCCCTTGATACGTTTGTGTCGATGTCTCTGGTAGAAGCAAGGTTCTGGGGATTGTCGTTGGACGGATGTGATGTCGAGGTCTCTGGTAGAAGCAAGGTTCTGGGGATTGTCGTTGGACGGATGTGCTGGCGCCCTCCGAAAGATGACACCCAGTCAGTCTAGCTCCGTGACTAAGCAACATTATCATCAGGAGGCGGCAGAGTAGGTGGTGGTGTCCTACAAACGTTGGATCAGAATAGGCACCACTGAACACCACTGAAGTGACTCGGCAGCAGTGCAGTGTCTCCTCTGGTGGGTTGCCTCAGGGTAACTTGACACTGACTTTCTCCCGGTAAATGTAAGCACCGGTGGGTAGGTGGGACAAGAAAGACAGCGGCTATGGATAGAGAGCTGGAGGGAGCGGCTATGGATAGAGAGCTGGAGGGAGCGGCTATGGAGAGAGAGCTGGAGGGAGCGGCTATGGATAGAGAGCTGGAGGGAGCGGCTATGGAGAGAGAGCTGGAGGGAGCGGCTATGGATAGAGAGCTGGAGGGAGCGGCTATGGAGAGAGAGCTGGAGGGAGCGGCTATGGATAGAGAGCTGGAGGGAGCGGCTATGGAGAGAGAGCTGGAGGGAGCGGCTATGGATAGAGAGCTGGAGGGAGCGGCTATGGAGAGAGAGCTGGAGGGAGCGGCTATGGATAGAGAGCTGGAGGGAGCGGCTATGGAGAGAGAGCTGGAGGGAGCGGCTATGGAGAGAGAGCTGGAGGGAGCGGCTATGGATAGAGAGCTGGAGGGAGCGGCTATGGAGAGAGAGCTGGAGGGAGCGGCTATGGAGAGAGAGCTGGAGGGAGCGGCTATGGAGAGAGAGCTGGAGGGAGCGGCTATGGATAGAGAGCTGGAGGGGGCGGCTATGGAGAGAGAGCTGGAGGGAGCGGCTATGGAGAGAGAGCTGGAGGGAGCGGCTATGGAGAGAGAGCTGGAGGGACAAGAAAGACAGCGGCTATGGAGAGAGAGCTGGAGGGAGCAGCTATGGAGAGAGAGCTGGAGGGAGCGCCTATGGATAGAGAGCTGGAGGGAGCGGCTATGGAGAGAGAGCTGGAGGGAGCGGCTATGGAGAGAGAGCTGGAGGGAGCGGCTATGGAGAGAGAGCTGGAGGGAGCGGCTATGGAGAGAGAGCTGGAGGGAGCGGCTATGGAGAGAGAGCTGGAGGGACAAGAAAGACAGCGGCTATGGATAGAGAGCTGGCAGGAGCGGCTATGGAGAGAGAGCTGGAGGGACAAGAAAGACAGCAGCTATGGATAGAGAGCTGGAGGGAGCGGCTATGGAGAGAGAGCTGGAGGGAGCGGCTATGGAGAGAGAGCTGGAGGGTCAAGACAGACAGCGGGTATGGATAGAGAGCTGGAGGGAGCGGCTATGGAGAGAGAGCTGGAGGGAGCAGCTATGGAGAGAGAGCTCGAGGGAGCGGCTATGGATAGAGAGCTGGAGGGAGCGGCTATGGAGAGAGAGAGCTGGAGGAGCGGCTATGGAGAGAGAGCTGGAGGGAGCGGCTATGGAGAGAGAGAGCTGGAGGGAGCGGCTATGGAGAGAGAGCTGGAGGGAGCGGGCTATGGAGAGAGAGCTGGAGGGACAAGAAAGACAGCGGCTATGGATAGAGAGCTGGAGGGAGCGGCTATGGAGAGAGGCTGGAGGGACAAGAAAGACAGCGGCTATGGATAGAGAGCTGGAGGGAGCGGCTATGGAGAGAGAGCTGGAGGGAGCGGCTATGGAGAGAGAGCTGGAGGGACAAGAAAGACAGCGGCTATGGATAGAGAGCTGGAGGGACAAGAAAGACAGCGGCTATGGATAGAGAGCTGGAGGGAGGGGCTATGGAGAGAGAGCTGGAGGGAGGGGCTATGGAGAGAGAGCTGGAGGGAGCGGCTATGGAGAGAGAGCTGGAGGGACAAGAAAGACAGCGGCTATGGAGAGAGACTGGAGGGAGCAGCTATTGAGAGAGAGCTGGAGGGAGCGCCTATGGATAGAGAGCTGGAGGGAGCGGCTATGGAGAGAGAGCTGGAGGGAGCGGCTATAGAGAGAGAGCTGGAGGGAGCGGCTATGGAGAGAGAGCTGGAGGGAGCGGCTATGGAGAGAGAGCTGGAGGGAGCGGCTATGGAGAGAGAGCTGGAGGGACAAGAAAGACAGCGGCTATGGATAGAGAGCTGGAGGGAGCGGCTATGGAGAGAGAGCTGGAGGGACAAGAAAGACAGCGGCTATGGATAGAGAGCTGGAGGGAGCGGCTATGGAGAGAAAAGCTGGAGGGAGCGGCTATGGAGAGAGAGCTGGAGGGACAAGAAAGACAGCGGCTATGGATAGAGAGCTGGAGGGAGCGGCTATGGAGAGAGAGCTGGAGGGAGCGGCTATGGAGAGAGAGCTGGAGGGACAAGAAAGACAGCGGCTATGGAGAGAGAGCTGGAGGGAGCAGCTATGGAGAGAGAGCTGGAGGGAGCGGCTATGGATAGAGAGCTGGAGGAGCGGCTATGGAGAGAGAGAGCTGGAGGGAGCGGCTATGGAGAGAGAGCTGGAGGGAGCGGCTATGGAGAGAGAGCTGGAGGGAGCGGCTATGGAGAGAGAGCTGGAGGGACAAGAAAGACAGCGGCTATGGATAGAGAGCTGGAGGGAGCGGCTATGGAGAGAGAGCTGGAGGACAAGAAAGACAGCGGCTATGGATAGAGAGCTGGAGGGAGCGGCTATGGAGAGAGAGCTGGAGGGAGCGGCTATGGAGAGAGAGCTGGAGGGACAAGAAAGACAGCGGCTATGGATAGAGAGCTGGAGAGACAAGAAAGACAGCGGCTATGGATAGAGAGCTGGAGGGAGCGGCTATGGAGAGAGAGCTGGAGGGAGCGGCTATGGAGAGAGAGCTGGAGGGACAAGAAAGACAGCGGCTATGGATAGAGAGCTGGAGGGACAAGAAAGACAGCGGCTATGGATAGAGAGCTGGAGGGAGCGGCTATGGAGAGAGAGCTGGAGGGAGCGGCTATGGAGAGAGAGCTGGAGGGACAAGAAGACAGCGGCTATGGATAGAGAGCTGGAGGGACAAGAAAGACAGCGGCTATGGATAGAGAGCTGGAGGGAGGGGCTATGGAGAGAGAGCTGGAGGGAGGGTCTATGGAGAGAGAGCTGGAGGGAGCGGCTATGGAGAGAGAGCTGGAGGGACAAGAAAGACAGCGGCTATGGAGAGAGAGCTGGAGGGAGCAGCTATGGAGAGAGAGCTGGAGGGAGCGGCTATGGATAGAGAGCTGGAGGGAGCGGCTATGGAGAGAGAGCTGGAGGGAGCGGCTATGGAGAGTGAGCTGGAGGGAGCAGCTATGGAGAGAGAGCTGGAGGGAGCGGTATGGAGAGAGAGCTGGAGGGACAAGAAAGACAGCGGCTATGGATAGAGAGCTGGAGGGAGCGGCTATGGAGAGAGAGCTGGAGGGAGCGGCTATGGAGAGAGAGCTGGAGGGACAAGAAAGACAGCGGCTATGGATAGAGAGCTGGAGGGAGCGGCTATGGGAGAGAGGCTGGAGGGAGCGGCTATGGAGAGAGAGCTGGAGGGACAAGAAAGACAGCGGCTATGGAGAGAGAGCTGGAGGGACAAGAAAGACAGTTGGCTATGGATAGAGAGCTGTAGGGAGGGGCTATGGAGAGAGAGCTGGAGGGAGCGGCTATGGAGAGAGAGCTGGAGGGAGCGGCTATGGAGAGAGAGCTGGAGGGAGCGGCTATGGATAGAGAGCTGGAGGGAGCGGCTATGGAGAGAGAGCTGGAGGGAGCGGCTATGGAGAGAGAGCTGGAGGGAGCGGCTATGGAGAGAGAGCTGGAGGGACAAGAAAGACAGCGGCTATGGAGAGAGAGCTGGAGGGAGCAGCTATGGAGAGAGAGCTGGAGGGAGCGGCTATGGATAGAGAGCTGGAGGGAGCGGCTATGGAGAGAGAGCTGGAGTGAGCGGCTATGGAGAGAGAGCTGGAGGGACAAGAACGACAGCGGCTATGGATAGAGAGCTGGAGGGACAAGAAAGACAGCGGCTATGGATAGAGAGCTGGAGGGAGCGGCTATGGAGAGAGAGCTGGAGAGAGCGGCTATGGAGAGAGAGCTGGAGGGACAACAAAGACAGCGGCTATGGATAGAGAGCTGGAGGGACAAGAAAGACAGCGCTATGGATAGAGAGCTGGAGGGAGGGGCTATGGAGAGAGAGCTGGAGGGAGGGGCTATGGAGAGAGAGCTGGAGGGAGCGGCTATGGAGAGAGAGCTGGAGGGACAAGAAAGACAGCGGCTATGGAGAGAGAGCTGGAGGGAGCAGCTATTGAGAGAGAGCTGGAGGGAGCGCCTATGGATAGAGAGCTGGAGGGAGCGGCTATGGAGAGAGAGCTGGAGGGAGCGGCTATGGAGAGAGAGCTGGAGGGAGCGGCTATGGAGAGAGAGCTGGAGGGAGCGGCTATGGAGAGAGAGCTGGAGGGAGCGGCTATGGAGAGAGAGCTGGAGGGACAAGAAAGACAGCGGCTATGGATAGAGAGCTGGAGGGAGCGGCTATGGAGAGAGAGCTGGAGGGACAAGAAAGACAGCGGCTATGGATAGAGAGCTGGAGGGAGCGGCTATGGAGAGAGAGCTGGAGGGAGCGGCTATGGAGAGAGAGCTGGAGGGACAAGAAAGACAGCGGCTATGGATAGAGAGCTGGAGGGAGCGGCTATGGAGAGAGAGCTGGAGGGAGCGGCTATGGAGAGAGAGCTGGAGGGACAAGAAAGACAGCGGCTATGGAGAGAGAGCTGGAGGGAGCAGCTATGGAGAGAGAGCTGGAGGGAGCGGCTATGGATAGAGAGCTGGAGGGGGCGGCTATGGAGAGAGAGAGCTGGAGGGAGCGGCTATGGAGAGAGAGCTGGAGGGAGCGGCTATGGAGAGAGAGCTGGAGGGAGCGGCTATGGAGAGAGAGCTGGAGGACAAAAAAGACAGCGGCTAATGGATAGAGAGCTGGAGGGAGCGGCTATGGAGAGAGAGCTGGAGGGACAAGAAAGACAGCGGCTATGGATAGAGAGCTGGAGGGAGCGGCTATGGATAGAGAGCTGGAGTGAGCGGCTATGGAGAGAGAGCTGGAGGGACAAGAAAGACAGCGGCTATGGATAGAGAGCTGGAGGGAGCGGATATGGAGAGAGAGCTGGAGGGAGCGGCTATGGAGAGAGAGCTGGAGGGAGCGGCTATGGAGAGAGAGCTGGAGGGAGCGGCTATGGAGAGAGAGCTGGAGGGAGCGGCTATGGAGAGAGAGCTGGAGGGAGGGGCTATGGAGAGAGAGCTGGAGGGAGCGGCTATGGAGAGGAGAGCTGGAGGGACAAGAAAGACAGCGGCTATGGATAGAGAGCTGGAGGGACAAGAAAGACAGCGGCTATGGATAGAGAGCTGGAGGGAGCGGCTATGGAGAGAGAGCTGGAGGGAGCGGCTATGGAGAGAGAGCTGGAGGGACAAGAAAGACAGCGGCTATGGATAGAGAGCTGGAGGGACAAGAAAGACAGTGGCTATGGATAGAGAGCTGGAGGGAGGGGCTATGGAGAGAGAGCTGGAGGGAGGGGCTATGGATAGAGAGCTGGAGGGACAAGAAAGACAGCCGCTATGGATAGAGAGCTGGAGGGAGCGGCTATGGAGAGAGAGCTGGAGGGAGCGGCTATGGATAGAGAGCTGGAGGGAGGGGCTATGGATAGAGAGCTGGAGGGAGGGGCTATGGATAGAGAGCTGGAGGGAGGGGCTATGGATAGAGAGCTGGAGGGAGGGGCTATGTATAGAGAGCTGGAGGGAGGGGCTATGGATGGAGAGCTGGAGGGAGCGGCTATGGATAGAGAGCTGGAGGGAGCGGCTATGGATAGAGAGCTGGAGGGAGCGGCTATGGATAGGGAGCTGGAGGGAGCGGCTATGGAGAGAGAGCTGGAGGGAGGCGCTATGGATAGAGAGCTGGAGGGAGCGGCTATGGAGAGAGAGCTGGAGGGAGGTGCTATGGATAGAGAGCTGGAGGGAGGGGCGTGGA
>CM031598.1:121173996-121213996 GCA_018398815.1 Conus ventricosus
GATCACGCAAATGGAAGGACACAGAGGATGCACTAACAAAGAAAAGAGTGTTTCTTTGTTTGTTGCTGTCTTTATCATAATTTGTCCTCTCGTCAATGTGTGTTTCTTTGTTTGTTGCTGTCTTTATCATCATTTGTCCTCTCGTCAATGAGTGTTTCTTTTGTTTGTTGCTGTCTTTATCATCATTTGTCCTCTCGTCAATGTGTGTTTCTTTGTTTGTTGCTGTCTTTATCATCATTTGTCCTCTCGTCAATCGAGTGAGGAGACAGGGGAACAGTCAGACAGGCAGACAGGCAGAAAGAAAGATGGAAAAGACAGGCTCATGAATCGTGCAAGAAGTTGGAGGGCGGGCAATGTGCAATGCTAGTGTCCTGCAGATTGCATGGCCACCAGCACACGGACGACGGGACCACCGGTCACGCCAGCATGCAAACATTATTCTGATACATCCCTTCCTACCCACCCACCCTTATCCCCTCCATCCCTGCCCCTCTGCTCTTCAAGCCCGCTCAGTAAAGATGAAAGGGGAGAGCAGACAGAGAAAGAAACCCGTCAGCTCTACGTGAGAATAACACCTTTCCCCAGTTAGTTACCTGTGCAAACACTGAGCCAAATCAGAAATATCCCGAAGCAAAGAAAACACACTGCGCTGTGTTCAGTGCTGTGTGGCTCCGTTTGCTTTTTTCAGCCAGGGCTTCGTTTGCTTTTTGAAAATCTCGCCCTGATGGCGTTGTAGAGAAAGATTTCTACAGAGAATAGACAGCTCTTCTTAAGTGAAAGAAGAACGAACAGACTTAGCCTAGAGGCACTCTAACGTCTGTGTTCATGGTAAACATCATGAGGAAGTTCAGCATTTGAGTCCTTGTTTGTTCAACGATTTTTTGTGTGTTCACAGTGAAAGAATTATCAATGCGAAAAAAAAGACAAATATCACGTAGAGTGATTTTCATAAGAAAGAATGTGTGTGTATCTTAGATATTCATTGATTCGGTGCAGCCAAATATCGTTTTTGATGCCTTAAAGGGAGCAGGTGTAAACTTTTGGGAGTCTTCTTCAATCTAAAAATAAATAAGTAAACAGTTGCAGAAGTGGTACCCATCTTAAAAATGGACTGACTGGACAGAACAAGTCATTCCCATAAAAACTAACAAAACACGATAGAAATATAAGCAGAGATCACCATCAGGATATCGATGCTACACAAATATCTCAATAAAAGCATTAGCAAAGACATCATCCCCACACGAGTCATCGTTTTCTTTTTTTGTTTGTTTGTTGTTGGTTTTTCTTTTTAAACAGTAAACAATAAACAGTAAACAATAAACAGTAAACAATAAACAGTAAACAATAAACAGTAAACAGTAAACAATAAACAGTAAACAATAAACAGTAAACAATAAACAGTAAACAATAAACAGTAAACAATAAACAGTAAACAAGTGGGTAACGTTTGCTCCCATAAGAAAACCTAACACAGAGTAACTTTTATTCAAGACTGGCACAGTCTTTTAAACTTGAATAAAGTCAGACAAATACATAGACGAACAATCCAACGGTGGGGGAAAAAATATGCACAGGCCAACAACTGAACTGTCTTCATAGTAACGACTTTGCACAGATTTGGACTTAAGGAGGAGGAGGGGGGGGGGGGGGGAGTTTGAAGATGGAGAAACTGGGAACATGAAATTAAGAAAATATATTACAGATATGAAAACCCCTCACTAGCTGCATAAGGGAACCATCGCAATCCCTTTTGAAGGCAGATATATTTGTATTGCATGCTCCGAGGCCTTTCGTCCGCTGGGTCGGACTCATCAGGGAGACACGGCTGGTTGTGTCTGCGCTCCTGGCGTCAAATAGAGACACACCACAGTCCATAATACTGTGGTGTTCTCACCACCAAGGGTGCAAAAAAGAATCCAATAGCACCCCCAAAGCAGCCAGTGAAGGGTAGTAAACGAAACCAAATAAAAGTGGGGGGAGGAAAAAAGTTGCTGAAAAACTAGACATTATGCAAATAGTATAAAATGTAGGGGTCAATCTTTGAGCCTACGCTTGAGGATCCACCCAAAGATGCAAGGGAGATCAAAAGACAAACACACAGACGGACAGAAACAAATACAAGTAACCTCAATTTAATCAAAACAAAATTGGAAATGAAATGAGGCAGGGAACAGTAAACAATAAACAGTAAACAAGTGGGGTAACGTTTGCTCCCATAAGAAAACCTAACACAGAGTAACTTTTATTCAAGACTGGCACAGCCTTTTAAACTTGAATAAAGTCAGACAAATACATAGACGAACAATCCAACGGTGGGGGAAAAACAAGCGCAGGCCAACAACTGAACTGTCTTCATGTTAACGACTTGGCAAAGATTTGGACTTAAGGAGGAAGAGGGGGCGGGGGTTGGATCCTCAAGCGTAGGCGCAAAGATTGTCCCCTACATTTTGCATAATGTCTTTAGCTTTTCAGCAACCTTTTTCCTCCCCCCACTTTCGTTTGGTTGCATTTACTACTCTTCGCTGGCTGCTTTGGGGGTGCTATTGGATTCTTTTTTGCACCCTTGGTGGTGAGAACACCACAGTATTATGGACTGTGGTGTGTCTCTATTTGACGCCAGGAGCGCAGACACAACCAGCCGTGTCTCCCTGATGAGTCCGAGCCAGCGGACGAAAGGCCTAGGAGCATGCAATACAAATATATCTGCCTTCAAAAGGGATTGCGATGGTTCCCTTATGCAGCTAGTGAGGGGTTTTCATATCTGTAATATATTTTCTTAATTTCATGTTCCCAGTTTCTCCATCTTCAAACTCCCCCCTCCTCCTCCGTAAGTCCAAATCTTTGCCAAGTCATTACTATGAAGACAGTTCAGTTGTTGGCCTACGCTTGCTTTTCCCCCACCGTTGGATTGTTCGTCTATGTATTTGTCTGACTTTATTCAAGTTTAAAAGACTGTGCCAGTCTTGAATAAAAGCTACTCTGTGTTAGGTTTTCTTATGGGAGGAAACGTTACCCCACTTGTTTACTGTTTATTGTTTACTGTTCCCTGCCTCATTTCATTTCCAATTTTGTTTTGATTAAATTGAGGTTACTTGTATTTGTTTCTGTCCGTCTGTGTGTTTGTCGTTTGATCTCCCGTGCATCTTTGGGTGGATCCTCAAGCGTAGGCGCAAAGATTGTCCCCTACATTTTGCATAATGTCTTTAGCTTTTCAGCAACTTTTTTCCTCCCCCCACTTTCATTTGGTTTCATTTACTACCCTTCACTGGCTGCTTTGGGGGTGCTATTGGATTCTTTTTTGCACCCTTGGTGGTGAGAACACCACAGTATTATGGACTGTGGTGTGTCTCTATTTGACGCCAGGAGCGCAGACACAACCAGCCGTGTCTCCCTGATGAGTCCGACCCAGCGGACGAAAGGCTTCGGAGCAGGCAATACAAATATATCTGCCTTCAGAAGGGATTGCGATGGTTCCCTTATGCAGCTAGTGAGGGGTTTTCATATCTGTAATATATTTTCTTAATATCATGTTCCCAGTTTCTCCATCTTCACCCCCTCCTCCTCCTCCTCCTTAAGTCCAAATCTTTGCCAAGTCATTACTATGAAGACAGTTCAGTTGTTGGCCTGCGCTTGTTTTTCCCCACCGTTGGATTGTTCGTCTATGTATTTGTCTGACTTTATTCAAGTTTAAAAGGCTGTGCCAGTCTTGAATAAAAGTTACTCTGTGTTATGTTTTCTTATGGAAGCAAACATTACCCCACTTGTTTACTGTTTATTGTTTACTGTTCCTTGCCTCATTTCATTTCCAATTTTCCTTTTTAAATTTTCATTACAAATACACATTTTGCAACCTAGTCGAGAGCCGCAAACAAATTCCTTCACATCAGAAAATAAGAAAAAATCATGGAAATGCAGAGCTTGAATACCCTCACACGACACAAGGCAAAGCCTGTCCGGTACTTCTGTTGGTTCTTCTCTCTGTGACCATCCAGTGACGCGGACATCAGCATTGTTCTGTGGTAATGTCAGGAATGACTTCATGATCAAAGACTGAATGATGAACAGCTTTTATGTCGGGCTTCAGGTGTGTTCATGCATACAGCATGCACATGAAATGGAATGCCCATCGCCATACAACAATACACACAGACAACAAAGGTGTAGAGGGTGACACCAAGGACAACCATCGCCATACAACAATACACACAGACAACAAAGGTGTAGAGGGTGACACCAAGGACAACCATCGCCATACAACAATACACACAGACAACAAAGGTGTAGAGGGTGACACCAAGGACAACCATCGCCATACAACAATACACACAGACAACAAAGGTGTAGAGGGTGACACCAAGGACAACCATCGCCATAACAACAATACACACAGACAACAAGGTGTAGAGGGTGACACCAAGGACAACCATCGCCATACAACAATACACACAGACAACAAAGGTGTAGAGGGTGACACCAAGGACAACCATCGCCATACAACAATACACACAGACAACAAAGGTGTAGAGGGTGACACCAAGGACAACCATCGCCATACAACAATACACACAGACAACAAAGGTGTAGAGGGTGACACCAAGGACAACCATCGCCATACAACAATACACACAGACAACAAAGGTGTAGAGGGTGACACCAAGGACAGACATGTTAACGTGGATACCCTTCATCCATGAAGCCGCTGCTGTCGTCTCGGCCTCAGCACCCCGGTCCAGCATCCCATGATGGAGGAGACGTGTCATCGGCAGACACCGCTGTCCCTCCACAGGACACGTCAGCAAAGGTTTCCATAGACTCCAAGACCTCCCAGCCCTGAAGATGATGGATGAAAGCAGTGTTGATGACCGACAGAGGGAGGGAGGAGCATGGAAGGTGGTGGATGAGAGAGAGGGAGAAGGGTATGAGAGGATGAACGCGTCATAAGCGTACTAGCCGTTTTTCCTGTTTTCCATAGGAAAGCAACAAACAGCAGGGAAATAGGTCCTGATCACTCTTATCTTTAAGGGCAACAACTGGTTTCTGGGGGTTTTCGACACTCACACAACTGTTTCTGGGTGTTTTTTCTCCGACACTCACACTCACTTCTACTTTCCGGCACAATGATACCAATGGTCATGCACATGAGGATAACGGGAAAGACAGAGATAACAATTGATCTCCCCTTCGTAGCTGTTTTTCATCCGAATAATGATTGTTTTCACTATAAAATGTTTCATTAGAATAATGATTGTTTTCATCAGGATAATGATTGTTTTCATGACAATAATGACTGTTTTCATGACAATAATGACTGTTTTCTTCAGGAAAACAGGAAACAGGGAAACAGTTTGTGATCTTTGGGGAAAACTGAAAAGATTAATTATCCTACAGACAACATGTGTATGACAACAGGGAAAAGTTATTGCTGCGGAAAACAAGGGAAATGGTTCTTATCCTAAAGAAAAAAGGGAAAAGTTGTAATCCCTCTGGAAAAAAAAAGGGAAAATGTTTATCCCAAGGAAGATAGGGAAAACAGCTGAGATCCTGAGGGAAAATAGGGGAAATGTTTATCCCAAGGAAATAGGGAAAACAGCTGAGATCCTGAGGGAAAATAGGGGAAATGTTTATCCCAAGGAAGATAGGGAAACAGCTGAGATCCTGAGGGAAAATAGGGGAAATGTTTATCCAAGGAAGATAGGGAAAACAGCTGAGATCCTGAGGGAAAATAGGGGAAATGTTTATCCCAAGGAAGATAGGGAAAAAGCTGAGATCCTGAGGGGAAATAGGGGAAATGTTTATCCCAAGGAAGATAGGGAAAACAGCTGAGATCCTGAGGGAAAATAGGGGAAATGTTTATCCCAAGGAAGATAGGGAAAAAGCTGAGATCCTGAGGGGAAATAGGGGAAACAGTTTCTTCTCCTAAGAAAAAGGACAAAGTAAAAAGATCATGGCGGTTATTAATGCTGAGATGATCAGGGAAAAGCAGTCACGATCCTCAGTGATAACAACGAAAATAGAGACATCCATGTTATCGAGTTTTTCCTTGCAGGCTATGGTTTGTTAAAACAACAACAACAACAACAACAAAACAACTATAATTGGCTGACGCTGGAATGCTCCCGTAGAAAGGAAGGGAAGTAAACCTTGACAAACCGGAAGTCTGACACCGCACGGGAAAGACTAACGACACATGGAAGATTGAAAATGCTGAAAAAGAAAATGATGTTGATGTTGATGTTGATGTCGGCAAATGGCTCATACACTGAGGGACGGGGTAACTGGCTTTGTGGACTGTCAGTACTCACAGCCACCCTCTTCATTACCCCCTTCTCCCCTCCTTTAGGCCATGCTTTCCGCTCCGCCTGACAAATGAAAACCAAACAGTTCGGAGGATGGGGACATGAGGAGCGGGGGTATAGCAAGCGGTACAAAGGGGGTACCCAGAAAGGACAAACAAAGACCATCCTCCTGTTTGGAGCCATAGGGATGGAGCGTAGAAAGGGGCGACAGAGCAGTTGGTGTATTGACCAGATGGGGCTGAGGATGCTTTTGTCAGCTGCACTGGTTGCCGTTTGGGGCGATGATAGAATCAACGTTATGAATGACGTGTGACCCTTCCTTCAGGTCCCCAGTGGCCCCTGTGTGGAAGGGGAGGGGTGGTACCAGGAGTTCCCTCTTCATTTCAAATGCCTCGGAAGTGGAGGACAAGCCGGGACACTGTTGTAACTCTCTCTCTCTCTCTCTCTCTCTCTCTCTCTCTCTCTCTCTCTCTCTCTCTCTCTCTCTGTGATATATTTGTTAACAGAAAAAAAAACCAAATATCTTTGTACCATCAAACTGCTTGACAATAGCCCACATGACCATGCGTCTGGTGACAATTTAAATTCCTGTCTATAGTAATGCTGTTTCCTTTTTATTTTATTCTTACCAACATATGGAACAAATTTAATTGTGACTTTTTTACGTATTACATCGATTTGCATTGGAGAGTACATGATCAACATTCCTCAGAGGCAACTATGATTGAAACTATGATTGAAATTCTGGTTCTTTTAATTCGCCGCTTTGTAGTAGTTCTCCCCAGCACACACACACACACACACACACACACACACACACACACACACACACACACACACACACACACACACACACACACACACACACACACACACACACACACACACACCACATACACACACACACACACATATATATATATATATATATATATATATATATATATATATAGAGAGAGAGAGAGAGAGAGAGAGAGAGAGAGAGAGAGAGAGAGAGAGAGAGAACAGCATTTTACCAATTCTAACTCACTTGCTCCTCCACTAAGTTTTTGGGCGAAAGTGGCCTAAAAGCCGCCTTTTCCTGAACAAACATAAAGTAAAAAATCCTGCTTAAATCTAGAAATTATGTATGGCTTGACCGAGACACTGTGCACACAGGCCTAATTTCAGGGTTCGTGGATTGTGGCAGGGCGTATCAGGTTACAGTGGTTCGTGCGGCAGGGAACTGCTGCGAGACCACGCGGCGTCGCACACCTGATGACGAGACGGCTTGCCAGTTCTAGTCATGTTTACTGCGCATAAGCCTCTTATCAAATCAAGTGCCGAGCTTAAATCACGTGACACTTTGTGTTGTGCCCACCATACACAGCCGCCGCCATTTTACATTCGACCGGTGGGCTGTAAAGACGTTTCAGAGAGAACTTGTGTGTGTTAAAAACATGGCGATCAGGGAAGTGATGTTTCAATGCCTTCTGTCAGTGCTGGAAGTGACACTAATATTACTCAAGAAATGGCTGAAGTGTTGTTATCTTCGCAAGGAAAACTTTCCGATCAACAGACCGATCTTGTGAAAAAATACATTGTTTATCATGAGGCCATGGCAAAGTTTTTGACAAAGAAATTGAGTGGCGAGCCTTGTTCTCCTCCCTCAAAGCCAAAAGGAAGCATTTTGTTTTTGTTTCCTCAACAAAAAACGGAACTCTTAGTTGAAGATCTTGACAAATATTTGAAAACACAGCTTTGTGAGCTGCCTTCCGATCCATTTGATGAAACCAAAACCTTTGAAACTGTTCAAGAAATGACCCCCATCTTACACCGGGCTTGTTACTCAGTGAAAGATAGTGAAAAGAAATCTCTTTCTCAGGCTCTTTTTTTTTAGGGCATTGGCTTCAGAAAGCAAAGACAATTTTGAAACAGTCAAAAACAAAAAACTGGAGTCCTATCTGAAAGAAGATTTGCTGGTTGAGCCAACTCGTGTAAGAAGACTAATTGAAGTGTCATTTTGTTTCTATTCTTATTCAAAATTTCACAAACTTGCGATTTCTTTCAACGAGTTATACAGCAAACGAAAACTTATTCTGAAATACATACAATCCAACCCCAACTTTAAAGCATTCTGGCATGATACACATGACGTGTTAGAACCTCAATGGCAGGAGTAATTGAGCCACTTCCACAGCGGTAGTTTTACTAGCGCCCAACAAAACTAGGCCAATCGGCAGACTTTGCCGATTGACCTACAAAGCCCACCTCTACCCGCCTACTGGAGCGTCGGGTTTGTTTAGAGGCAGGGTTGTGTGGCGTTTTAGCAACAGTGCGCGCGGCTGTAAGACCACTGCAGGCCTACCACTGACGTAAGATCTATTTTTAGATACCGCTCATGCAGGAGCGGTCGGGTTTGTTTAGAGTTGGCTGCTTTAGCAACAGTGCACGCGACTGTAAGACCACTGCAGGCCTGCCACTGACGTAAGATCTATTTTTAGATACCGCTCATGCAGGAGCGGTCGGGTTTGTTTAGAGTTGACTGCCTTGAATTTCCACCAAGCACTTCATGACTTTGTATATATTGCTGTGATTACTGGCTTCACTGCTTCGCTTCAACGTCCTGCTTCAACTTTTTTGGCTGCCTTTGGGCGGCCACAGAATGTACTTTATTCAACTGTCTTGTTTATTAAATCAAGCTTTTGATAAATGCACTTGGTGGCTGCTTTGAATAATCTTCAGTTGACAGAGAGACCGGCAGCCGTCTTGAATTTACAGCGCTTAAGCGCCAACCATAAAACCCTTTCCCATTTCCCTGTGCAAGCACTTCCCTATTTTTTAAATGTTTGTGCGTGTGTGCTGTTATTGTTGTTGTTTTACTGATAATAACTATATTATATTCTGAACATTCGTTTCTTATAAATAATCAAAGGTGCGCGCACACACACGCACGCACGTCCCCCCACCCCCACCCCACGCACGCACGTTCTCCCACCCCCACCCCACGCATGCACGTCCCCCCACCCCCACCCCACGCACGCACGTCCTCCCACCCCACCCCCTGTGTACACCACACACACACTCCTACCCCCAAGTCGCCCCAAGTTCTTAATTAAGTTTTTAATTAAGTTACCCCAAGTTCTTAATTAAGTTTTTAATTAAGTTACTTCAAGTTCCTAATAAGTTCTTGATCAAGTAACTTCTAAGTTCTTGATTAAGTCACCTCAAGATCATAACTAAGTCATCCTTTAAGTACAACCAAGTTCTTATTAAGTTATCTTATAATTATCAAAAAAATACAAGCTATGTTTTTATCTTAAATAGTAGATGTCTAATATAGTACACACACGCCTCAAAAAACGTGTCATTGTTGAGGATGTCTTGCTCAGCGTTCTCTGCATAGATCTTAATGAAGGTCTTACATCCTAAGCAACCGCATTGATTACAATTCTGGTCTATGGAAATGTCTTTTATAGACTCCATGTCTTTATTTATTGACTTTATCATTTTATAATACGCCATGATCTATTTTTATAAAAAAATTTAAAATTAAGTTCTTAAAATATTATTCCATCTGAAATGGATCAAAATGATGCTTTGTTATTGGCGGTTTTGGCGTGCTGTTGTCTTTTTCTGCATTTAATGGTTCAGATTTTTTTGATTGCTTTTGTTTTTGTTGCCATTGGTTATATATTTTATAACCGTAATAACTGCCCCCAACAGCAGCAATGGCGCCAAAAATGGCAACAGTTTTAAGTTCAATATTCCATGAAGACTTTGGCGGCCTTGAATCGCATGGAGTTTTTATAGCTGGCATTGAATCAACTTGTTCTGGCGTTGGCGGTGTTATGTTTTCATGATGAGTTATATTCTGTAACATTAATTTTTTTTGTCTGTTCCACTCTGCTAATTTTTTTCCTGCTTTAACACGCCCAGGATGAGGATGCTTTTCACTGGTCCCCACCTGGTTCAGTGTTTTCTGCTGATTTTCTGGCTTGGTTACTTTCTCCACCTGATTCAATGTTTCCTGATTCTGATGATTTTCCAGCTCGTTCATTTTGAAGGGAAACAAAATCTATATGATTAAAAGTTATTAATCCCATGATTAATGGCGATAACAATGTTCCAAATCTGTAGTATAGATCACATCCTAGAGACTCTAATGACTTTGTTAAAACTGGATCTTGCGTTAAATCATACGTAAGATCTTGTTCAGAATCAATGGGAGCAAATCTACTGACTAGTTTAGTGTACAAACTAAGAACCGTTTGCCCAACGCTTTTTACCATTCTAGACCCCAGCTGCGCTTCATACCTGTTATGATACTTTAAAATGTCTTGTGGCGACATCTGTTGAATCTGTTCTATGCTGAATTCAGTTCCGAGGAACTGTTTTGTTTTTCCACATGCTGCCAAAGAATACAGCCTCTCCTTTTTGGGCATAATAGCTTGGTCATCAGCTTGGTCATTCATAAGTTCAGGAAGGTTTAGGCTGCCCTGTAGCTGTAGTAGATCATCGCTGTTCATGTTTTTTTTATTAATTATAATTATTTTATTTTTTAAAATGAGCACCGAAAAAACTATTGCCAACCTTGTATACCATTCTGCTGTTATTGGAGGCCTAAGTGTAGGATACTCAATGCTTGGTAAAAGCTTGTTAAGAATTAAACCAGCAGATCTTGGCAAACTAGACTTTGAGGATTCAGCAAAGCTGATTGCTATCATTGCAGCTTCGTTTGCTACGAAAGATTTTCTAGTTAAGCAAGGAATAATTCCGGACAATATAAATATGTAAGAAAAAATGCATTTATAAAAATGGCTTCACTCGTAATGATGATAGGCGGCGCTGTGGTGAATGCGCTTGCTTTTAGTGGAAGTAATTACGCATTTAGTAAACTGCGAGATGAAGGTGAGAGAAAAAGACATAACAAAGCTGTGGAGCAACTAGCCGCAGCACAAGATCGCTATGAAAAGCAGAGAATTGAGCAGTTAGATTTTATTAATGATACTCTGAAAAAACAGGGCCATGCAGCTTACACATTTAAAGATGTTGATCAAGCAATAAAACAATATTATCTAGTAACAGGCAAACCAATCGAAACATTGCCCCCACCAAAATTCAGTGACTTTTATCAACCATCAGAAAAACAAAAGATGCAAGAAATCGCGTTTATTGCCTTTGGTATGACTGTCGTGTATTTTGTTGCGCATAATATTGGCTGAATAAAAAATGAACAAAATCTATTATTCGCCCAAAGGATATTGGAAGGGTATCACAGCAATACAAAAGCTAAGCCAAGCGGCAGGAGTCAGTGAACAAACAGCAAAGGAATGGTTATCTAAACAAGCAATTTGGCAAATTTATTTACCTGCCCCTAGACGAATACAGAGGCCGCACTTTGTTAATACAACTCCAAACGACACCCATCAAATGGATCTTCTATATTTACCCTCTGATACGATTAGACGAAAAAGATTTAAGTACGCACTCACAGTCATTGACATAGCTTCAAGATACAAAGATGCGGAGCCATTAACACAAAAGAGTGCTTCTGCTGTTGCTGTCGCTATACAACTGATATACCAACGAGGCCCCTTAACTTTCCCTCGCATGATTCAAGCCGATGATGGAAAAGAATTTAAAGGCCAAGTGAATCAATTATTGTTAAAACACAGAGTTACTATTAGAAGAGGCATTCCGGGAGTTCACAGATCACAGGCTTTAGTTGAAAACTTTAACAAACAGTTAGCCGAAAGACTTTTCTCCTACCTGTATCACAGAGAGCTTATTGACAACTCTCGCAACACAGAATGGGTTAGAAGACTGCCCTCAGTTTTGCGCGCAATGAATAATGAAGAATTTAAAGGGCTAAAACCAGTACAAGCAATCAAAAGAAAAACAATAAATGTTGCTGAAGACTCCAGTACACCCAGCAAACTATTACCGTTTGGTTTGAAAGTAAGGTACCTTTATTTACCGGGGGAAGCAGAAGGGGACACTCGCATCAGGGCAACCGATCCGGTTTGGAGTGTTGATCCATATGAAATAAAAAGAATTGTAAAAATGAATCCGCCCGTGTATTATTTACGAGAAACTGACACAACAAAACAACCAGCCCCTCAAAGATCTTTTGTGAAGGAAGAACTGCAGATAATCCCACCAGACACAGTTCCAGTTGCTTAATTAATTTACGTAAATATATTTGAGTTTAAAATGGAAGCTCAGAAGGAAGTGCAGAACGAAACAAGAATGGTAAAGGAAGAGACCTTGAAAATGATACGAGAATCATTTCATGCGTGTAATGCTATTAAGGAAACATTTTCGAGGATTAATCAATGCATGCTAAATCATCCAGATCACCTACAACTCAAACCCCCAAATTGGGAAAAAGAATATCTTGAAATAATAAAAAAAATTCGAACGCGTCAAGCAAACATGAGAAAAGATTTAAATGAATTGGATGAAGCTATGATTGATCTTATAACAAAAGTTGATGAAAAATATAAACCCCCCTGTTTATGCGGTCCTCCAGTGCCCGATTGCATATGAAAACTCTGGATTAACAAACACACGTTTTGTGTTTGTTCTATCTAACGACTTCTTTGTTACAACCGTTGTGTTGATCTCATGTAGATTAGATCGCAGTTTTACGTTGTCATGATGAAAAGTCTTATTGCCAAACAATGCTTCTTTGTAGTTGTCATGCGATATGTTTGACTGCACAACACTGCGAGATATTCCCTTTGCTTTCTTAATGATTTTCTCCTGGCTCGAAATACTGTACATTTTTGACCTTAACCCCACATACTCCTTGATCACCTTTCCAGATAATTCATCCTTCATCTTTCCTAAAACCTTCTTGTTAGTAATTGAATGTAAAGGCGAATCTTTAGGGTAATCGGATGTGTCGTACCATCCACTCGCTCCTTTAGCTACTTCTAATTCCATGTCTTTATAGATGTCTTCAGTAGGGATATCTATAACAAAACTGTCTGTATCTGTGTAAAGTACTCTGGACTCAGGATACAGAGGCTTAAAGTAGTCATAAAGAAATTCTAACATCAAAAGCTTTGATAATTCTAAAACAGTAAACCCAATAAAAACGGGCTTGTCCAATTTGACTTTCTTTTTTTTCATCATTATGCCAAAAAGGTGATCATGAAATCTTCTGAAGTCCTGATAATTAGGTTTAGAAGTCAGCTTAATTGCTTCGTTCTCTCTGGTGACTAATCTGACATCTTTGCGCTTGTGCGGATTCTCCATAGTCTTCCCGAAACAGCTGTTGTTCATCAACTTGAAAAAGTCTTTTTCTGAAGCATCTGTGGATTTAGTTCTGAGATCAGTGTTCTTCATGATGTATGGTTTCATGAACTGTTCTTGATCAAAAGCAATTATACGATGAACTGCTGCCAACTTCAAACCATGTCTTAAATAAAATTGTAGAAGTCTGTAATGACAGACATAATTTTTTTTGCCTCGAAGATTAGGCACAAGTTTAGGCGGCTCTCTTGGATCCATCTTTAGACTTTCTGCTGCTAATGGATAGTCATTATGCAGGTCATGGAGTTCATGAGGATATTCTAAATCAACTTCTAGAATGTATCCACGCTGTTGACCCGGCGTCAAACTGCTCAACCACTTTAATGCTTTTTGAATATTATTTGTACCGCCACCTGTGTACATTTTAAAGTTACGTAATGGAAGTGATTGCGCCATTGCCCAACCATACAGATTGTTTGCATCTAAATACATGAGATAGTTAGACCTTTTACTGGGATCATAGTCGCCCAAGTATTTGTTGTTTGCTTTACAGTAATGATGCGACGCCATACTAATTCCCCCACGCAATCCGTTTTCAATCATCTGAATCATTGGTAGGTCAGACAATAAATCAATCTGTACTCCAGTAAACTTTAAGAAAGCGTCCCAGCTCATCCCGGGCGCAGAAATATAATGCGCGGGATCCAGGCTATAATGTTTCATGCAGGTCTTTCTGTAATTTTCAAAGACGTCCGCCAACAAACATACATCAGCCATCAAGTAGGAGTCATGATAGTCTCCCATTGTTTTACACTCTAACTTCTGCCACGCATCTTGAGCATGCTGGTAATCAGAATCACTGATGTCCTTTCCTCTAAGACTAGAAAAGAACGCGCCTTTAGGTGGAAGTGAGTCTTCATCAAACCTTTCCCAACTGTTCATGTACTCATAAGGGTAAACGCCCTTTCTAACGAGAGTTGGGTCAAAATGTTCTTCCGTTATTGGGCAGGACTTTAAGGACATAGCCAGTGACTCTAATGATCCCATCATGTGCTGCATAGAGTCATAAAAAGACATGTTATTCAGATTAAAGCACATGTACTTTTCTGATGACTGTGCAATGCATGACACCCTGAAGGCATCGTCCACTGCTTTCATTATAAGATGAGAGTCGTAACCTCGCAAGTTATGAAAGAATACAGGCAGCTTCCATGTCTTAGGATCAAACTTTAGTTGAAGATTGCATTTACTGTGCGCTGCTCCTCTGAACTTTCCGCTAATGTGATCATGGTCTCTTACTGTTGGATTCTCTGCGTCTGATGAGAGACCTAAACCACAAATCCAACAGTGAGTGGCTGCGTCATACTGTTCTTGGTCTTCAGGCGTCATCTTGATTTCAGATAAGTTTAGATTATTAGAACAGTCATTACGCACTTGCTGCATGCATTCTAAGAATGTTTCTGCAGCATTAGGTCCTCTATACAATTTTGGTTCTGAATGAACGCCATCCGACCTGACAACGATGAAAGCAAATGAACAAATTTGATGATTACTCATTAAGACTGTTTTTCGAAGTTTTTGTGGCGCTGGCCCTTCATAAGGAACAATGAGTGATTCAAAGTCTGCGTAAACAACATATGGCGAATTTTGCATCCGCTTCCAGTTCTTAAAACTAACTTTAGATCCAGGTGGGGGCGTAATTAGTTCTGTATTACAGTCAACTGGACCAATACAGTGTTTCTTATGTTCGCTCGCGGCTTGAACAGATGGCATTCTTGTTAAACATTTTCTACAGAATTCTTGTTTGTGCCCATCTTTTGAAGTATGCTGCATTAGTTTACTCATTGTTCGTATTAATGTGTAATGCGGTAGCCCCGCTGGTGAAAACATCAGTAGTAAGTCAACATGATTTTTGTCTGGTTCGCCTATTGTTGGACTGTTCTTGGACACTTTAATTGGCAGTAGATTTGTTTCCTCATCCCATGTGTATACATTAACAGTTATTGGTTTGTTTTGTTCTTCAAACCGATCAATGGAATTCACGCTAACAGGAAAGGACACCCCACTAAAGTTAAGATCATTGATGTAAGGACGATAGTTAGATACTCTCTCTGCGTTTTTGCGGATATAATGCAGCCTTGCGAGAACACACCACATGAAACATTTGTTGTCTGAATTCTTTATGTTTAGAACTGCTCTTTTCGCTACCAACTCTCGAGGCAGTGGAATGTAAGACTTGCCAACAATCGGTGCATACTTAGCCTGTTTTAATCTAATCTCTAAAACTTCGCCCTCTGACCAACCAGAGCCTCTCATTTTGGCTTCTTCAGCGGCAGCGTCAAACTGTGCAAGCAGTTCGTCTGCCCAACCGGGTGTTAAGTCATTACGAGAGAGAATAGTCTGTTGTTTAGTCGAGACCCAGACTTCTAGATTTTCTTCATTTATTGTTACATAGTCAATTAAAACAGCTAACATTACTTTAACTGGCGGGTCTATTGTTAGTTTACTTGGAACTTGAGAAATAGCATGAACAACGCTTGCCTGTACGTTTGTTGGATCAATGACTTCTAGATCAATATCATTCAGTGCTCTTGATAAACGCTCTCTCTCAAGCATTCCTTCAAACAATTCGTCCGGTCCTTCATATATCTTAGCCATGTTGAGTTTCTTTTCTAACTCAAAATATTTATTTAAATTAAAAAAAAATACAACGGCTTAATCAGAATCAATATCAACGGTCTTTTTGCGCTTGGACTCATAAACTAAAGTATAAACACCTTTTGGTGTTGTTAATGTGAGCTGTTTAGAACAGAGTTTAATGTTTCGTTTACTTTTTTTAAGCATTCCTTTTTTATCTGCCCGGCGTCTGGCTGTTGAGAAAAAGTTGTCCTCGCCTTTCTTTGAAGATCAAACTTTTGTCTTTTGTAGTCATCAAAATCAGCCTGTAAACGATTAAATTCTTCATCCGTGATGTTTGAGTCAGCTAGTGCTTATTTATTGTCAGTTTGAACGAACTAAGTTTAGCTGTTATTAGTTGAACCATAGCTGTGTGCTTTTGGAGTTTAGTTTTTAATTTTTTGCTAGCAGCACCTACAGCTAATGAACACAGACCGAGAGCTAAAGACAAACCTCCTAGAGTAAAGCTGCGGGTGCGCCTATGCCTGTTGCTAAGAGACCAACACTCGTTCCTGCTGATAGAGCACTTATAGTTGATGCTCCAGTATTAACATAGGTAACAGCATTAAAGACAGCAGAATACCTTCGTTGGTTTTGCTGTATTTTGAAAGGTCTTGCTCTAGTACTTGCTGCATTTGTGTAATGTTGGTTAATCTGAAGGTTTTTATGTTAGGGGTTTCTACTATCTCTTCTTTTGGCGGCGCTGTAGGCACGTTTGGATAAACCTGAACAGACATGCTTTTTATAAAATAAAAATAATTTAGTATTGTATATCTTTTAATCTGTTATTTTCAATATCAGCTGCGCATCATATATTAAAAACAAATGTACATTAAGCGGTTTATCGGCTTCTTCTTCTTTATCAATTTGAATGTTTATTACGTCTCTCACAGTTCTCCCGCTTCCATGTAACTGATTATCCTCCGTTGACCTTAGGTCAATCCATAAACCGTATTTTGTTGTTAAATAATCATCAAGTCTTACGCTGTGAAGGTGTAGATCTTTAGCCACAAGGTCAACTGTTGGATTTCTACACCTCCCACCTCCAAACAGTTTTCTTATTTCATCAAAATGCTGATAAGGTTTAAGCCCGCTAGCATAGATTTGGTTAGGACTGCCCTCAATCGAACATTGTACTTTCGTTATTTTTGGATTAAAAAACTTTTCACTTCCTCTTTTGAATGGTTCTTCATCTTCACACAGCAATAAAATACCTTTAAGCGATCTTGCTGAGACGCTAAAACTAAAATTCCATATAGTGTCTGCCCTGCTTCTAGGATATGTTGTATGATGAATCACTCTTTCGTAATATATTGCTAATTTTGACTGATATTGATGCTCAATCAGCCTTGCTAAATTAGGGTTGCTAACAACGTCAAACTCTAACGAGATGTCAGAAATGCTGTACTTTGCTTCGGTGTCTGATGATTTGATAACGCGTTTGTATTCATTAAAAGTTAGTTCATATGACAATCTGTCTTTTAATGCTCCTTGAAAGTACGGTGCATGCGCTTTTAACAACTCAAAATCTAAGGGGATGGAAAAGCGATTTCCATACGCAAAATTTACAGCCACATACTTTTTGCCGTCTTTAGTATCTGCGGCACCTATTCTATGTTTTAGTGCTTCTTCATTTTCTATTCCTTGAAACGCAAAGTCAGCCCTTTCATTCCCAGTTAGCCATAGATCAGAATAGGTAAAAATATGTCTGCATTGTGTAAAGAAAATATTTCTTGCCCCTCAAGTTTTATAGAAATTTTCTTAACGATTGCCCGCCCCAGGTTCTGTACAACTGTCCTGTTTGGGTCTGTTGTTGAATCGAGCGCTATTTTGAAAGTAAGACGCGCAGAGCCTGGCACAATCACTTCATCTGCTCCTAGGTCCGGAAATTTGACAGTAAGAATTTGATCTGCATCAATAGTAGATGGATTATTTGGAACAGTAATATTCCGTTTATTTCCCTTCACGCCAAAGGGTTCTTTCAGTCTTCTATGCGGGTCAAGAATCGAGCCATGTGCTTGTGACATTTTTATAAAACAAAATAAAAATTAATTATTTAAAAATATGGCAGGCATTGAAGATGCAGAAGATTATGATGTTTTTGATCGTGGAGACGACATGAGTGAAATGATCCCTTTGACACAGCATCGCTCAATGCTCTCAATGCGGCATGAATTAACAGAAAGTAAGGTTAAATCATTTTACGAAAGTTTAGGTCAAGAACCTCCCGAATTTATAGACCCAAATGATTTTGAATTAAAAGATGATCATTTGTCTGTAAAAAACGATCAAGGGCAACTTGTTCGGCTTACAACTAAACCCGACCCATCCAAGTTTTTAGCCAAGAGTACAATTATACAAAGACTCAGTGTGAAAGACCAAAATCGCCTTGGTCTTGTTAGACCGAAATTAAGGCGGAGGCAGTTTCTAAACTTCAAAACACACTGCAGGAACTCCCAACAGCTAACCAAATACAAAACATGGAACTTGAAGAATTAAATCAATCGGCAGATGAAATAATAAATGCAATAGAAGCAGAAACCATTTTTCAGAAGAAACAGCATTAAAGACTATACACGACTCGCCGCTACCCATGCGAGAAATAGCGGCCCTTGATCGTGCTTTGAGAAGCATCAGAGGCGAATTAACAAACAATTTAGCAAAACTAGGTGAACTAGATGAGCATATAAAAAGAGAAAAAGAAAAACTCGTTGAGGCTGATGACGCCAACTTAGGGCCTGATATTAAAGAAAGAATAGCCCAAAGACTAAAAGATCTTGAACAAGAAAGATCAGCAAGACTAGAAGTGACGACTACTAACCGTGACCAATTACGAACTCAAGTGAACAGAATAAGAGAAACTATCGAAAAAATTTTATATGAAGACGCAACGCTAGCAGAACGAATAAGAACATTGTTTAGAGAGCAGGGAGTCACATTGGCAAGCGTTATAACGGCCTTAGGATTTGCAATAAGTACACTGGTGATGGCTATTACAGGCGGCGGTGGAGGTCAAAGTCCAGTGCCTCCGCCACCATCGCCTCCACCTGATAAATCATGGGTAAAAAAACAGCTTGATCATCTTGCGAGTTTATTAAAAAAATTAGCCGGTAAAGCTATAGACTCTTTACCGGTATATTAGGAGGTATTGTTAGCTGGCTTTTGTCTACTGCAAGCAAAGTAGTTGGCTTTATGGCCGAGCACTTATGGACATTAGTTCTCTTAATAGTTGGGTTAATTTTTAGTAAGATAAAGACCAATAATCCTAGGCCTGTTAATCCAAGAACAAGCGCTGTCTTTCAATTCATGGTCATCGCGAACAGAGTCCTCGAGCTTTGCTGAGTCTTCAATGGCCTTTGGGCTTTGGCCGCGGGGATTGGATGACTTATTCTTGGTGGGTCATCTTTTTTTTTTACTGTTGCAATATTACTGGCTCAGAATTTATGTCGTTTTGTCCAACCTTCTGTTCATTTCCTGCAACGAGAATTTCATTGTTGAGTTTATTATTGTTCCTATCTGGCCTGAGGTCAGAAGGCAGCATGTAAAACCAGTCCCAAAAAAGCAAAGTCAAACTTTCGATCTTGCGTATTGTAAAACATTTTGGTACCTTTTAATACTTGAAGGCAAAATCAACAGTAGAATTAATGGCGTCCCTCTAAATTTGCTAAGTATTGTTTTTGTGCGTCAAAGCCAGTAAAAGGGATCTGTTATGTTTCGATCTTGTCTGTGCTTGTGAACCTAGCAAACACCAAACGTAAGGCGAACAGAGTCGTTTATTCGTTCATTCCCTGCTTTAGTTAGGCCCTTAGAAGTGTCTAAGATAAATGTTGTCCATGCTGTTTTATGCTCTTGCTCTATGGACCCGAGGTGAACAGCTGTGCCCAGGAGAAAGATGTGTAAGGAGGATTCCAATCATATTTAAATACTTTCTGTGCACGCCCCAATAATAAGGGGTGCCTAAGCCATGATTAAGATCCAACTTTTGTCTAAAGTCTGTCTTGATGTTAAAATTGAATTCGTTACAGTTTCTTTCAAAGCCTTCATTCTATTCTGTTGCTGAATGGTTTAAACGGTTTGTCATTTGGTAATGGCGCTTGCAGTTCATCAAAATACGTCTGAAGGTTGTAATAGAAATGAAATCTATACACTGACCTAACCAAAGGATTGGGATGATTTAAGTGATCACATACGACCCCTCCACACCAGTTGATGCACAAAACACAGCAAAGTTTAACTGGTTCTGATAAAACTGCATGGGATGACTAAACCACACTTTTGCGATGTAGTCTTTTTTAACAGGGTTAAGATATCTGTTTAAATTTGGATACTTACCTTTTTATGAAAGGTGTCATCTGGGTCACAGAAATTCAAGGGTGTCATTGTTATATTTTTAAAAATTGTAGTGCGGCCCAACAGAATATTTTGCGCCAGTAATTTGAATGCACTCATTTTTATTTCTTTTAAAAAAAATTTTGTACAATAACAACCCAAGACCGCCCTTCGTTTTAGAACATGCTATTGATAACGAATGCGGAGCCAAAAGGGTTTTGCACTTCATGAAATATTTTACAAAGTCGTATGGTTTAATATAAGTGAATCCAGGAAGAATAATAAGATTCAAAAAATTGATAATGCGGGAACATTAGTTAGCCAGTTTAAAAATAGCTGATGGTTATTACGGGTTTTGCTCACTAAAAGAACAATGATTAACTTCGACATTACTCTCAAACTTAACAATGCGAATCTAAAAACAAGTTAACATTCAAAGCCTGAAGAAGAAGTAGGTTACTATTTTAAATAAAGAACAGCTAAAAGTTAGGCTTTACAGCTAACAATTATAATTTAGAGTTACACCAACCAAAACACTTATGAGGGGGAAAGCCCGCTCGATCTGCATTACATTCATTACTCTAGTTCATTTGGATGAGCTAAGCACTGATGAAAAACTTATATGATGGAAGGCCCTCAACTTTTTTAAGAGCTCTTCCGTCAGGGAAAGCGCATATTGCGATTATGAAATTAAACAATTCCCTATTACAGTTTAAAAGATTATTTGTGGGAGGGTTGGATCATTTAATATAAAAATTGCAGACAAAGCAGGGGAAAATTGTAAAATGTGATAACCTGACATTGTTTTTGGGAAAAAAAATAATACGTTACTAAAAAATAATGTCGCGTGGGCCAGAAGAACCAGAGTTACATTAGCGCCTGTGAGGTGTATAACTTTAGAATTAAAAGACCTTGCAGACGTTGCGGACTTTGAACAGAACGGTGAGATAGGCACTTTGTAGGGTTTGAGTACACTAAAGATGGTGATTAAAAAACGCAAAAGGTTTTGGCGACAGTAAAAAGTTTCCTAAACTAGAACAGCTGCGCAATCTAGAAGCAAATAATGTGGTCAGTAGAATATAAAATAGTTCGAAAACCTGACCTCAAAGCACTTAGAACCATATTTAGAATGGGAAAAAATTTGAAAATTTAAAAAGCCCATTTACCTATTTTAGCCGTCAAAAAAGTTTCAGAAAAGCATTCAACTCTGGCCCTTTACAGTAATCTTATGCCGGACGACAATAGTCGGAAAGAAATTGAAATAACGCCGTATGGGAAAAAGCAGTACATCCTCCACAGAAAAGAAACAGTTTTTAAAAAAGCTTCTACAAAATTACAGTTCTTTCCAAGCAGAAAATTTGGGGACACGTTCACAATGATATTGAAATTTCTGTCTTTAAAGATGTGGAGAGGGATGGGGTTGTGGCGTTAGTGATGACCTTATAAAAGGAATTAATATTAGCTGGCAAAACTTTAGACGTTAACGTCTTAACGTTACCATCGTCGTTCTTCACAATGGCGAGGATATTAAGACATAACAACAAGCAACAAAATCAATGTTGACTTAAATAGAACAATCTTTACAGAACTGAATTGGATTAATCTTACACATTTTGCCTCGTAGGGTTTTATTATACTGAACCCAATTTTTGACAGAGAATGATAAAAATAATAACTGGATTAGATTAAATTCTGCTATAAAACTATGGAGCAGTTAAACTTTATTTACAAAAACTCTCATTGCTCATTGATTTGTGGCAGACTGGGTTTTGGAAAAACAATATTTGTCCTAGACCTATTTCAAACAGTTATCGCTATAATTTTAATCATATGTGGTTTTCTGTCCAACACTTAAATGGGAAAAAAGCATACATGATAGAAAAGGGTTTTTAAAGGACGATGATGACATATATTAGTTGATCCCAGCAATAAACTGAGTGAGTGTTTAGAAAAAGTTTTATAGACTGTTTGAAGGAACGCAGACACTATTTATTATAGATGACTGTTCGGCAGAAAGAGACATAGTTAAAAAGAAAACACTTTGTCAAAAATAGCTTTCAGCGGAAGACATGCTCGGATAAGTGTGTGGGTTTTAATGTCAGAAATATAACTCAGTTTTAAAAGACTTTAGAGAACAGTTAAAGACTGTAGTGTTATTTCACATGAAAGACAGAGACTCATTTGAAGAATGTTTGCGTGAAAATGATGTTATTGAAAACGATCAGGAAAAACACAGGATTAAACAAAAACTAAAATCTGAAAAGTTTAGTAAATTAGTATTAAAAACGGATAACCCCTGCACAGTATGTTTGTGTTTGTAATAATCGTTTTTTTTTGGTTACTTGTCAGAGAACAGAATACCCGGATGTTGACACACAGCTGTCCATCATTCCACACTAAACTCAGAATTCACTTTTTCTTCTTCCCCCAAGCCCCCCCCCCCCCCCCCCCCCCCCCCTGCCCTGGACACACTTTAGCAAAGTATGTGCCACGTAAAATGGGTTACGTTATAGCATAACTAAAGTACGTAAAAGATGTCTATGCAAACAAACAACAACAACAACAACAACAAACGAGAAAAATCAAAAACAAATAACAATAAAAGATCCAAAACAGGTACAAATATGTAAGGAAAGCAAGAGAGAGAGAGAGAGAGAGAGAGAAGAGAAGAGAGAGAGAGAGAGAGAAGAGAGAGACAGAGACAGAGACAGAGACAAGACACCCCACACACAGAGAGAGAGAGAGAGAGAGAAGGGGAGAGAGAGAGAGAAGAGAGAGAGAGAGAGAGAGAGAGAGAGAGAGAGATTTTACTCATGCGGAAGCTTTGACACATTGTAATGAAATGCAACTTATTTTTCAACGATATAGACTCAGACTTTCTACATACTAAGTACACCACAACACACAACACAACACACACACACACACACACAACACACAACACACACACACAACACACACACAATATGAAACACGTACCACTCAATGGATAAACCAAAATGAAGGTGGTAAAGGACAAGGGGAAGGGGACAGTTATTGGTCTGTTTTGTTCTTCAAACCGATCAATGGAATCACGCTAACAGGAAAGGACACCCCACTAAAGTTAAGATCATTGATGTAAGGTCGATAGTGAGATACTCTCTCTGCGTTTTTGCGGATATAATGCAGCTTGCGAGAACACACCTCATGAAAATTTGTTGTCTGATTCTTTATGTTTAGAAACTGCTCTTTTCGCTTCCACACTCTCGATGGAGTGGAATGTAAAGACTTGCCAACAACGGTGCATACTTAGCCTGTTTTAATCTAAATCTCTAATTACTTCGCCCTGACCAACCAGAGCCTCTCATTTTGGCATCTTCGCGGCAGCGATCAAATCCTGTGCAAAGCAGTTCGTTGCCCAACCGGGTGTTAAGTCATTACGAGGGAATAGTCTGTTGTTTAGGTCGAGACCCAAGATTCTAGATTTTCTTCATTTATTGTTACCTTGTCAATTAAAACAGCTAACATTACTTTAAACTGGCGGCGTCGATTTTAGTTTACTTGGTACTTGAGAAATAGCATGAAACAAGCCTTGCCGTGTACGTTTGTTGGTCAATGACTTCTAGATCAATATCATTCAGTGCTCTTGATATAACGCCTCGCTCTCAGCATTCTTCAAACAATTCGTCCGGTCCTTCAGATATCTTAGCCTTGTTGAGTTTCTTTTCTAAACTCCAAAATAGTTATTTAAATTAAAACAAAAATAAATCGGCTTAATCAGATTCATACAACGGTCTTTTTTCGCGGGGATCATAAACTAAAGTATAAACACTGTTGGCCTGTTGTTAATGTGAGCTTGTTTTTAGTACCGAGATTATGTTTCGTTTACTTTTTTTAAGCATTCCATTTTTATCTGCCCGGCGTTGGCTGTTGAGAAAAAGTTGTCTCCCTTTCTTTGAAGATCAAACTTTTGTCTTTTGTATGTCCTCAAAATCATCTGGTAAACGATTAAATTCTTCATCCGAGATGTTTTTGAGTCAGCTTGTGCTTTATTTATTGTCAGTTTTGAACGAACTAAGTTTAGCTGTTATTAGTTGAAACCTTAGCTTGTTTGCTTTTGGAGTTTAGTTGTAATTTTTTTTGCTAGCAGCCACCTACAAGCTAATGAACACAGGACGAGAGCTAAAGACAAACCTCCTAGAGGTAAAGCTGCGGGCCGCGCCTGTGCTGTTGCTAAGGACAAACACTCGTTCCTGGGATAGAGCACTTATAGTTGATCTCCAGTATTAACATAGGTAAACAGCAGTAAAGACAGCAGAATACCTTCGTTTGGTTTTTGCTGTATTTTGAAAGGGTCTGGCTCTAGTACTTGCTGCATTTGTGTAATGATGGTTAATCTGTCGGTTTTTAGGTTTGGGGTTTGTCTTACTATCTTCTTCTTTTTGGCGGCGCTGTAGGCACGTTTGGATTTATAACCTGAACAGACATGCTTTTTATAAAATAAAAATAATTAGTATTTATATCTTTTAATCTGTGTATTTACAAATATTCAGCTGCCGCATTCTTATATTAAATACAAATGTACATTAAGGGTTTATCGGCTTCTTCTACTTTATCAATTTGAAGGTTTATTACGTCTCTCACACGTTCTCCGCTTCCATGTAACTGATTTCCTCGTTGACCTTTTAGGTCAATCCTTAACCGTATTTTGTTGTTAAATAATCATCTTGCTCTTACGCGCGTGAAGGTGGTAGATCTTTAGCCAAGGTCTACTGTTGGATTTCTACACCTCCCCACCTCAAAACAGTTTTCTTATTGCATCAACATTGCTGATATGGTTTAAGCCGCTAGCATAGATTTGGTTAGGACTGCCTCAATCGAAAATTTGTACTTTTCGTTATTTTTGATTTAAAAAAACCTTTTTCATTCCTCTTTTTTTGAATGGTTCTTCATCTTCACAGCAATAAAATACCTTTAAGCGGAAATTTTCTTGGCTGAGACGCTAAAACGCTAAAATTCATATAGTGTTGCCCTGCTTCTAGGATATGTTGTATGATGAATCACTCGTTCGTAATATATAGCTAATTTTGACTGATCTTGATCGCTCAATCAGCCTTGCTAAATTAGGGTTTGCTAAACAACGTCAAACTCGAACGAGATGTCAGGAAATGCTGTTACTTTGCTTCGGTGTTGATGATTTATAACGGTTTTGTATTCATTAAAAGTTAGTTCATTTGACAATCTGTCTTTTAATGCTCCTTGAAAAGTACGGTTGCATGCGCCTTTTAACAACTCAAAATCTAAAGGGGATGTGAAAAAGCGATTTCCATACGCAAAATTTACAGCCACATACTTTTTGCGTTCTTTATTATCTGCGGCACCTATTCTATGTTTTAGTGCTTCTTCATTTTCTATTCTTGAAACGCAAAGTCGCCCTTTCAATTACAGTTTAGCCATAGATCAGATTGGTTTAAAGTTTTTGTCTGGCATTGTGTAAAAGAAAATATTTCTTAGACCCTCCAAGTTTTATTGAAATTTTCTTAACGATTGCCCGCCCCAGGTAGCACCCCGTAACAAAAACTGTCTGTTTGGGTCTGTGTTGAATTCGTGCGCTATTTTGAAAGTATAGACGCGCAGAGACTGGCACAATCACTTCATCTGTCCCTAGGTCCGGAAATTTGCAGTAGGAATTTGATCTGATCAATAGTAGATGACGATTATTTTGAACAGTAATATTCGTTTATTTCCCTTCACGCCAAAGGGTTCTTTCAGTCTTTCTATGCGGGTCAAGAATCGAGCATGTGCTTGTGACATTTTTATAAAACAAAAATAAAATTTAATTTATTTAAAAATATGGCAGGCATGAAGATGCGAAGATTATGATGTTTTGATCGTGGGAACGAAATGAAGTGAAATGATTCCCTTTGACACAGCATCGCTCAATGCTCTCAAGGCGGCATTGAATTAACAGACAGTAAAGGTTTTAAATCATTTTACGAAGTTTTGGTCAAGAACCTCCGGAAATTTTATAGACCAAATGATTTTGAATTAAAAGAATGATCATTTGTCTCTGTAAAAAACGATCAGGGCAACTTGTTCGGGCTTACAAACTAAACCCGACCCATCCAAGTTTATAGCCTAGAGTACACTTATAACAATTGACTCAGTGTGAAAAAGACCAAAATCGCCTTGGTCTTGTTAGACCGAAATTTAAGGGCGGAGGCGTTTCTAAACTTCAAAACACACTGCAGGAACTTCCCAACAGCTAACAAATACAAAACATGGACCTTGAAGAATATAAATCAATCGGCAGTTGAAATAATATAAATGCAAATAGAAGCAGGTAACCAGTTTTTCCGAAGAAAACAGGCTTAAAGACTATACAGACTCGCGACTTACCCATGCGAGAAATAGCGGCCTTGACTCGTTGCTTTGAGAAGCATCAGAGGCGAATAACAAACAATTTAAGCAAAAAACTAGGTGAACTAGATGAGCATATAAAAAGAGAAAAAGAAAAAACTCGTTGAGGCTGAGACGCCAACTTAGGCCCGTGATATTAAAGGAAAGAATAGCCCAAAGACTAAAAGATCTTGAACAAGAAAGATCAGCATGACTAGAAGTGAACGACTACTACCGCGACCCAATTACGACTCAGTGAATCAGTATAAGAGAAAACTATCGAAAAATTTATAGGAAGACGCCGCTAACGCTAGCCGAACGAATAAGAACATTGTTTAGAGAGCAGGGGTCACATGGCAAGCGTTATTAACGGCCTTAGGATTTCAATAAAAGTTCAATGGTGATTGGTATTACAGGGGCGGTGGATGTCAAAAGTCAGTGCCTCCGCCACCATCGCCTCCACCTGATAATCATGGGGTAAAAAAACACTGCTTGAATCTTCTTGCGAGTTTATAAAAAAATTAGCCGGTAAAGCTAAGACTCTTTACGGGTTATATTAGGAGGTATTGTTAGCTGGCTTTTGTTACTGCAAGCAAAGTAGTTGGCTTTATGCCGAGCACTTATGGGACATTAGTTCTCTGTCATAGTTGGGGTTAATTTTTAGTAAGATAAAAGACCAAGTAATCCTAGGCCTGTTAATCCAAGAAACAGCGCTGGTCGTTTCATATTCATGGTCTTCGCTGGAACAGAGTCTCGAGCTTTGCGTGAGTTTCAATGGCCTTTGGGCTTTGGGCCCGCCCCGTGGATTGGATGACTTATTCTTGGTGGGTCATCTTTTTTTTTTTTACTGGTTGCAATATTACGGGCTCAGATTTTATGTCGTTTTGTCCCACCTTCTGTTCAATTTTCATGCAAACCGAGAATTTCATTGTTTGTAGTTTATTATTGTTCCTATCTGGAGCCCTGGAGGTCAGAAGGCGCAGATCGTTTAAACCAGTGCACACGCAAAGTCTAACTTTCGATCTTGCGTATTGTAAAATTTTGGTTCCTTTTAATCTTGAAAGGCAAGCAACAGTAGAATTAATGGCGTCCTCTAAATTTGCTAAGTATTGTTTTTGGCGTCAAATCAAGTAGAAGGTATCTGTTATGTTCGATCCTTGTCTGCGTTTTAGTGAACCTAGCAAACACCAACGTAAGTGGCGAACAGAGTCGTTTTATTCGTTTCTATTCCTGCTTTTGATTTAGGGCCCTTAGAGTGTACTAAGATAAATGTTGTCCATGCTGTTTTATGCTCTTGCTTATGGACCGAGGTTTGACTAAGCCTGTGCCCGAGGAGAAAGCTGTGTAAGGAGGATTCCAAATCACCCCCCCACCTTTATACTTTCTGTGCACGCCCCAATATAAGGGGTGCCTAAGCCATGATTACGATCCAACTTTTGTCTAAAGTCTGTCTGCATGTTAAGATTGAATACGTTACAGATTCTTTCAAAAGCCTTCCTGTCTTATTTGATGCTGATGGATTAAACGGTTTGTTCATTTGGTAATGGCGCTTGCAGATTGCAGTCAAATACGTTGAAGGTGTAATAGAAATGAATCTATTACACTGACCTAACCAAAGGATTAGGATGATTTTAGTGATAGCATACGGGGGGGGGGGGGGGGGGGGGGGGGGGGGGGGGGGGGGGGGACACTCCACACCAGTTGAGGCACAAAAACACAGCAAAGTTTAACTGGTTCTGATACAAAACTGGCATCGGATGACTAAACCACACTTTTGGCGTTGTAGTCTTTTTAACAAACGGGGGTTAACGTTATCTGTTAATGGAGTACTTTACCTTTTTCTGAAAGGTTGTCAGTCTGGGTCACAGAAATGTCATGGGTGGTCAGTTGTTATATTTTTAAGTTTGTAGTGCGGCCCAACAGAATATTTTGCGCCCAGTATATTTGAATGCACTCATTTTTATTTCGTTTAAAAAAAATATGTTTGTAAAATAATCAACCCAAGACAGCCCCTTCGTTTTTAGAACATGCTATTTGATATCGAATGCGGTGCCAAAATGGTTGCTCTTCATGAAAATATTTTACAAAGTTCGTATGGGTTAATATAAGTGAATCCAGGAAAGAATATTACGATTCAAAACAATTGATAATGCAGGGAAAGCCATTAGTTAGCCAGTTAACAATAGCTGATGGTTCATTTACGGGTTTTGCTCACTAAAAAGAAGCAAATGAGTAACTTCGGACATTACTCTCAAAACTTAACAATGCCGAATCTAAACACAGGTAAACATTCAGCCTGACGAAGAAGTAGGTTACTATTTTGATAAAGAACTAGCTAAAAAGTTAGCTTACAGCTAACAATGATATATATCGAGTTACACCAACAAAACTACTTATGAGGGGAAAGCCGCTCGATCTTGCATTACATCATTACCTCGATGTTCATGTGGATGAGCTAAGCACTGATGAATTACTTATATGATGGGAAGGCCCTTCAACTGTTTTTAAGAGCTCCTTCCGTAGGGAAAGCTGCATATTTGCGATTATGATATTATTACAATTCCCTAAATTTACAGTTTAAAGTTATTAGTTTGTGGAGGTTGGATCCTTTATAAAAACTTGCAGACAAAGCAGGGAAAGGTGTAAAATGTTGATAACCTGCACATTGATTGGAAATAAAATAATAGTTACTTAAAAATAATTCGCGTGGAGCCAGAAGACCCAGGAGTTACCAATTAGCGCTGTGAGGTGTATAACTTAGAATTAAAAGACCTTGCAGACGTTGCGGGACCTTTTGAACTGAACGGTGATGATAGGCACTTTGTATGGGTCTTGCTGTACACTAAAGATGGTGTGATTATAAAACGCAAAAGAGGTTGGCGGACCAGTAAAAGTTTCCTAAACTATGAACAGTCGGCGAATCTAGAAGAAATAATGTTGGTCGTATGAATTAAAATCGTCGAAATCTGCATCCAATGGCACTTAGAACCATATTTAGATATGGGAATATAATTTGAATTCATTAAGCCCATTTAATATTTAGCCGTCAAAAAAGTTTCAGAAAAGCATTCAACTCTGCCATTTACATAGGAATGTCTTATGCGGCCACGAAATATCGGAAAGAAATTGAAATAACGCCGTATGGGAAAAGCAGTACATCCTCCACAGAAAAGAAACAGTTGTAAAAAAGCTTCTACAAAATTACAGTTCTTTCAAGCAGAAAAATTAGGAAGACACGTCACATGCTATTTGAAAATTTCTGTCTTTATAGATGTGGAGAGGGATGGGTTGTGGGCGTTAGGGATGACCTTTTAAATGGATTAATATTAGCTGGCAAAACTTAGACGTTAAACGTCTTAACTTACCATCGTCGTTCTTCACAATGGCGAGGGATATTAAGTTCTAAAACAAGCAACAAAAATCAATGTTGACTAAATAGAAAAATCTTACAGGGAAATGACATTGGATTAATCGTACACATTGAGGCTCGTAGGGTTTTATTATACTGGAACAAGTTTTGACAGAGGTATGATAAAAATATAACTGGATTAGATTAATTCGGCTATAAAATAAGGTGCAGTTAAACTTTATGACAAAAATCCTCATTGCTCATTGATTTGTGGGCAGACTGGTTGTGGAAAAAACAATAATTTGTCCTAGACCTATTTCAAACAGTTTATCGCTTTTAATTTTAATCATATTGTGGTTTTCTGTCCAAACACTTAAATGGAACCAAGCATTTCATTGCATAGAAGGTTTATATGGACAGATGATGACATTATAATTGAGTTGATCCCAGCAATAAAACTGAGTGCGTGTTTAGAACCGTTTTATGACTGTTTGAAGGAAGCAGACACTATTATTATAGAGGACTGTTCGGCAAAAAGAGACATAGTTAAAAAGAGAAACACTTTGTCAAAACTAGCTTTCAGCGGAAGACTGCTCGGATAAGTGTGTGGATTTTATGTCAGAAATTAACGCAGTTTTAAAAGGACTTTCGAGAACTGTTAAAGACTGTCATTGTTTTTCACGAAAGGACCAGAGACTCATTTGAAGAATGTTGCGTGTTGAAAATGATGTTATTGAAAACGATCCGGGAAAACACAGGATTAATCAAAACTACAAATCTGAAAAGTTAGTAAATTAGTATTAAAAACGGATAACTGCACAGTATGTTTGTTTGTAGATAATCGTTTTATTTTTTGGTTACTTGTCAGAGAACAAGAATACGGATGTTGACACACAGCCTGGCCATCATTCCTTTTACTTAAACTCAGAATTCAACTTTTTTCTTCTGCCCCCAAGGCCCCCCCCCCCCCCCCCCCCCCCCCCCCCCCCCACCCCCCCCCCCCCCCCCCCCCCCCCCCCCCCCCCCCCCCCCCCCACCCCCCCCCCACCCCCCCCCCCCCCCCCCCCCCCCCCCCCCCCCCCCCCCCCCCACCCCCCCCCCCCCTGCCCTGGACATCACTTTAGCCAAAGTATGTGCCAACGTAAAACATTTGATTACGTTTATAGCATAAACTAAAGTACGTAAAAGATGTCTATGCAAACAAACAACAACACAAACAACAACAAACAGAGGAAAAATCAAAAACAAATAACAATAGAAGATCCAAAAACAGGTACAAATATGTAAGGAAAGAAGAGAGAGAGAGAGAGTGAGAGAGCGAGAGAGAGAGAGAGATGAGAGAGAGGAGAGAGAGAGGACCGAGAAGAGACAGGACAGAGACTCACAACACAACAGATGAGAGAGAGAGAGAGGAGAGAGAGATCAGAGAGAGCGAGAGGAGATGAGAGATGGAGAGAGCGAGAGTGAGAGGAGAGAGAGAGAGAGAGAGAGAGTTTTATCATGCGGAAGCTTTGACCATTGTAATGAAATGCAACTTATTTTTCAAGATTAGACTCAGACTTTCTGACATACGTTAGTACACCACATCACACACTCACACACACACACCACACACACACACACAACACACACACACCACACACACAAACACACAAATTTTGATAACACGTTCACTCAATGGATTAAACCTAAATGAAGGGTGGTAAAGGGGACAAGGGAAGGCGACGGGAAGGGCGGGGGGTGGGGGGGGGGGGGGCGGGGGGGGAGGAGAGTGGGGTGGGTTGAGCGGGTACAATTTCGTCAGCTGACCAGGGTATGACCCCCCCCCAGGCTATCAGGGTCTGGGTCAGTAAGGCGGTCCCTTTGGTGTGTTTGCGCACGGTTTACAGACCCCCTGCAGTGTGAGGGGTGATTTATGGGACAGTCGTAGGTCCTCCCTGGGGCTCACTGATGACTGGCTCTGTATACACTTACACCCACTTAAGCCCCGACCCTTCTAGTTCCTCTTTCCCTTTCGGCCCTCCAACCACGTATCCGCCACTCTCAGGGACAGCCCCCTCATTTCCCCCCCCCCCCCCCCCCTTCTCCGTGCTCTCAGCACTTCGTCTTTGGGTGGTGTTGGCTGTTGGGTTGGATCTTTGTCAAAGGTAGCGTGGCTGATCCGGCTGTTGGAGTTCATATGAAAAAATAAAGGTAAAAAAAGGCCAGTGTCAAGGTTCAAAACCGTGGTGAATCTGTCTTTTTCCTGGCCGCTGAGCCAGTTCTATTATCTCCTCAAACCGGGGCTGAAGATGATTTCATGAACTCACTCTCTCTCTCTCTCTCTCTCTCTCTCTTCTCTCTCTCTCTCTCTCTCTCTCTCTCTCTCTCTCTATCTCTCTCTCTCATAAACAGGGTTTTCTTCAAAGCAAGGTCCTTAAATTAAAAGTTGGACATTCAGATGGTGAAATTGATTCCAAAAAGAGTTACGCTTAGCGGGATGCAATGGGGATGCCATTTATCATTTTTTATTTCATTATTCAATTATTTAATATTTGATGTTCGCTTGATGTGTTCTTGTTTCCTTTGTCCCTTACCCCCCCCTCCCCCCCCCAAATTTTTCATTTTTTTTTTCTTTTCATTATCGCACTGATAGCCGGCCTATAAGCATTAATCATCATCATTGGCATTCTCTCTCTCTCTCTTCTCTCCTCTCTCTCTCTCACTCTTCCTCTATCTCTCTCTCTCTCTCTTCTCTGTGTTATTTGGATGTGTGTGTGTGTGTGTTGTGGTGTTGTGTGTGTGTGTGTGTGTGTGTGTGTGTGTGTGTGGTGTGTGTGTGTGTGTGTGTGTGTGTGAGTGCTGTGTGTGTGTGTGTGGTGTGTAGTGTTCCGTCTGTCTGTCTGCTTTGTCATTCTCCTTTCTATTCTCTCTCTCTTCTCTCTCTCTCTCTCTCTCTCTCTCTCTCTCTCTCTCTATCTCTCTCTCTCTCTCTGTTCATGTGTGTGAGTGTGTGTGTGTGTGTGTGAGTGTGTGTGTTTGTGTGTGTTTGTGTGTGTGTGTGTCGTGGGTGTGTGTGCTGTTGTCTGGCCTGTCTGTCTGTCTGCCTTTGTGCATCATCTGTTTGTAACAAGAGAGAAGACAAGTGGAAAAAAACAGGATAGGAAGAGAGTGACAGAGGTAATTCCCGGCAACGCAAGAGAGATATGGGGGAACCACAACCTCCCTGAGAGAGAGAGAGAGAGGAGAGAGAGAGAGAGACAGACAGACAGACAGACTGACAGACAGACAGACAGACAGACGAGGCAGTAGACAGAGAGAGACAGAGGACACACGGACTGAACAAAACAAAACAGACATAGTGGAAAGGAGGAAGAGGTAGACAGACCTGACAGACAGTGAGACAGACAGACGACACATGGACAGAGAACGTTGTAGTGTAGTAGATGTAGTAGAGTAGTGTAGTAGTCGTAGAAGTGTAGTAGTAGTAGTAGTAGTAGTAGTATTAGTAGTAGTAGTAGGAGAGAGAGAGAGAGAGAGAGAGAGATGTGAGAGAGAGACGAGGGGACGAGAGTTGAGACGGAGAGAGAGAGAGAGAGAAGAGAATACAAAAGGACAGGCGAGCAATGTGAGGCGTCAAAGTGTGGACTTGGAATCATCTCCCCAAACAAACATGTTTCCCCTTTGTTCGTCTCCAAAACCTAACAACACACAGGACGGGTCCGAACAAAATTCACCACCCAGTCCCCAGTCTGTTCAGCGTAACCAGCACCAACTGAAAGGCGCACTTGGGAGGCTGATGAGAGAGAGAGAGAGAGAGAGGAGAGAGGGAGAGAGAGAGAGAGAGAGAGAGAGTGAGAGAGAGAGAGAGGAGAGAGAGAGAGAGAGAGAGGAGTGGAGAAGAGGAGAGAGAGAGAGGAGACATGACGAGAAAGGGCGGGGAGAGGGTACGGAGGGAGCAAGGGAAAGAAGAGTTGGGGGTTAACGAACGGAAGCAATTGCAGCTCCATTGAGCAAACTGTATTAAGCGGGGGCCATACCAATCCCTTTATGAAAAAAGCTAGGCCATTTTACGCCAGCGTTGACTCTGGCGTACAGTTCGTACCATCCTACCACCTACAACACCACAGACTGGATGGAGAAAAGAAGGAGGAAATGGGAGAGGGGGAAGGGGTGTGTATAAAAAGGGGAGGAGCAGAAGATGGGGGGGGTGGGGGCTATGGAGAAGGATGGTGGCGAAGATGAGGTGGAGGTGTTAAGGAGTGTAAGAAGGAGGGGTTAAAGAGGGGGGGGGAGGAGAAAGAAAAGAAAGGAAGAGTGGAAGGAGTGAACGTTCTTCCTGGGAATATTGTATATACAACTGTTTTCACCGGGAATATACCAAGTTCCACTGAATGATGATTCGTAGGGTGTGTCTTTTTTATCATCACCCACTCTCGCCCACTCCTCTTACCTTTAACTCCACAGAGATGAGAGAGAGAGAAGAGAGAGAGAGAGAGAGAGAGAGAGAGAGAGAGAGAGAGCTGAGCATACACTCTACTCTCCTCCCATTCCCCATCTCCCCCCGTTCTCACCTCCCCCCCCCCCCCCCCCCCCCCCCCCCCCCCCCCCCCCCCCCCCCCCCCCCCCCCCCCCCCCCCCGCCTCCCCTCCCACTGTCTGTGAATCTGTGTTGACAAAACCTTCACCGCCCAGCAGACTGACATGGACGCACATCCAGTAAAGAGTGGAATCATTGGGTCCTCAGTATGGTGCCCTCCCTCAACCACAAGTGAATGGCCGCTTCCTCTTCCAACCAATCGCAGCGAACCAGGTTACAGAACCTGGGCAATCAAGATCACGGAAGTTTATACTGAATATTAAGTTAAAAAAAAAAAAAATCTGAGGATGAAAACGGAAATAAAAGTTTACACTGCCTAGTTTGCCGTTCAGCGTGTTTCTGTGGAATTTAGCCAGGTCTTGTTACGAACAATGTAAATATTGGGATTTGGTTCAAAACGAAAATCTTTTCGATCTATTCTCAGCCATTATTGTTGTCCCCAAGCACCAAACATAGTTAGTAACGTCTCTGATTGGTAGGGAAAACCGTGAGCATTTTCATCCTGTGGGGGCTTCCCTCCCCTAGCGCTTCTTATATTTCACCTGCACAGGACAGCCTGATCGCTCAGATACCTGGGCAGTGTGTGTGTGTGTGTGTGTGTGTGTTGTGTGTGTGTGTGTGTGTGTGTGTGTGTTGTGTGTGCGTGCGTGCGTGCGATGCGTGCGTGCGTGCAGTGCAGTGCGTGCGTGCGTGGCGTGCGTATGGTGTGTGTGTGTGTGTGTGTGTGTGTGTGTGTGTGTGTGTGTGTGTGTGTGTGTGTGTGTGTGTTGTGAGTGTTGTGGTGTGTCTGAGTGCTGTGTGTGCGTGGTCGTGTGCGTGTGCGTGTGAGTGTGTGAGTGTGTGTGATGTGTGTGTGTGTGTGTGTGTGTGTGTGTGTGTGTGTGTGTGTGTGTGTGTGTGTCAAAGATGGCTTAATTACTTACAAAACCTGTTGCAAAAACCTAACGATGAGGACCATTTTGATATATTCGAACATGCGATTTTTTTTTCGTTTGTTTTTTCCTTTTTAAAGAATTGTTTATCTCAGACAGATAAACGTCACGGGGGGTATATGATATATGATTCCTCCCGTACAAAGGCCAGACAATTCAATGAAGTTGTTTAGACGGTGCAAACGGGGACAGCAAAGACCGTTTTCAATCAACTTGCCGGAATAGCATTCACATCTACCTTCAGAGAACTGAACTTCGTTTTCAGAGAACGTTGATGGTTGAAGTAGATGCTGCCCATGACTGGTGATCTCTAATACCTTGGCCTTGAGAGAAAGCTACCATGACTGGTGATCTCTAAATACCATGGCTTGCATAGAGAACTGAAGCAAAGCTATAGCCTCACTGGAAGTATTCTAATACATGGCCTACATAGAGTACTGAAACAGACACACAGCTGTAGTGATTAGCATTCCAATTATCATGGCCCCTACATAGAGGACTGGCAATCTACCAGCGTTACTGACATATCCCTGATACGATGGCCTTGCATACAGAACTGAAAACAGACTACCAGCTTAACAGATAGTCTTCAACTACGATGGCCTGCGTACAGAAAATGAAACAAATACTACAGTTTACAGATTGTCTTCAAATACGTTGGGCCGTGCATAGGAGAACTGAAACAGACTACAGCTTTACTGATAGTCTTCAAATACGTTGGCCTTGCATAGAGAACTAAAATAAACTACAACTTTACTGATAGTCTTCAAATACCATGGCTCTACATGGAGAACTGAAACAGACGACAGTTTAACTGACAGTCTTCAAATACCATGAATGTGCAAAGAGAACTGAAAGAAACCGCTGCTTTGCTGATAGTCTTCTAATACCATGGTCCTACTATTCTGCAGTGCTACTGTCAACAAACCAACATACAAATCAACACACAAAATAGAAATCAATTTACGCTTGTGTCATAATATGACGCCAAGAGACAAGTGAACTGTAGGACAAACGATTCTAGTTCAGACGTCACAAAGATGAGAAGGGAGCCGGAATAGCTCAGTTGGTAGAGCACCTGACTCGTAATCTCGGTGATCCTGGGGTTGCGGGTTCGAACCTCCGCCGGGGCGTTTCGGTGCAGGGCGATTTTTCCCTCGGAGTTAACATTGGTTCTGACTCCATTTCCCATACAGTCCTTCGAATGAGTCTATAAACCGAGGTTCCGTGTGTGAACGCACGCATAACATCTTGCACACACGTAAACTCCCATCACCAACTTTCGGAAGAGTAGGCCAGTTTGGCCGTTGGTATGGATGACACGTTACACATAGCATGCACTCTGCGTGAGAAATGGAAAGAATGAAGGAAGTAAGGAAAATGAGTGATCGCTATTGAACGATACTGACTGGATAACACGGGAAACGACTGAATGAAGCGCCAGCTGGCAGATCTTCAGTCGGCACTACCCAGGTAGGCAGCCCGTTGTGTAAACGAGTGTTGATTGTAAAGCGCTTAGAGCTTGGCCTCTAGCCGAGAATAGGCGCTATATAAGTATTCATTATTATTATTATTATTATTATTATTATGTTACAAATGCGCCAAATAAATCCAGATCACAGCCGGGAAAAGAATGATTGTGGACTCTGGGAGTATTTTCCTCTGTTTGTTGTTCGTGAGGTCTGCAAAACACAGTGTATTTAAAACTTCAATTGTCGTGAGGTCTGCAAAACACAGTGTATTTAAAACTTCAATTGTCGTGAGGTCTGCAAAACACAGTGTATTTAAAACTTCAATTGTCGTGAGGTCTGCAAAACACAGTGTATTTAAAACTTCAATTGTCGTGAGGTCTGCAAAACACAGTGTATTTAAAACTTCAATTGTCGTTTTGTTCTGTGTACTGGATCCACGTTACTTCACCCTCTGAAAACACAGTGTATTTAAAACTTCAATTGTCGTTTTGTTCTGTGTACTGGATCCACGTTACGTCACCCTCTGTTTTGTGTGTGTTTGTATTTTGGCTCACTGCATAATAAATTGAACAAAATCCGTCCAAACCTGAAAGAGTTTTTACCATGTTCGCAAGGTGGCCGTAAAGACGAAACAGTCCTGTGCCGTTTGCATACAGGCCACTCGTTTTACACCCATTCCTATCTTTTAAAAGATAAAGAAGCTCCGTGGTACATTCCATGTCATGTTCCACTCACAGCGAGACACATTCTTTTAGAATGCTGGGACTTGCACGATGTGAGATATAAACACTTTACAGCAGACTCCATGAAAACTTTGTTCAGAGATGTCCCACCTGACGTGATCTTTGAATTTCTGAAAGAGATTAACATTTTTTCATCTGATCTAAGACTGTACGGAAGAAAGATTTTTAACGAAGTTTCTGGCGCGTTTTAGAAGGTGTATGTTAAAGAGATGTGTGAATGATGATTTTGTTCTGCTTTTTTTTTTTTAGTTTTTTTTTTCTGTGATGACTTGTGAGTTGACTTCAACGTGGTGACAACCCTGATATGGGGTTGGCTGGGCTATAAGCAACATTACCTTACTTATGTCGTTTACTTCACAGTGTAATGTAGGCTTCAGAATCCACCTTATATAGAAACAAACAAACAAACAAACAAATCCTGCCAAGATCTGGGTCAAGACTTGATTAATTTACATCACTGTTAATAGTGTGCACTGTAAAGAACAAATCTTCTGCTGTGCTGATTAAAAAAATACTGGTGGTAAATTCACCTCTATTCACCCACAAACCAATTTCCCCCACCCACCCTGATATAGCCCCCATCCCCCCCTCCCCCCCCCCTCCCCCCACACACACACACACGTACCCTTGTGGCGCTGATCCACAACCTGACAAGCTGATAGCAGAAAAATTGACTCTTTGTTTCTCACTCTGGAATCGCTATCAGAGATCGCACTCTGAAGACATGAAGCTGTCACTATGATGGACTCGGTTGACACAGCGAAGGGAGGAGAGGTGGAGGAGTGAATTGGTGTGGGGGGTATGGTGGGTGGAGAGGGGGATGGAGAGCAGAGGGTTAGGTTAAGATGGATGGGGGTGGAGGAAGATTAACTGTGAGTTGGAAAGTGCAGGGTCTTTAAAAAGAAAATTGTTTGACGTTAGGGAGGAAGGTTAACTGTGAGTTGGAAAGTGCAGGGTCTTTAAAAAGAAAATTGTTTGACGTTAGGGAGGAAGGTTAACTGTGAGTTGGAAAGTGCAGGGTCTTTAAAAAAGAAAATTGTTTGACGTTAGGGAGGAAGTTAGTGGTTGAAGTGCAGGTCTTAAAATGAAATGTTGCGTTGGAGGAGTAATGTGAGTTGGAAGTGCAGGGTCTTTAAAAAAGAAAATTGTTTGACGTTAGGGAGGAAGGTTAACTGTGAGTTGGAAAGTGCAGGGTCTTTAAAAAAGAAAATTGTTTGACGTTAGGGAGGAAGGTTAACTGTGAGTTGGAAAGTGCAGGGTCTTTAAAAAAGAAAAATTGTTTTGACGTTAGGGAGGAAGGTTAACTGTGAGTTGGAAAGTGCAGGGTCTTTAAAAAAGAAAATTGTTTGACGTTAGGGAGGAAGGTTAACTGTGAGTTGGAAAGTGCAGGGTCTTTAAAAAAGAAAATTGTTTGACGTTAGGGAGGAAGGTTAACTGTGAGTTGGAAAGTGCAGGGTCTTTAAAAAAGAAAATTGTTTGACGTTAGGGAGGAAGGTTAACTGTGAGTTGGAAAGTGCAGGGTCTTTAAAAAAGAAAATTGTTTGACGTTAGGGAGGAAGGTTAACTGTGAGTTGGAAAGTGCAGGGTCTTTAAAAAAGAAAATTGTTTGACGTTAGGGAGGAAGGTTAACTGTGAGTTGGAAAGTGCAGGGTCTTTAAAAAAGAAAATTGTTTGACGTTAGGGAGGAAGGTTAACTGTGAGTTGGAAAGTGCAGGGTCTTTAAAAAAGAAAATTGTTTGACGTTAGGGAGGAAGGTTAACTGTGAGTTGGAAAGTGCAGGGTCTTTAAAAAAGAAAATTGTTTGACGTTAGGGAGGAAGGTTAACTGTGAGTTGGAAAGTGCAGGGTCTTTAAAAAAGAAAATTGTTTGACGTTAGGGAGGAAGGTTAACTGTGAGTTGGAAAGTGCAGGGTCTTTAAAAAAGAAAATTGTTTGACGTTAGGGAGGAAGGTTAAATGTGAGTTGGAAAGTGCAGGGTCTTTAAAAAGAAAATTGTTTGACGT
>CM031598.1:121221496-121228996 GCA_018398815.1 Conus ventricosus
AACCCATTTCCACATCCAATATCACAGAAATAGACATGAAGTTGAAGAACGATCATAAGGAGTAAGGAACAAATGCATGACAGACAGACAAACAGACGATTCAAACGCCAGGGGAAAGTTACGACCACCCCCTCCCCCCAAGCCCCGTCCCCCACCTTCAGTTCCCACACAGATGGCGCAGTCAATTCGACAGTTAGCGAATGGAGACCTTGTGTGGCTGGCCTGAAATCAATTGACACCCACCCGGCCAACCCGACAAGCCGTGAGTTCTTTGATGTTAGTCGGCTACAATCCCCGTGCAAATGGGTAAACACCCCACACATAGGTGACAAGTTGTAACCCCCAGTGTGAAACGGGTGGCTGGTTAAATCGAGACCATGGTGGAATTTCAAGAGTTGAAGGTGTGAAGAAAACCTCTTTGTGGAACTTAAGATATTTCTTTGGTGCACACTGAAGCGTAATTCCAAAGATCTTTTCCTGCGGTGTAGGAGGTATTTCACTGGGCAAAGAGACGATTTCACAGTTTGTTCATGAAAGTTGCAACGTATTGACATTTTTTTTTCTGTTGAAGGCTGAACAATTTACAGTCAGTGATTATACAGATGATGAAAGATGCTTGCAGGATTAAAAAAAAGAAAAAGGCAGAGAATAATAAATCCATTTTCATAAACCCTGCATTGACTGGAAATCTGCAATGAACCATGACTTATAAAGAGCTAGAATCCCATGTGTTTGTTGAAGGAAATACTCCACTGAGCATGGCATGAAGATTCACAGAACAAGGAATGTCTGTATGAAGACTCCTATGAATGAATGGTACCATACTGCACCAGCAGATAAGACATGAGAAAACATGTCCAGAATTCAAACCACAGTGCCACGGACATCCATGGCAATGATTGATATGAAGAGTCTGTACAAGCTCTCAATGCCAAATGCTAGAAGCTCAACCTTCCATCTGCAAGTGCAAAAGAGGACTGGATGCGCTGACAGAAAAGAGTATACTGAAGTGTAAAGCAGCCTCATTTGGAGACATTGTATCCAGAAATGGCAGGGACGCCTTTGGAGTGTAACAACCAAAAGTGAAGGCACCCCTCAAACTTCCAGACTCCAGTGAGAGGTGTATGACATCCAGAAGAAAGGAATCTCAAGAAACAGATGAACGTTTCTGTCAGAAGCTGAAAATGAAGATCTAAAGTGATTGTGGGGTGACCAAAACAGGGTTCTCAGCAAAGCAGAATCAGCAAGAAGCAGAAGGAGTTAAAATAAAAAAGAGAACTTTTCTTTCAGAGACCTCTTTCAGTTTGGCAGGAAAGTACTCGAGTATCCAATATCAGGGACCCTCACATGCACAGTGAACAAAGAAACATTCAATGTAACATTTCAGGAAAACAAAGAAACATTCAATGTAACATCTCAGAAAACAAAGAAACATTCAATGTAACATCTCAGGAAAACACTTTCCAACCCTCATGTGAAGCACTGCATGAACTCCAACACTTGGTGCAGTCTGCAGTGCCAGAGAAAGAGAAAAAAGCTCAGTGACAGGCCTCCAACACTGGATGAAGATTGTTCCTGGACCTAATGGGATACCCTGTCAGCTATAGACTGAGAGTACACAGCAGAAGCAGACGAGTTGTAGAAGACTGAATAATGTTCTCCACTTAGGTTCTTTAAGAGGTATTATTCTGACTAATCTCACTATCTCATATGAAAGCAGAGTGCAGGACGCTAACGTCGGAAAAACAGAGAAATATGTCAGACCAGCCAGCAGCTTGAGGAATCTAGCTTCCATGCCAACATCATTGCCACAAAAACAGGATCAAAGGTGATTGTAGGCTCCTCAGCCAATGATCTTAAGAAACAACCGGTGATTTCTGGTTAAACGTTAGAGGATTAGAACCCTAAGGTCAATATCAGAGGGGTACTGGAAAATGCTGTAACTGGATCTGGTCGAGGTGAAAGAAAAGTGAACTCCATGATGATTAAATTTCCAACAAGTATCAGATAACGATGCAGGTAAGCCATCCGTCAAAGAACGTGACGCCTTGAGAAGCTCGCTCGTCCAGAAGATGCTGATTCAAGTGCTGGCAGAGCCAGCAAAGCATCTGACAGCATCTAGGAGTCATGACCCGGATGATGCGCTATCACAGTGCAAGGGGTTCAAAGCTCAAACACTTGTCTGAGTGGAGTTTCTTCTCTGAAGATTTACTGTTTCTACATGTTACTATGTAAATTACAGCGATTACACCTACAAGCTTAAACATAAAAGGTAACAGTTTTATATTAGAATCAGACAGTTTCAAATCTAAAAGAAATGTTATATCTTATGTTTAAAAAATATCAGTAATCCCAGTGTTAATGTGAGCATACAAAATTAACGAACTGTTGTTTTTATTTTAAATGGCAAATTTGCAGGGGTAAGACAAACACAGATATAAACAGGGAAACACAGAGAGAGAGAGAGAGAGAGAGGAGAGAAGAGAGAGAGAGAGAGAGAGAGGAGAGAGAGAGAGAGAGAGAGAGAGAGAGAGAGAGAGAGAGAATAAATAACAGATCAGAGATGTATTGAGAGAGTAAAAGTTGAAACACATGAAGAAAAAAACTGGGAGGCATGGATAAATGCAAAGAATACTTTGGCACGATTTCGTACGATTCTACACACAGGAGTGGATGATAAACGAAAAATCTTGGTGAGAAAACAAACCACAGTCTCTGATGTTTGCCATTGAATATACCATACATGCACAAAACATCGAAAGTACGCAAGTACGTACACGCATGCTCTCTCTCTCTCTCTCTCTCTCTCTCTCTCTCTCTCTCTCTCTCTCTCTCTCTCTCTCTCTCTCTCTCTCTCTCTCTCTCTCTCTCTCTGTGTGTGTGTGTGTGTGTGTGTGTGTGTGTGTGTGTGTGTGTGTGTGCGTGTATGTGTGTATGTGTGTGTGTATGTGTGTGTGTGTGTGTCAGTGTGTGTGTGTGTGTGTGTGTGTGTGTGTGTGTGTGTGTGTGTGTGTGTGTGTGTGTGTGTGTGTGTGCACGCGCGTAAAACAAGTCGAACATGCACTGTTCATTTCGACTGTTCATGCAGTAATTGACAGCAGTTTGGTACGGCAACGAGGGGACGAACAGGAAAAGGGATGGGGGAAGTGGAGAGAATGGGGGTGGGATAAGGTGAAAGAAGAGATGGGGGACGAGAGACAGTGTTGGGGGACGGGGGAAAAGGGATGAAGAGGAGGGGTGAAGACAGGGGAGAGTGTGTTGTGGAGAGTGAAACAATGAGAGGGAGGAGGAAGATGGGAAGGGGGGGGGGGGCACAGATAGTGATCATTTTCTCATCTGTTGAGCAAGAATTATTGAACAATGTCTCTTTCCCCTTAACCTATTTGGGTGTACGGAAAATACCAGCTATGCAAAAATGATCATCACCATAAACTGCGAAGAAAAGGCAATGAAGATACACACATGTAATGCAAAAAAAAATACTTATCATGTGTATCAATAAAAAAAAATATTACGTATCTTGTCTACAAGTAAATACATTATCCAAAAAAAATTCAATTCCTGAAATTCAGTACAAAAGAAACACTTAGAATCTCTCTCTCTCTCTCTCTCTCTCTCTCTCTCTCTCTCTCTTTCCATTCAAGGAACAGTAACGCGAACATCTGCGGCGCGGTTTAATCAAACACTCGTGATTAGACCCTGACAAACACTCTAGGCCTATTTAAAGAAGAACACTTCAGGACAAACCCTGTGTTTGTGCATTCCCGGTTTTCTGCCTGTATAAACCCGGCCACCCACACAAGACGCGTTCAGTGAGCACTTTATTCTCCTCCTCTTTTATGACATGTGGTGTTCAGTGAGCACTTTATTCTACTCTATTATGACATGTGGTGTTCAGTAAGCTCTTTTTCCTCCTACTCTTTGCCTATGTGTGTCGTTCAGCTTTGTCTCTAGCTCTGTTCGTTTACGTGTTGCTCACTTAGCACTGCTATTTTTCTATTCGTTTCCTACATGCATTGTTCAGTTAGTACTACTTTCCACATCTTTCTGCTATATATGTCGTGCAGTCAGCACTACTTTTGCCTCCTTTATTTCTCTTTTGTCGTGCAGTCAGCACTACTTTTATTTCTCTTTTGTCGTGCAGTCAGCACTACTTTTATTTCTCTTTTGTCGTGCAGTCAGCACTACCTTTGCTTCCTTTATTTCTCTTTTGTCGTGCAGTCAGCACTACCTTTGCCTCCTTTATTTCTCTTTTGTCGTGCAGTCAGCACTACCTTTGCCTCCTTTATTTCTCTTTTGTCGTGCAGTCAGTACTACTTTTATTTCTCTTTTGTCGTGCAGTCAGCACTACCTTTGCCTCCTTTATTTCTCTTTTGTCGTGCAGTCAGCACTACCTTTGCCTCCTTTATTTCTATTTTGTCGTGCAGTCAGCACTACTTTTATTTCTCTTTTGTCGTGCAGTCAGCACTACCAATGCCTCCTTTATTTCTCTTTTGTCGTGCAGCCAGGAGCTGTTTTCGCTACTTTTATTTTATTTTTGGATTTTAAGTAAGCACTGCTTTTTTTTTCTTCTACGTTTTAGTTCATGTGTTGTTCAGTGACTACTGCTTGTCCCTTTTTTTGCTTAGTCCAAGTGTCGTTCAGTTAGCACTACTTTTTCCCTAACGTTTACTTCATGTGTCGTTCAGTAAGAACTACTTTTATCTACGCTTTATTCCATGGGCCGTTGAAGTAGTACCCCTTTTCACTACTTTGTACTCCATGTGTTGTTCAGTTAGCACCATTATTTTCTACTTTTTACTCCATGTGTTGTTCAGTTAGCACCATTATTTTCTATTTTTTTTACTCCATGTATCTTTCAGACAGCACTAGATTTCATGCCAATTATCATCATTATTATTGTTGTTATCATGATTAGCATCATCATCATCGTCGTCGTCGTCGTCATCATCATCATCATTATAACTATTACCGCAAAACCGTAGCATTTAACTATCCTCTAACCCCTCTCCTTCCTCTATTTTTGATAGTGTTGTTGTTATAATTACTATGGCTGCTGTCATCTTTGTCAGTAGTATTATTATGGGATTGATTATAGTATCATAATTATCATAACTAATAATGATAAAGATGATAGTAATAACAATAAGAATAGTAACAGTAATGATAATACTGATAACGAAGCATTTATAAAGCATCTTAGCAAAGGTTGTAGGCGCTGACCATCCACACTCACGTGTACGCAACGGGTTGCCTACCTGGGTAGTGCCGACTGAAGAGCTGCCCGTCGACGCTTCCTTCAGTCGTTTCCCGTGTCATCCGGTCAATATTGTTCACTCACTCCTTACTTCCTTCATTCTTTCCATTTCTCACGCAGGGTGCATGCTATGTGTAACACACCATCAACACCAACGGCTAAACTGGCATTATCTTCCGAAAGTTGCTTATGATGATGATAATGATGATGGTGATGATGATGATGATGATGATGATGATGATGATGATGATGATGATGATCATCATCATCATCATCATCATCATCATCATCATCATCATCATTATTATGGTTGTTGTTATTGTTGCTCTTGTCGTCGTCATCGCCGTCGTCGTAGTCGTCGTCGTCGTCGTTGCAGTTGTTGTTGTCATCATGCTTACATAGCACCAATGCTCCAAGACAAAGCTCGAACTGATTTACAAACCACACTCATATTTACACAGTGGGCTGCCTACCTGGTAGGGCCGACTGAAGAGCTACCTGCTGGCACTAATCACAGTGATAAGCATGGTGCAGAGGCACTTAACACATGTTTCACAAACTGTTACCATACATAGATATTTATTTACAAATGGCTGGCACAGAGAAAAATGTCTCATACATCAGCTCAATTATCATTTCATCCAAATAATCAGCATCTTCAGGAGAGCTTGAAATAAACTCAGACCTGAATGAGGATCAAACCTCTGACCTAAGATCTAGCTGCAAAGGCTTCTGTGGCGCCCCAACGATCTTTAAGACACAGGGATAGGTGAAGGGGTAGGTGAAAGTGAACACTGATAGTAAGAAACCTATCTCTTCCAGCTCACACACACACACGAAGAAAGCAAAAATACAGATTTCACCGAGAGAGAGCACAACAAGCACTGTGGCCAGTGTGTTTGCCGGGTGGAGATGAGTGTTTTCATAGGGAGAGAGCACAACACGCACTGTGGCCAGTGTGTTTGCCGGATGGAGATGAGTGTTTTCATAGGGAGAGAGCACAACACGCACTGTGGCCAGTGTGTTTGCCGGGTGGAGAGGAGTGTTTTCATAGGGAGAGAGCACAACACGGACTGTGGCCAGTGTGTTTTGCCGGGTGGAGATGAGTGTTTGCACAACCACACGGCACAGCTGTCACAGGGCTGTCGGGTCTGGCTGTGATCGTCGTTTAATCAGCAAGGGCAATAACTCGGTTTGGATTGCACTGACAAGAAGTAATGCTTCCCCGGAGACCCTCACCCCACGTCAAACCACCAGGACCGGCGTCATGACGTCAGCGCTCTGTCTGTCTGTCTGTCTGTCTGTCTCTATCTCTCTCTCTTTGCCTGTCTGTCTGTCTGTCTGTCTGTCTGTCTGTCTGTCTCTCTCTCTCTCTCTCTCTCTCTCTCTCTCTCTCTCTCTCTCTCTCTCTCTCTTCTCTCTCTCTCTCTCTCTCCTCTCCTTCTTCTTCTTCTTTCTTACGCATGTGCATGCACACAGACACAGACACAGACACAGAACACACACACACACACACACACACACACACACACACACACACACACACACACACACACACACATATGCATGCACACACAGAGAGAGAGAGAGAGAGAGAGGAGAGAGAGAGAGAGAGAGAGAGAGAGAGAGAGAGAGAGAGCGTTGTTGCTTACCGTTAACGTGTTAGTTTTGCCTATATCTATCTGAGATAAGTGAAATACCTTCACTACCCTCACACACAGAGACGTACACACAGATAAACATGCACACACAGAGGCTCAGAAATACACACACGCGCGCACACGCGCGCGCGCTGGCACACACATACATACATATGCATGCATGCACGCACGCACGCACGCACCCACGCACACACACACACACACACACACACACACACACACACACACACACACACACACACACACACACACACACACACACACGTGGTGATTGCTTGTCATCAGTTTTGCTTCTGCCTGTCTGAGTTAAATTCGTAAATGAGAGAAAGAGAGAGAGAGAGAGAGATGAGAGAGAGAGAGGAGAGAGAGAGAGAGAGAGAGAGAGAGAGAGACAAGGGGGAGAGCCCTCCCTCAACACTCATTCACCAGCGTATCCCTTCGCATCAACACATTCCACAAACGCCAAGAAAACTCCGCAATATGACGGACAGCAAGGTGAACAACAGCAACACCCCAGTCAGCACGTGCACCCCATCACGGGCCCCCAATGTGACGTCGGCAGTCTCATTACATGCTCATTGC
>CM031598.1:121238996-121248996 GCA_018398815.1 Conus ventricosus
CCATTCAGTATCGTTCAATATCGATCACTCATTTTCCTTACTTCCTTCATTCTTCCATTTCTCACGCAGGGTGCATGCTTGTGTAAACGTGTCATCCATACCAACGGCCAAACTGGCCTACTCTTCCGAAAGTTGGTGATGGGATTTTACGTGTGTGCAAGATGTTATGCATGCGTTCACACACGAACCTCGGTTTATAGTCTCATTCAAAGGACTGTAAGGGAAATGGAGTCAGAACCAATGTTAACCTCCAAGGGAAAAATCCCCCTGTACCGAACGCCCCGGCGACCCCGCAAACCCCAGGATCACCAAGATTACGAGTCAGGCGCTCTACCAACTGAGCTATTCCGGCCTCCCTATTGTCCTATTGACAGATCATGTTGCCATAAAGCTACACGTCAAGTGTCCTATTGACACATCATGTTGCCATAAGCTACACGTAAAATGTCCTGTTGACAGATCATGTTGCCATAAAGCTACAGGTAAAGTGTCCTATTGACGGATCATGTTGCCGTAAAGCTACAGGTAAAGTGTCCTATTGACAGATCATGTTACCATAAAGTTCCACGTAAAGTGTCCTATTGACAGATGGACACGGCAGCACGGACAACTGGTGACCACTGAAGAGAGTGTGTACAGCTTCACCACTTGGTGGACAACTGGTGACCACTGTAGAGAGTGTGTACAGCTTCACCACTTGGTGGGCAACTGGTGACCACTGAAGAGAGTGTGTACAGCTTCACCACTTGGTGGGCAACTGGTGACCACTGTAGAGAGTGTTACAGCTTCACCACTTGGTGGGCAACAGGTGACCACTGAAGAGAGTGTGTACAGCTTCACCACTTGGTGGGCAACTGGTGACCACTGTAGGGAGTGTGTACAGCTTCACCACTTGGTGGAAAACTGGTGACCACTGAAGAGAGTGTGTACAGCTTCACCACTTGGTGGACAACTGGTGACCACTGAAGAGAGTGTGTACAGCTTCACCACTTGGTGGACAACTGGTGACCACTGAAGAGAGTGTGTACAGCTTCACCACTTGGTGGACAACTGGTGACCACTGTAGTGAGTGTGTACAGCTTCACCACTGGTGGACAACTGGTGACCACGTAGGGAGTGTGTACAGCTTCACCACTTGGTGGACAACTGGTGACCACTGTAGGGAGTGTGTACAGCTTCACCACTTGGTGGACAACTGGTGACCACTGTAGGGAGTGTGTACAGCTTCACCACTTGGTGGACAACTGGTGACCACTGTAGGAGTGTGTACAGCTTCACCACTAGGTGGGCAACTAGTGACCACTGTAGGGAGTGTGTACAGCTTCACCACTTGGTGGACAACTGGTGACCACTGTAGGGAGTGTGTACAGCTTCACCACTAGGTGGACAACTGGTGACCACTGTAGGGAGTGTGTACAGCTTCAACACTTGGTGGACAACTGGTGACCACTGTAGTGAGTGTGTACAGCTTCACCACTTGGTGGGCAACTGGTGACCACTGTAGGAGTGTGTACAGCTTCACCACTTGGTGGATAACTGGTGACCACTGTAGGAGTGTGTACAGCTTCACCACTTGGTGGGCAACTGGTGACCACTGTAGAGAGTGTGTACAGCTCACCACTTGGGGGACAACTAGTGACCACTGTAGGGAGTGTGTACAGCTTCACCACTTGGTGGGCAACTGGTGACCACTGTAGAGAGTGTGTACAGCTTCACCACTTGGTGGACAACTGGTGACCACTGTAGAGAGTGTGTACAGGCTTCACCACTTGGGGGCAACTGGTGACCACTGAAGAGAGTGTGTACAGCTTCACCACTTGGTGGACAACTGGTGACCACTGTAGAGAGTGTGTACAGCTTCACCACTTGGTGGGCAACTGGTGACCACTGTAGAGAGTGTGTACAGCTTCACCACTTGGTGGACAACTGGTGACCACTGTAGGAGTGTGTACAGCTTCACCACTTGGTGGGCAACTGGTGACCACTGAAGAGAGTGTGTACAGCTTCACCACTTGGTGGGCAACTGGTGACCACTGTAGAGAGTGTGTACAGCTTCACCACTTGGTGGGCACTGGTGACCACTGTAGAGAGTGTGTACAGCTTCACCACTTGGTGGGCAACTGGTGACCACTGTAGAGAGTGTGTACAGCTATCACCACTTGGTGGACAACTAGTGACCACTGTAGGGAGTGTGTACAGCTTCACCACTTGGTGGGCAACTGGTGACCACTGTAGGGAGTGTGTACAGCTTCACCCACTTGGTGGACAACTGGTGACCACTGTAGGAGTGTGTACAGCTTCACCACTTGGTGGACAACTGGTGACCACTGTAGGGAGTGTGTACAGCTTCACCACTTGGTGGACAACTGGTGACCACTGTAGGGAGTGTGTACAGCTTCACCACTTGGTGGGCAACTGGTGACCACTGTAGAGAGTTTGTACAGCTTCACCACTTGGTGGAAAACTGGTGACCACTGTAGGGAGTGTGTACAGCTTCACCACTTGGTGGACAACTGGTGACCACAGTAAGAGTGTGTACAGCTTCACCACTTGGTGGACAACTGGTGACCACTGTAGGGAGTGTGTACAGCTTCACCACTTGGTGGACAACTGGTGACCACTGTAGGGAGTGTGTACAGCTTCACCACTTGGTGGACAACTGGTGACCACTGTAGGGAGTGTGTACAGCTTCACCACTTGGTGGACAACTGGTGACCACTGTAGGGAGTGTGTACAGCTTCACCACTTGGTGGACAACTGGTGACCACTGTAGGGAGTGTGTACAGCTTCACCACTTGGTGGACAACTGGTGACCACTGTAGGGAGTGTGTACAGCTTCACCACTTGGTGGACAACTGGTGACCACTGTAGGGAGTGTGTACAGCTTCACCACTTGGTGGACAACTGGTGACCACTGTAGGGAGGTGTACAGCTTCACCACTTGGTGGACAACTGGTGACCACTGTAGGGAGTGTGTACAGCTTCACCACTAGGTGGTCAACTGGTGACCACTGTAGGGAGTGTGTACAGCTTCACCACTTGGTGGACAACTGGTGACGACTGTAGGGAGTGTGTACAGCTTCACCACTTGGTGGACAACTGGTGACCACTGTAGGGAGTGTGTACAGCTTCACCACTTGGTGGCAACTGGTGACCACTGTAGGAGTGTGTACAGCTTCACCACTTGGTGGGCAACTGGTGACCACTGTAGGGAGTGTGTACAGCTTCACCACTGGTGGACAACTAGAGACCACTGTAGAGAGTGTGTACAGCTTCACACTTGGTGGATAACTGGTGACCACTGTAGGGAGTGTGTACAGCTTCACCACTTGGTGGACAACTGGTGACCACTGTAGGGAGTGGTACAGCTTCACCACTTGGTGGATAACTGGTGACCACTGTAGGGAGTGTGTACAGCTTCACCACTTGGTGGACAACTGGTGACCACTGTAGGGAGTGTGTACAGCTTCACCACTTGGTGGACAACTGGTGACCACTGTAGGGAGTGTGTACAGCTTCACCACTTGGTGGACAACTGGTGACCACTGTAGGAGTGTGTACAGCTTCACCACTGGTGGACAACTGGTGACCACTGTAGGGAGTGTGTACAGCTTCACCACATGGTGGGCAACTGGTGACCACTGTAGGGAGTGTGTACAGCTTCACCACTTGGTGGACAACTGGTGACCACTGTAGGGAGTGTGTACAGCTTCACCACTTGCTGGGCAACTGGTGACCACTGTAGGGAGTGTGTTACAGCTTCACCACTGTGGTGACAACTGGTGACCACTGTAGGGAGTGTGTACAGCTTCACCACTTGTTGGGCAACTGGTGACCACTGTAGGGAGTGTGTACAGCTTCACCACTTGGTGGGCAACTGGTGACCACTGTAGGGAGTGTGTACAGCTTCACCACTTGGTGGGCAACTAGTGACCACTGTAGGGAGTGTGTACAGCTTCACCACTTGGTGGACAACTGGTGACCACTGTAGGGAGTGTGTACAGCTTCACACACTTGGTGGATTAACTGGTGACCACTGTAGGGAGTGTGTACAGCTTCACCCACTTGGTGGGCAACTAGTGACCACTGTAGGGAGTGTGTACAGCTTCACCACTTGGTGGGCAACTGGTGACCACTGTAGGGAGTGTGTACAGCTTCACCACTTGGTGGATAACTGTGACCACGTGAGGGAGGTGGTACAGCTTCACCACTTGGTGGGCAACTGGTGACCACTGTAGGGAGTGTGTACAGCTTCACCACTTGGTGGATAACTGGTGACCACTGTAGGGAGTGTGTACAGCTTCACCACTTGGTGGGCAAACTGGTGACCACTGTAGGGAGTGTGTACAGCTTACACCACTTGGTGGATAACTGGTGACCACTGTAGGGAGTGTGTACAGCTTCACCACTTGGGGATAACTGGTGACCACTGTAGGGAGTGTGTACAGCTTCACCACTTGGTGGATAACTGGTGACCACTGTAGGGATGTGTACAGCTTCACCACTTGTTGGGCAAACTGGTGACCACTGTAGGAGTGTGTACAGCTCACCACTTGGTGGATAACTGGTGACCACTGTAGGGAGTGTGTACAGCTTCAACACACTTGGTGGATAACTGGTGACCACTGTAGGGAGTGTGTACAGCTTCACCGCTTGGTGGACAACTGGTGACCACTGTAGGGAGTGTGTACAGTCTCACCACTTGGTGGGCAACTGGTGACCACTGTAGGGAGTGTGTACAGCTTCACCACTTGGTGGATAACTGGTGACCACTGTAGGGAGTGTGACAGCTTCACCACTTGGTGGATAACTGGTGACCACTGTAGAGAGTGTGTACAGCTTCACCACTTGGTGATAACTGGTGACACACTGTAGGGAGTGTGTACAGCTTCACCACTTGGTGGGCAGACCACTGTAGGGAGTGTGTACAGCTTCACCACTTGGTGGGCAACTGGTGACCATGTAGGGAGTGTGTACAGCTTCACCACTTGGTGGGCAACTGGTGACCACGTAGGGAGTGTGTACAGCTTCACCACTTGGTGGGCAACTGTGACCACTGTAGGGAGTGTGTACGCTTCACCACTTGGTGGGCAACTGGTGACCACTGTAGGGAGTGTGTACAGCTTCACCACTTGGTGGACAACTGGTGACCACTGTAGGGAGTGTGTACAGCTCTCACCACTTGGTGGATAACTGGTGACCACTGTAGGGAGTGTGTACAGCTTCACCACTTGGTGGGCAACTGGTGACCACTGTAGGGAGTGTGTACAGCGTCACCACTTGGTGGACAACTGGTGACCACTGTAGGGAGTGTGTACAGCTTCACCACTTGGTGGACAACTGGTGACCACTGTAGGGAGTGTGACAGCTCACCACTTGGTGGACAACTGGTGACCACTGTAGGGAGTGTGTACAGCTTCACCACTTGGTGGGCAACTGGTGACCACTGTAGAGAGTTTGTACAGCTTCACCACTTGGTGGAAAACTGGTGACCACTGTAGGGAGTGTGTACAGCTTCACCACTTGGTGGACAACTGGTGACCACAGTAGAGAGTGTGTACAGCTTCACCACTTGGTGGACACACTGGTGACCACTGTAGGGAGTGTGGTACAGCTTCACCACTTGGTGGACAACTGGTGACCACTGTAGGGAGTGTGTACAGCTTCACCACTTGGTGGACAACTGGTGACCATGTAGGGAGTGTGTACAGCTTCACCACTTGGTGGACAACTGGTGACCACTGTAGGGAGTGTGTACAGCTTCACCACTTGGTGGACAACTGGTGACCACTGTAGGGAGTGTGTACAGCTTCACCACTTGGTGGACAACTGGTGACCACTGTAGGGAGTGTGTACAGCTTCACCACTGGTGGACAACTGGTGACCACTGTAGGAGTGTGTACAGCTTCACCACTTGGTGGACAACTGGTGACCACTGTAGGGAGTGTGTACAGCTTCACCACTTGGTGGACAACTGGTGACCACTGTAGGGAGTGTGTACAGCTTCACCACTTGGTGGACAACTGGTGACCACTGTAGGGAGTGTGTACAGCTTCACCACTAGGGGGCAACTGGTGACCACTGTAGGGAGTGTGTACAGCTTCACCACTTGGTGACAACTGGTGACCACTGTAGGGAGTGTGTACAGCTTCACCACTTGGTGGACAACTGGTGACCACTGTAGGAGTGTGTACAGCTTCACCACTTGGTGGGCAACTGGTGACCACTGTAGGAGTGTGTACAGCTTCACCACTTGGTGGGCAACTGGTGACCACTGTAGGGAGTGTGTACAGTTTCACCACTTGGTGGACAACTAGTTACCACTGTAGAGAGTGTGTACAGCTTCACCACTTGGTGGATAACTGGTGACCACTGTAGGGAGTGTGTACAGCTTCACCACTTGGTGGACAACTGGTGACCACTGTAGGGAGTGTGTACAGCTTCACCACTTGGTGGATAACTGTGACCACTGTAGGGAGTGTGTACAGCTTCACCACTTGGTGGACAACTGGTGACCACTGTAGGGAGTTGTGTACAGCTTCACCACTTGGTGGACAACTGGTGACCACTGTAGGGAGTGTGTACTAGCTTCACCACTTGGTGGACAACTGGTGACCACTGTAGGGAGTGTGTATAGCTTCACCACTTGGTGGACAACTGGTGACCACTGTAGGGAGTGTGTACAGCTTCACCACTTGGTGGGCAACTGGTGACCACTGTAGGGAGTGTGTACAGCTTCACCACTTGGTGGACAACTGGTGACCACTGTAGGGAGTGTGTACAGCTTCACCACTTGCTGGGCAACTGGTGACCACTGTAGGGAGTGTGTACAGCTTCACCACTTGGTGGACAACTGGTGACCACTGTAGGAGTGTGGTACAGCTTCACCACTTGTTGGGCAACTGGTGACCACTGTAGGGAGTGTGTACAGCTTCACCACTTGGTGGGCAACTGGTGACCACTGTAGGGAGTGTGTACAGCTTCACCACTTGTTGGGCAACTGGTGACCACTGTAGGGAGTGTGTACAGCTTCACCACTTGGTGGACAACTGGTGACCACTGTAGGGAGTGTGTACAGCTTCACCACTTGGTGGATAACTGGTGACCACTGTAGGGAGTGTGTACAGCTTCACCACTTGGTGGACAACTGGTGACCACTGTAGGGAGTGTGTACAGCTTCACCACTTGGTGGACAACTGGTGACCACTGTAGGGAGTGTGTACAGCTTCACCACTGGTGGGCAACTGGTGACCACTGTAGGGAGTGTGTACAGCTTTACCACTTGGTGGACAACTGGTGACCACTGTAGGGAGTGTGTACAGCTTCACCACTTGGTGGATAACTGGTGACCACTGTAGGGAGTGTGACAGCTTTCACCACTTGGTGGGCAACTAGTGACCACTGTAGGGAGTGTGTACAGCTTCACCACTTGGTGGACAACTGGTGACCACTGTAGGAGTGTGTACAGCTTCACCACTTGGTGGATAACTGGTGACCATGTAGGGAGTGTGTACAGCTTCACACCACTTGGGGGCAACTAGTGACCACTGTAGGGAGTGTGTACAGCTTCACCACTTGGTGGGCAACTGGTGACCACTGTAGGGAGTGTGTACAGCTTCACCATTTGGTGGATAACTGGTGACCACTGTAGGGAGTGTGTACAGCTTCACCACTTGGTGGGCAACTGGTGACCACTGTAGGGAGTGTGTACAGCTTCACCACTTGGTGGATAACTGGTGACCACTGTAGGGAGTGTGTACAGCTTCACCACTTGGTGGGCAACTGGTGACCACTGTAGGGAGTGTGTACAGCTTCACCACTTGGTGGATAACTGGTGACCACTGTAGGGAGTGTGTACAGCTTCACCACTTGGTGGATAACTGGTGACCACTGTAGGGAGTGTGTACAGCTTCACCACTTGGTGGATAACTGGTGACCACTGTAGGGAGTGTGTACAGCTTCACCACTTGGTGGGCAACTGGTGACCACTGTAGGGAGTGTGTACAGCTTCACCACTTGGTGGATAACTGGTGACCACTGTAGGGAGTGTGTACAGCTTCACCACTTGGTGGATAACTGGTGACCACTGTAGGGAGTGTGTACAGCTTCACCGCTTGGTGGACAACTGGTGACCACTGTAGGGAGTGTGTACAGCTTCACCACTTGGTGGGCAACTGGTGACCACTGTAGGGAGTGTGTACAGCTTCACCACTTGGTGGATAACTGGTGACCACTGTAGGGAGTGTGTACAGCTTCACCACTTGGTGGATAACTGGTGACCACTGTAGAGAGTGTGTACAGCTTCACCACTTGGTGGATAAACTGGTGACCACTGTAGGGAGTGTGTACAGCTTCACCACTTGGTGGGCAGACCACTGTAGGGAGTGTGTACAGCTTCACCACTTGGTGGGCAACTGGTGACCACTGTAGGGAGTGTGTACAGCTTCACCACTTGGTGGGCAACTGGTGACCACTGTAGGGAGTGTGTACAGCTTCACCACTTGGTGGGCAACTGGTGACCACTGTAGGGAGTGTGTACAGCTTCACCACTTGGTGGGGCAACTGGTGACCACTGTAGGGAGTGTGTACAGCTTCACCACTTGTTGGACAACTGGTGACCACTGTAGGGAGTGTGTACAGCTTCACCACTTGGTGGATAACTGGTGAACCACTGTAGGGAGTGTGTACAGCTTCACCACTTGGTGGGCAACTGGTGACCACTGTAGGGAGTGTGTACAGCTTCACCACTTGGTGGACAACTGGTGACCACTGTAGGGAGTGTGTACAGCTTCACCACTTGGTGGACAACTGGTGACCACTGTAGGGAGTGTGTACAGCTTCACCACTTGGTGGACAACTGGTGACCACTGTAGGGAGTGTGTACAGCTTCACCACTTGGTGGACAACTGGTGACCACTGTAGAGAGTGTGTACAGCTTCACCACTTGGTGGACAACTAGTGACCACGTAGGGAGTGTGTACAGCTTCACCACTTGGTGGACAACTAGTGACCACTGTAGGGATGTGTGTACAGCTTCACCACTTGGTGGGCAACTGGTGACCTCTGTAGGGAGTGTGTACAAGCTTCACCACTTGGTGGACAACTAGTGACCACTGTAGGGAGTGTGTACAGCTTCACCACTTGGTGGACAACTAGTGACCATTGTAGGGAGTGTGTACAGCTTCACCACTTGGTGGACAACTAGTGACCACTGTAGGGAGTGTGTACAGCTTCACCACTTGGTGGGCAACTAGTGACCACTGTAGGGAGTGTGTACAGCTTCACCACTTGGTGGATAACTGGTGACCACTGTAGGGAGTGTGTAACAGCTTCACCACTTGGTGGGCAACTAGTGACCACTGAGGGAGTGTGTACAGCTTCACCACTTGGTGGGCAACTAGTGACCACTGTAGGGAGTGTGTACAGCTTCACCACTTGGTGGGCACACCACTGTAGGAGTGTGTACAGCTTCACCACTTGGTGGGCACACCACTGTAGGGAGTGTGTACAGCTTCACCACTTGGTGGGCACACCACTGTAGGGAGTGTGTACAGCTTCACCACTTGGTGGGCAGACCACTGTAGGGAGTGTGTACAGCTTCACCACTTGGTGGACAACTGGTGACCACTGTAGGAGTGTGTACAGCTTCACCACTTGGTGACAACTGGTGACCACTGTAGGGAGTGTGTACAGCTTCACCACTTGGTGGACAACTGGTGACCACTGTAGAGAGTGTGTACAGCTTCACCACTTGGTGGACAGACCACTGTAGGGAGTGTGTACAGCTTCACCACTTGGTGGACACACCACGACAGAAAAGAAAGAAAAAGGAAAGGAACACAGTGAACTTGCTTCAACATTGTCTGAGAAACAGTCAGGAGTCTCTCTCTCTCTCTCCCTCTCTCTCTCTCTCTCTCTCTCTCTCTCTCCTCTCTGTCTCTGTCTGTGTGTGTGTGTGTGTGTGTTGTGTGTGTGTGTGTGGTGTGTGTGTGTGTGTGGT
>CM031598.1:121253996-121258063 GCA_018398815.1 Conus ventricosus
GAAACTACAGTATGAACAGCTGGTAGACGAGGATGGGATGAGGAGTTTCCTGTCATGACCTGTCATCCTTTATTGTCTCTTAATCATAGCAGGAACTCATTTGAATTCAGGTGTCATGCACAGACAAGTGCCCGTGTTAAACTGGCCCACCCACCCCGAGCGCACGTGTTGCACTGCTCTCCCACCTTTCATGCTAAACATGGACCATTTCAATGGGGCTCCAGGAAAAATACACAGTAGGTTGTCGCTGCAAAATGCGGATTTCTCCTAAAGACCTGCATATGTCATCCACAACGGCCGGAAACTCTGAAAAAAGAATCGTGCAATTCTGTATTTGTTGATTCTTAACTAAGGGAGACGACTGTTTCAGCTGGTGCCCTCTGCCGCAACATCTTGGCAATTCATTTTATGCGTTATGATATTAGCCGATCGTGAAAACCCTCTCAGAGCTGCAATTCATTTTATGCGTTATGATATTAGCCGATCGTGAAAACCCTCTCAGAGCTGCAATTCATTTTATGCGTTATGATATTAGCCGATCGTGAAAATCCTCTCAGGGTTGCAATTCATTTTATACGTTATGATATTAGCCGATCGTGAAAATCCTCTCAGGGTTGCAATTCATTTTATGCGTTATGATATTAGCCGATCGTGAAAATCCTCTCAGAGCTGCAATTCATTTTATACGTTATGATATTAGCCGATCGTGAAAATCCTCTTAGAGCTGCAATTCATTTTTATACGTTATGATATTAGCCGATCGTGAAAATCCTCTCAGAGCTGCAATTCATTTTATGCGTTACGATATTAGCCGATCTGAAAACCTTCTCAGAGCTGCAATTGAAGTACTATGTCACAGCAATATTATATCTCGAGAACAGAAATCAGTGTGTATACGTACATATTCACATCTTCACCTGATGGAACCATAAATCAAGGTGTACCACAAGGCTTTGTTCTCGGACGTTTTCTCTTCTGGAATTTCATTACTAATTTGACGATGCAGACATCTAATGATGATGCGACCTGTGACTTGTTTGCTGATGAGAGTTTCTTATCACTGTAATGATAGTCATCAGATTTATGTAATCAACGTTTCAGCAGCATATTTAAATGACTCAAAACGGTATTAATAGGAATGGTTCTGTTTTCAAGGTGGACTACGATGGTTCCCTATGCTGTTAGTGATGAATTTTATTAATGGCCAAATCTTTCATTTCCATTTTCTTTCTCGCATCACCCCCCACCCCACCTCCCCAACTCCTGCCCCCTTTTTCATTTAGTTCTTTCCAAGTCATTATTGCAATTATATATACATATCTGTAAACACGCATGCGTGCGCATGCATACACACACACACACACACACACACACACACACACACACACATACACACACACGCACACACACACACACACACACACACACACACACACACACACACACACACACACACACACATGTATATATATATACTGACTTCCATAAAAAACGCGAAAGCAAAACAAGCTGAAGGTTGGGGGTGAATTGTATTGTTCACAATTGTACAGAGTGGAAGCGAGAATTCAACGTGATTTGATTCATTACACCAGTAATGTGTGAAAATGTCATCAGCAATATGTCTTTGTGTGGAAAATCCAAGGTCACGTGACAAACCAGCTTGAAGTCCTGATACCGTGTGTGGCCACCATTTGCATGGACAACTGCTTGACACCTGCGGCTCATTGAGTGGACCAGGTGGTTGATGCGTCCCCTTGGCACACCAGCCCACACATGGACGATGGCCTGGTGAAGTTGAGCCGCTGTTGCTGGTCGTGGACGCAGGAGGTCCAACCGTCTGCCAAGTTCATCCCAAAAATGTTCTGTTGGGTTTAAATCGGGACTGAGGGCTGGCCAGGGCAGCACATTGACGTTGTTACGCTGGAGAAATTGCTGGGTGGCCCTGGTTGTGTGTGGTCTTGCATTGTCCTGTTGGAATGTCCAGTTTGGGTGTTGCGCAAAAAAAGCAACGACATGGGGTCTGAGCACCTGGTGGATGTAGCGCTGTGCATTGACACCCTGTCCGCGACCAGGACCAATGTTCTGAAAGATGACTGGTCCTATGGTGTGGTTAATGCCAATTGCACCCCATATCATAACGTTCGGGCCTCCCCAGGGGTTCCGCTCTACCACACAGGAGTCAGCATAGCGTTCACCAGGTCGACGCCATATTCTGACACGACCGTCAGCCATGTCAATACAAAAACGGCTCTCATCTGAGAACAGTATGCGTCCCCACTGCTGCCTGCGCCAGTTGATTCGGGCTTGTGCCCACTGCAGCCTGTCCTGCCGGTGTCTTGGTGTCAGTACCGGACCTCTGTGAGGACGCTTACATGCCAGCCCGTTCTCCTGAAGACGCCGCCGCACAGTGTTGAGGCTGATTCATTGCTGGAGATTCCCAGGCACCTGTCGAGCAGTGTTAGCGGCTGTTTGCCGCCTGTCCCGCAGATGGGTTCGAACAAAATGGCGATCCTCTCTTGGTGTGGTGACCCGAGGACGGCCTGGCCGGGGACGATCATCAATGGTACCAGTGACTCGCATGCGGTGCTGCAGACGATAGATGGTTGAGATGTGGACGTTAAGGATGTTGGCGACCTGCCTGGCATCCACACCAGCCTTCAGATGGCCTAGGGCACGATTGCGTTCCTCTGCTCGTAGTCTTGGCATCTCTGTAGCGCTCAGACGGCAAGTCGTTATCTGAACCTTGTAGCGCGGCTTTATAAAGGCTGCATGCCTGCGTACTTGTCGCTGGTTAACTTTGCTCTGCATGGTGTGCACGTGCCTCACATGCAGCAACCAGTTTGCCATTTTTGTTGACCCTCCAATGCCGGGAATGATGTGTTGCTCACACAATTTTTTCACTGCACGTGAGTCTTGGACCCAAACAACTTGCCACAATGGTTCAATATTGTATAGTCACCCCTTTTCACCCGAAAAATAGCCTTTCAATTTTTCGCGTTTTTTATGGAAGTCAGTATATAATATACATATATATATATATAATATATATATATATATATATATATATATATATATATATATATATAAATATATATATATATATATATATATATATATATATATATATTATGAACAATATAAAAGTGTCCTTAAAAAGTCTGAAAATGCTCAACCCCTTGGGGAGCAACATCTGTTAAAACTATTTTTTTTTAAATGAAGTATTAAAATCTGCAAGCTTGTTTCAAGCCTTGCTATCATGAGGATGATAGCAAGGCTTGAAACAAGCTTGTAGATTTGAATACCTCATTTTTCAACAACAACAGAAGAAAAAGAAACACCCGAAGGTGCTGGGGAGGACCCAGAGAAGCACTGTCTTCACCTGCCCTTAGAGCAGTCCTGTACCACCCCTAGAGGCCTGCGCTGTGTTGACGATGGGTACAGGCACGCGCAGGACACTCCATTAAGATATCAAGGGACATAACTGCTCCTGAACAGAGGTAAATTAGACTACAGGATGCAGCTCATAACAGCCTCAAAGTAGCATCCCCCATGGGTGTACCAGCCCGTATTTCATGACTGCAGAGCCCACCGGGCGAAAAACACCACCCCCCAGCTGCCGAGCACACCCCACAGACGCAACCACCCCTGCCCACGGACAGAAAGACAGTGCCACTCCAGACACAGCCAAGCTTTCGCCTACGGTCTTATGTGCCCTCAGAGAGAATCCAAAAGTTGTAGTCTTTCCCACTGTCAACAGGACTTTCCCTGTGGTCAGTGGGTCTTTCCTCACCGCCACTGGACCTTTCCTCCAGGGAAAGCCTAGTTAAGGCAAAGAAGAAAAAGAAACACCCGAAGGTGCTGGGAGGACCCAGAGAAGCACTGTCTTCACCTGCCCTTAGAGCAGTCCTGTACCACCCCTAGAGGCCTGCGCTGTGTTGACGATGGGTACAGGCACGCGCAGGACACTCCATTAAGATATCAAGGGACATAACTGCTCCTGAACAGAGGTAATTTGATACAGATCAGCTCATACACCTCAAGTACATCCCCCATGGGGTACCAGCCGT
>CM031598.1:121259063-121264063 GCA_018398815.1 Conus ventricosus
GATCCATTCAAGCGCACTGTAAAAAATTTCCACCTAGTTTTTTTTTAATTCAGAAGAAGCTTTGTCATGTTTTAAATTATCTGGAAAAAAAAACCCGGGACAATGAGCATTGACGGTAATTATTCTTAGGGTCTTGTAAATGTCAGACTGGGCAAGTTTTCAGCAGTACGTTTTTTTTTATTTTTTTTTATTAATTATTTTTTTTTTTGGGGGGGGGGAGGGTGGTGGGAGGGAGGAAAGGGAGACTATTCTTGGTCCAGACCCAGACAGCTGAACATGCAGACAGCGCAGGGTCATGTTATGACTTACATCCTATGTCTGTCATCTCTTATGTCTGGTTCTCTTTGGAGCACAGAAGGAGAGAGAGAGAGAAGAGAGAGAGAGAGAGAGAGAGAAGAGAGAGGAGAGAGGGGGAAGAAGAGAGGAGAGAGAGAGAGAGAGAGAGAGAGAGAGAGAGACTCCCGACTGTTTCTCAGACAATGTTGAAGCAAGTTCCTGGTTCCTTTCCCTTTTTTTTCTCTTTTCTGTCGTGGTGTGGCCACCAAGTGGTGAGTGTACACACTCCCTACAGTGGTCACCCCGTTGCCCCCAAGTGGTGAAGCTGTACACACTCTCTACAGTGGGTCACCCGTTGTCCACCTAGTGGTTGAAGCTGTACACACTCCCTACAGTGGTCACCAGTTGCCCACCAAGTGGTGAAGCTGTACACACTCCCTACAGTGGTCACCAGTTGTCCACCAAGTGGTGAAGCTGTACACACTCTCTACAGTGGTCACCAGTTGTCCACCTAGTGGTGAAGCTGTACACACTCCCTACAGTGGTCACCTGTTGCCCACCAAGTGGTGAAGCTGTAACACTCCCTACAGTGGTCACCAGTTGCCCACCCAAATGGTGAAGCTGTACACACTCTCTACGTGGTCACCAGTTGCCACCAAGTGGTTGAAGCTGTAACACTCCCTTTCAGTGGTGTGCCCCCAAGTGGTGAAGCTGTACACACTCCCTACAGTGGTCACCCGTTGTCCACCAAGTGGTGAAGTGTTTCACACTCCTACAGTGGTCACCAGTTGCCCACCAAGTGGTTTAGCTGTACCACTCCCTACAGTGGTCACCAGTTGTCCACCAAGTGGTGAAGCTGTACACACTCCCTACAAATGGTCACCAGTTGCCCACCAAGTGGTGAAGCTGTACACACTCCCTACAGTGGTTCACAGTTGCCCACCAAGTGGGGGAAGCTGTACACACTCCCTACAGTGGTCCCAGTTGCCCACCAGTGGTGAAGCTGTACACACTCCCTACAGTGGTCACTAGTTGTCCACCAAGTGGTGAAGGGTGTACACACTCCCTACAGTGGTCACTAGTTGTCCACCAAGTGGTGTGAAGCTGTACACACTCCCTACAGTGGTCACCAGTTGCCCACCAGTGGTGAAGTGTACCCCTCCCTACAGTGGTCACCAGTTGCCCACCAGTGGTGAAGCTGTTTCACACTCCCCACAGTGGTCACCAGTTGCCCACCAAGTGGTGAAGCTGTACACACTCCCTACAGTGGTCACTAGTTGTCCACCAAGTGGGTGAAGCTGTACACACTCCCTACAGTGGTCACTAGTTGTCCACCAAGTGGTGAAGTGTACACACTCCTACAGTGGTCACCAGTGCCCACCAAGTGGTGAAGCTGTACACCCCTCCTACAGTGGTCACCAGTTGCCCAACCCAAATGGTGAAGCTGTACACACTCTCTACAGTGGTCACCAGTTTTTCCACAAGTGGTGAAGCTTGTACACACTCCCTCAGTGGTCACCAGTTGCCCACCAAGTGGTGAAGCTGTACACACTCTCCCACAGTGGTCACCAGTTGTCCACCAAGTGGTGAAGCTGTACACACTCTCTACAGTGGTCACCCGTTGTCCACCAAGTTTGGGGAAGCTGTTTCACACTCCCTCAGTGGTCACAGTTGCCCCCCAAGTGGTGAAGTGACACACTCTTACAGTGGGCACCCGTTGTAACCCAGTGGTGAAACTTACACACTCCCTACAGTGGTCACCAGTTTTTCCACCAAATGGTGAAGCTGTACACACTCCCTACAGTGGTAAAAGTTGTCCCCCAAGTGGTTTAAGCGTGACACACTCCCTACAGTGGTCACAGTTGTCCCCCAAGTGGTTTAAGCTGTACACACTCCCTACAGTGGTCACCAGTTGCACCAAGTGGTGAAGCGTCACATCTCTAAGTGGTCACCAGTTGCCACCAGTGGTGAAGCTGTACACACTCCCTACAGTGGTCACAGTTGTCCACCAGTGGTGAAACTGTACACACCCTACAGTGGTCACCCTTGTCCACCAGTGGGGAATGACACACTCCCTACGTGTCACAGTTGTCCACCTAGTGGTGAAGCTGTACACACTCCTTCGTGGTCACAGTTGCACCAAGTGTGAAGCTGTCACACTCCCACAGGGTCACAGTTGTCCACAGTGGTGAAGCGTACACACCTACAGTGGCCCGTGTCACCAGTGGTGAAGCTGTACACATCCCTAGTGGTCACCATGTCCACTAGTGGTGAGCTGACACACTCCTACGTGGTCACCAGTGTCCCAAGTGGTGAAGCGTCCCTCCCTAAGTGGTCACCATTGCCCCCAAGTGGTGAAGCGTCACCCCCTACATGGTCACAGTTGCCACCTAGGTGAAGCTGTACACACTCCCTCATGGTCACAGTGCCACAAGTGTGAAGCGTACACACTCCACGTGGTCACAGTTGTCACCTAGTGGTGAGCTTCACATCCCCAGGGTCACAGTTGTCCACCAGGGTAAGCGTACACACCCCGTGGTCACAGTGTCCACCAATTGAAGGGGAACACCCATACAGTGGTCCCATTGCCACCCAAAATGGGGAAGGTACACCTCCCCAGTGGTCACCATTGTCCACCCAATGGTGAAAACTGACAACTCCCCCACAGTGGTCACCAGTTGCACCTATGGTAAGTGTACCCTCCCACAGGGTCCCCCAGTTGTCCACCGTGGGGAAGCTGTCACCTCCCTACAGTGGCAAGTTTTCCCCAAGTGGTGAAGCGTACACATCCCTCAGTGGTCCCAGTTGCCCCCAAATGGTGAAGCTGTACACACTCCCTACATGGGCCAGTTTTTCCACCCAAATGGTGAAGCGTACACACTCCCCACGTGGTCACCGTTGTCCCCTGTGGTGAAGCTGACCACTCCCACGTGGTCACCCCTTGTCCACCAAGTGGGGAAACGTACCACTCCCACAGTGGTCACCAGTTGTCCCCTAGTGGTGAAGCTGTACACATCCCCAGTGGTCACCAGTTGTCCACCCAGTGGTTTTAAGCTGTAAAACTTCCTCAGTGGGCATGTTTTTGGGTATACTGTGTCCCTTTCAATAGAACCTTTACAGAGCTTTTGGCAAAGATCTGTCAATAGGAATTTTACATGAGCTTTTTTGGGAACATTTGGGGGTCTTGGGAACTTTACCTGTCTTATGGCAAATGATGTGTCAATAGGAACACTTTACCTGTAGTTTTAAGGCAACATGATGGTGTCAATAGGCCTTTTACTGTAGTTTTAAAGGCAACATGATGGTCATTGGACACTTTACCTGTACTTATGCCAACACGATCGTCAATGGACACTTTACCTGTACTTTATGGCAACATGATTTGTCAATAGGACACTTTACCTTAGCTTTATGGCAACATGATGTGTCAATAGGACACTTTACATGTAGTTTTAAGGCAACATGATGTGTCAATAGGACACTTTACCTGTAGCTTTATCAACATGATGTGCCCAATAGGACACTTTACCTGTAGTTTTTAAGGCAACATGAGTGTCAATAGGACATTTTACCTGTAGCTTAATGGCAACATGATGTGTCAATATGACACTTTACCTGTAGTTTTAAGGCAAAAATGATGTTTTAAATAGGACACTTTACCTGTAGCTTTAATGGCAACATGATGTGTCCAATAGGCACTTTACCTGTATTTTTTAAGGCAACATGATGTGGTCAATAGGACACTTTACCTGTAGCTTTATGGCAACATGATGTGTCAATAGGACACTTTCCCTGTAGCTTTATGGCAACATGATGTGTCAATAGGACACTTACCTGTAGTTTTTAAGGCAACATGAGGTTAAATGGGAAACACTTTACCTGTACTTTATGGCAACTTTGATTTGTAAATAGGACACTTTACCTGTAGCTTATGGCAACATGATGTTCAGTAGGCCCTTTTACCTGTAGCTTTATGGCAACATGATGTTTTTAGTAGGACACTTTACCTGCAGCTTTATGGCAACATGATGTGTCAATAGGCACTTTACCTGTAGTTTTATGGCAACACGATCTGTCAATGGGACACTTTACCTGTAGCTTTATGGTAAAGATGGTGTCAAAGGACACTTGACGTGTAGCATATGGCACATGATCTGTCAAATAGGAACTTTACATGTAGCTTTATGGGCACATGATCGTCCAATAGGACACTTAACATGTAGCTTTATGCAACAGATGTGTCCATGGACACTTGACGTGTAGCATTATGGCAACATGATCTGTCAATAGGACACTTGACGTGCAGCTTTTATGGCAACAGATGTGTATAGACCTTTTTTTCCTGTAGCTTTAGGCAACATGATCGGCCCCATAGGAAATTTTACATGTAGCTTTATGGCAGCATGATCAGTCAATAGGGCATTTAAAGTGTAGCATTATGTAAACATGATGTGTCAATGGGGACAACTTTACCTGTAGCTTTATGGTAACCTGATCGGGCCATGGGAAAATTTTTACATGTAGCTTTATGGCAACATGATCTGTAATAGACACTTTACCTGTAGCTTTATGGAAACATTATCTGTCAATAGGACACTTTACCTGTAACTTTATGGCAACATGTGTGTCAATAGGGCACTTGACGTGTATTTTAAATGGCAACATGATCTGTCAATAGGACACTTTCCCTGTAGCTTTTATGGCAACATGAGGGCTTTCATCTG
>CM031598.1:121269063-121274063 GCA_018398815.1 Conus ventricosus
CCCCATCGTCAAAAAAAGAAGAACATGTTCAAATGAACCAGCCAGATGTTGTCTCCAAGTCGTCTCCTATCGACACGCTTTGTCGTATGTCCATTTCTGACGAAACGACTGTACTGCTCGTTGGTGACTCTATAATACGTTTCATTAATCCCAAACGTTTATTTCCTAGTTATGAAAGACCATTCAAGATTTGTGTTCCTGGAGTGTCCATTCAAGATATTCATTCATGGCTGTCTTCTCTGTCTGTTTGTTCAAATGTGAAAAATGTTATATTACATGTTGGCATTAATTCATGTCCATCAGGTCCAGTGTCTGTCAGTGCATGGTCTAACATCATTATCTTATGTAAACACAAGTTTCCTTCTGCACGTGTGAGTCTTAGCTCCATCCTACCAGCCAGAGGCAAACATTCCTTCAACAACTCCATTTTACCGTCAAATCGTAATCTAAAAGAAGCGTGTGACCAGCATGAAGTTACTCTTATTGATAATTTCCCCACTTTTGCAGCTGATAAAACTTTGTATAGTGATACAATTCACCCCAACATTCGAGGTACTGGAAGGCTTGCAAACAACTTGAAAAGCCTGTGGCGAAATGGACATCATGCTGAACATTTTCCTCCTGTTCAGGTCAGTCATCCAAAAGCCTCTGCAAGAACTTCACAACGAAGGCAATTAAATTATACCCCCTTGTCAGTCTCCAACTCATCGTCATTCGATCACTCTAATTTTTCAAATGTCCCAAGCAGTCAGGAACACACCAACTATCACTTAGCCTCTGAAGATTTTCCGCCAGCCTCTTCCCTTCAACATTTCCCCCCTTTACCTAGAAGACATCAGTTTCCATGGGATTTCAGAGTGACCCCTTACCACCCAATCATACCCACTGTCAACCCTTCCCAACACTTTCTACCCATGACCCCCGACCAGCCCATGGTGTCAGCAACCCTCTCCCAATGCACGTTGTCCATAGTAACCCCCTCCCTGCAGAAAATGTTCACAACATTCCTTCACATTCTTTCTGTCATCAAAACCCCGCACGTAACCATCCACTCTCCCAACCAAACCGATCGCCTGGAATGACCAATTTCAGCACTCCAAACCCTGTTCACCCTTATGCTGAACAATTATTGAAAATGGCATCACATCTTTTGTCTCAGCAGCACTCTTTCTCTTCTTTCCTAATCTGTAAAGTATATTATTTCAATGTCATCATGTTTTCTCATAACTTTTGCTGTAATGATGATTTAAAAATGTGTCATGAACTGTAAATTTGTCGTTGAATGCTTCCTTTTTATTTCCCTGATGATTGTGATGTGACGAATTGTGGGCATATTCTTGTCCCTAAGTATAATAGGTAAGCGTGCTTTAAGAAGTGGCCACGCGCGAGTGTGCATATTTGTTATGGGATGGGGGTTGGTGAGGGATTAGGTCTGTGATCGATGTTAGAATGAGCATGAATTGAATGGAGCACCCACAGACTTGCCGGACCAAGATGACTGTTCTTGGCTTTGTCATAGTAATTCGTACGGTTGCTCCTACTGATACGACAGTTGTCAGTTTTTTGTTTGTTTTTTGTTTGTTTGTTTGTTTGTTTGTTGTTGTTGTTTTGACTGCTTTCGGGATTTTTTCTGTGTGTGTGTTTCTGTTGCTTACTTAACTGTGGACACCTATTAGCCTTCATTGATCTTTAAACTTAAATAACTTTGCATATAATATACGTTCCATTTTCTATTGTATTTTTGATTACGTGTCTGTTAATTTTTTGCCTCATTGTTGACTTGTTACTAAATTATTTGGTATTACAATATCCCTTGTTGGTATTTGGTATTACTTTTTTCTTGCAATTTATATTCCTGCTTTGCTATTGTGTCAAGATGTTGCGAACGAAAGAAGTCTGGCCATCTGCAGATGGCCTTAAGGTTGGATTTCTGAACATTAACAGTTTGATTAATAAGTTATGCGACGTGTCTCGTGTTTTATATAATCATGGTAATTGTTTCCATTTATTTGGTTTTGCGGAAACAAGATTAACACACCATATTTCCGACGCAGAATTAATTTTGCCTGGTTATAACTTTGTTCGAAATGACCCTTCCAGACCAAGAGAAACAGGTTTACTTGTTTATGTTCACGAATCTATTAAATTTAATCGAGCCGCTTCGCTCGAAAAATATCATATAGAATCACTATGGATAGAGTTACAGTTTAAAACTTCCAAACCGATTCTCCTAGGCTTTATTTACAGAAACCCAGCAGAACATGCTGACTGGATAGATAACTTTACTCTAATGATGGAAGAGGCGTCCTTACTCTCAAACGAAATTATTTTACTGGGTGATTTTAACATTGATCTTTTGAAAGCGAACAAATCCTGGATTCAAACCTACACTTCTTTTAATCTGACACAGTTAATTGATAAGCCAACACGAATCACTGCTACTTCCCAAACTCTCATTGACCATGTTTACACATCTTCTGTACGTACCATAATAGAAATATGTTCACCAGTTTTTGGATGCAGCGATCACTCCCCTGTCTGTGTTACTTGGTCTAAACGAGGCGTTAAAATCCCCCTAAATCATCACAAGTATATCACGTACAGAAACTTTTCAGGCTTTAATAAAGACTTGTTCCTTACAGATCTGATGAATTCCTCACTTTCCTCTGTGTATCAGTTCACTAATCCCGATGAAGCCTTAGAAGTTTGGTATCACACTTTTCTCAATGTTTACAATAAGCACGCTCCATTAAAACAATTCGTGTCAAAAGTACCCCTAAAAAGCCTTGGATTACAAGTGATATAGAAAAATCCATGGATTTAAGAGACTCACTTCTAGCATCAGGTAATCGTATAGAATTTATGAAACAAAGAAATCTTGTTAACTATTTAAAACGCTCAGCGAAAAAAGAAATATTTTAAAGATCTTATTTACTCTAAAACAGACAACCGATCAGTTTGGAAGGCTATCAATCAGCTTAGCAATAAACATTTCTAACGCTCGTGCTACAACACCGAAGGATATATCAGCTGAAATGTTGAACACACACTTCTGCAATATTGCCAATTTCACCATAAAAACAAACAGATCCTCACAAAACGATTTAGATTTTCTTCTGAATTTTTGTCAGTCCAAAAATATCACAACATTTCTAGATATTCCGTTGTTATGTGTACACGAAGTATATAATGCTCTTATTCACTTAAAGCAAAGTAGTACTACTGGCCTTGATGGCATTGACGGAAAGATTCTCAAACTGTCAGCCCCTGTAATTGCTGAAACACTTACGTATATATATAATCTCTGCATTTCTAAAAATCAGTTCCCCAAGGCTTTTAAAATTGCTAGAGTAATGCCGATCTACAAAACAGGTGATCACACCGATCCGTCTAACTACAGGCCCATTTCTATTCTGTCTGTGCTGTCTAAACCATTGGAAAACCATCTGAATAAACATATTCTCGATCACTTCAATTTTTTCAATTTATTTCATCAAGACCAATCCGGTTTTTAGGGCTAATCACTCGTGCCAAACAGCACTGACAAATCTAGTTGATCAATGGCTCACTAATAAAATAACGACAAAATTACAGGTGTTCTCATGGTAGATTTTATGAAAGCCTTTGACGTTATTGACCGCAATCTTCTTCTTAAAAAGCTTAAGGTATACAACTTATCAGAGAATTCGTTAGAACTCCTATCTTCATATCTTTCCGGTAGAAAGCAAATGGTCTCAGTAAATGAATCTGTATCTCCTACATTATCCATTAGTCATGGTGTGCCCCAAGGGTCAGTACTCGGACCTATCTTATTTTCCATATATATAAACGATTTACCTCTATTCATTGATAGTCTCTGTGAAATGTTCGCTGATGACACCACAATACACTGTAGTCATAAAAGAATTGAAAATGTATATGCAAGTTTACAAGAAAGTATAAACAAATTAATCATATGGTCTGAACTCAATCACATGTGTCTCCATCCTCAGAAAACGAAGTACTTGATAATAACCACCAGACAAAAGCGTCAAAATATTTCTTATGATTCCCTATCTCTTAGTATAAATAATGAAATAGTTGAAGAAGTTGATCATCATAAAGTCCTTGGTGTCATTGTAGACAATAATTTGTCATGGTCTTCTCATGTCACAATGCTTTGCAAACGTCTGTCTCAAAAGATTCACCAGCTTTCAAAACTAAAATATTTCTTAGACCAACATTGTCGTAAGCTGTTTTTTACTTCGTACATTGAATCTCATTTGAATTACTCTTCTACATTGTGGGATTCGGCCAGTTATAACGTATTAAAACCACTCTTCAGTCTTCATAGACGGGCTGTGAAACTCGTTCTTCTCAAATCTACAACTGTAACTCCCTCTGATTATAAACGTTTAGACATTTTGCCTCTAAAATGGAAACTCACTTATAACAAAGCAATTTTCATGTTTAAGATAATGTCCAATCAAGCACCACCAACTTTGAAAAATAAATTTAAAACGAACCTGATTCGCAATGTCAGAAAGATTCAGATACCCCTACCGAGGATTGATCTTTTTAAATCTAGCCTCATTTACTCTGGTGGTTGTTTGGGAATGACCTAGTGTCTTCATTTAATGTAATTTCTAGTCTAAACGTTTTCAAAAACAATACTTCTCATATTTGATGCTACGCTTCCTAAACAGTGTGACTAATGAGAACATCATATAACCTTCTTTATACGTATTTCAAAATTATTGTTTGGATTTAAGTACAAATGATGTTTAAATGTATTTGAATGTTCATTTGTATTCCTTCGTTACCCCTTCTCTATACCTTGTCATGACATACTGTTCACCTGTCCACCTTTCATTGACGTCCTTCATTTCTCTTCTTCTCCTTTTTTCTTTTAATGTATTTTGCTGGAAGTTGTTTTCTCTTTGGTGTGTGTGTGTGTGTGTGTGTGTGTGTGTGTGTGTGTGTGTGTGTGTGTGTGTGTGTGTGTGTGTGTGTGTGTGTGT
>CM031598.1:121276563-121281563 GCA_018398815.1 Conus ventricosus
CAATCGTTCCCACATAGGTATGGCGTGTTTCACAGATCTCATGAGTACAGTGTTTGCCAGAGTTCTAATGGCACTGGGGCTCTAATGATCAGGGCATATTACTTACTTACTTAGGCCCATAACTCAGGGGTGAGCATAGGCCATCGACAACACTCCGCCATTGCACTCGGTTCTGGCTGCTCGCTGAATGCCTGTCCAGTTGGTCCCCTGCCTCTTTATCTCTGCCTCAGTGTCTCGCCTCCAGCTGCTACGAGGTCGGCCTCTCTTCCTTTTCCCCTGCGGGTTCCATGCCAGGGCTTGGCGTGTGGTGCTGGATGCTGGCTTCCTGAGAGTGTGTCCAATCCAGCCCCACTTCCACCGCAGAATCTGCTTGGCCACTGGTTCCTGTCCTGCTTGCTTCCATAGAACTTCATTGTTGATCTTCTCTGGCCATCTGATTTTGAAGATGCGCCTCAGACAGGTGTTGATGAAGGTTTGAATTTTTTGACATATTGCCCACTGTTAATTGGCAGGGCATATCTGACAATTATGAAGGTAAGGACGTGTCTCGCAGCACTATGGACTGGGCATATTTCATGATTGTAATTGTCAGAGAATATCCCATAATTCTAATGGATAGGGCATATTTGACAGTCTTAAAACGTAAGTGACGTCTCTTAGGTCTACCAAACGGACCTTTTCTCACAGTTCTGAGCTGGGCATATCTGACAGTTCTAATTGATAGGGCATAATCACAGGTCTTACATGCAGGGCATGTCTTAGTCCTACAGGAGTTGACATCCCACAGTTCTGACGAATGGGACATCCATCATGATTCTAATGGGTAGGGCATGTCTAAAGCTTTTAATGGGTTGGATATATCTCGGAGCTCTGAGGGGCATATCTCATAGTTTTAATGGTTGGGACATGTATCTAACAGTTCTGAACGGCTGGGCATATCTAACAGTTTCATTGAGGAGGGCATGTTACACTATTCTAATACATAGACATGTCTTGGGATCAAAGTCAATACGAAAGTCGTCATTCTTTGAAACACATAGAAATTAAAAAAAACAGATTCCTAGTGTTGACAAATGAAGGCATTGTTGCATAGAAATCACAATAACTCATGCATAACAATCGTTATAATTCACTCGGCTCATTTGGTTCATCAACTAAAACAGCTGTTTGATCTTAACAGAAAAAACATTCCCTAACTCAGACCAGATAGACAACAACACTTGAAGGTCAGGTCATGTAAACCAGCTGTACACACACGTGCTAAATGATGGGTGCGCGTGACACAATACAGGAAATAGGAGGTAAATTCATGGATGAGATTCTCCCCACCTCAGCCAACCAGCGCTACAGGAACTGGACCATCTGCCATGTTTGAAGCGGAGTGGTGGAGTAAGGAATAATCTTTGGAGGCTGGGAATGGCTTTGGTGAGGGTAATTAAGAGAGGATGGAGGAGAGCATATTTTGTGTGTTTTTGAACACGAAACCAGCTTTAAGATAACAATTTAGCATGAATCAATCAGTTCTAAATAGATCTGCCCATAAGTAACGAAGCGCTCTGTCATTTCTGAGCTGTCTACGTCATCTCTCATCTTCCTCTAGACCCATTCTGTCTGTTATCGAGAGAGAGAGAGAGAGAGAGAGAGAGAGAGAGAGAGAGAGAGAGAGAGAGGGGGAGGGAGGAGAGAGAGAGAGAGAGAGAGGGAGGGAGGGAGAGAGAGAGAGAGAGAGAGAGGAAGGGAGAGAGAGAGAGAGAGAGAGAGAGAGAGAGAGAGAGAGAGAGAGACACAGACAGACAGACAGACAGACAGACAGACAGAGACAGAGAGAGAGTCAGCAACAGAATCAGCCACAGTCAGCAAGTGCCCCTTCAGAGGCACAACACAGGTCTGTTCTGATAACACCACACCACTGCCCCTTCATCCCACTACATACCTTTTTGCTTACCTCCCCTTCATTAGTGCACGTGTTCAAGCAGCTAGCTCGGAGGAAGTCAGATATCGCCGGAACAACGACTGAAAACACGGTGGACTGGTAGTCGTTATTCTGTTCCTCGCACTTCCTTTCTCACCAGGGGGACTGTTTTGACGTGGGCCTCACTTATCTGCTTGGCGCCCAAGTGGCGCCTATGGAAAGACATTCGCTCCATCCCTCTTTCCCCTCTTTTCCCTATTTCCTCTCTTTTCCCCATCTGTAACGCTCCATCCCTCTTTCCTCTCTTTTCCCCATCTGTATTGCTCTATCCCTCTTTCCCCTCTTTTCCCTCTTTCCTCTCTTTTCCCCATCTGTAACGCTCCATCCCTCTTTCCTCTCTTTTCCCCATCTGTATCGCTCCATCCCTCTTTCCTCTCTTTTCTCCATCTGTAACGCTCCATCCCTCTTTCCTCTCTTTTCCCCATCTGTATTGCTCCATCCCTCTTTCCCCTCTTTTCCACATCTGTATTGCTCCATCCCTCTTTCCACTCTTTTCCCCATCTGTATCGCTCCATCCCTCTTTTCCCCTCTTTTCCCCATCTGTAACGCTCCATCCCTCTTTCCCCTCTTTCCCCATCTGTATTGCTCCATCCCTCTTTCCCCTCTTTTCCCCATCTGTATTGCTCCATCCCTCTTTCCCCTCTTTTCCCCATCTGTATTGCTCCATCCTTCTTTCCCCTCTTTTCCCCATCTGTATTGCTCCATCCCTCTTTCCCCTCTTTTCCCCATCTGTATTGCTCCATCCCTCTTTTCTCTCTTTTCCCCATCTGTATCGCTCCATCCCTCTTTCCTCTCTTTTCCCCATCTGTAACGCTCCATCCCTCTTTCCTCTCTTTTCCCCATCTGTATCGCTCCATCCCTCTTTCCTCTCTTTTCCCATCTGTATCGCTCCATCCCTCTTTCCCCTCTTTTTCCCATCTGTAACGCTCCATCCCTCTTTCCCCTCTTTTCCCATCTGTATCGCTCCATCCCTCTTTCCCCTCTTTTCCCATCTGTATCGCTCCATCCCTCTTTCCCCTCTTTTCCCATCTGTATGGCTCCATCGCTCTTTTCTCTATTTTCCCCATCTGTATCGCTCCATCCCTCTTTCCCCATCTGTATTACTCCATCCATCTTTTCCCCATCTGTATCGCTCCATCCCTCTTTCCCCATCTGTATTACTCCATCCATCTTTTCCCCATCTGTATCGCTCCATCCCTCTTTCCCCTCTTTTTTCCCATCTGTAACGCTCCATCCCTCTTTCCCTCTTTTCCCATCTGTATCGCTCCATCCCTCTTTCCCCTCTTTTCCCATCTGTATTGCTCCATCCCTCTTTCCCCTCTTTTCCCATCTGTATCGCTCCATCCCTCTTTCCCCTCTTTTCCCATCTGTATCGCTCCATCCCTCTTTCCCCTCTTTTCCCATCTGTATCGCTCCATCCCTCTTTCTCCTCTTTTCCCATCTGTATCGCTCCATCCCTCTTTCCCCTCTTTTCCCATCTGTATCGCTCCATCCCTCTTTCCCTCTTTTCCCATCTGTATCGCTCCATCCCTCTTTCCCCTCTTTTCCCATCTGTATCGCTCCATCCCTCTTTTCTCTATTTTCCCCATCTGTATCGCTCCATCCCTCTTTCCCCATCTGTATTACTCCATCCATCTTTTCCCCATCTGTATCGCTCCATCCCTCTTTCCCGTCTTTTCCCCATCTGTAACGCTCCATCCCTCTTTCCTCTCTTTTCCCCATCTGTATCGCTCCATCCCTCCTTCCTCTCTTTTCCCCATCTGTATCGCTCCATCCCTCCTTCCTCTCTTTTCCCCATCTGTATCGCTCCATCCCTCTTTCCCCTCTTTTCCCCATCTGTATCGCTCTATCCCTCTTTCCTCTCTTTTCCCCATCTGCATCGCTCCATCCCTCTTTCCCCTCTTTTTTCCCTCTTCCCTCTTTCCCCCATCTGTATCGTTCCATCCCTCTTTCCCCTCTTTTCCCCATCTGTATCGCTATATCCCTCTTTCCCCTCTTTTCCCTTTTCCCCATCTGATTTTCCTCCATTAGCGAACCAGTTTCTTTCGTTGCCTATCTACATTCGTGTCTTTGTTCTTATGTATATATATGTGTATATAATGTATGCATGTAATAAGTATAAAAACAAAGACAGGCAACATAAGGACTAAATATGGTACCTAACCCTTATGCCTGCTGTCCATGGAATTGACAGTTCAGATCCTTGTCATAGTAGTAGTAGTAGTAGTAGTAGTAGTAGTAGTAGTAGTAGTAGTAGTAGTAGTAGTAGTAGTAGTAGTAGTAGCAGTAGCTGTAATACTAGTAGTAGTAGTAGTAGTACGCTACCGTGGTTATGATGATTATCATAATCATCACTATTGTTATTATTATCAACATCACCATCGTCGTCATCATCACTCAGGGGTCTGGCGTGGTGAGATTTAATGGAGGGAATCCGTTGAAGAAGGGAGAAAGGGGAGAATAAAGTCAGTGGTGCAATACCTTTCTTTTCTCTTTACCATCTGTTCTCATTTCAAGTTTTTAAAACTGCAATGTCGCTGTAGCCTGCTGAACAACACTATCAACACTTTTCATATTCAGCTGTAGCACTACAACAGAGAACTGTAGCCTGCTGAACAACACTATCAACACTTTTCATATTCAGCTGTAGCACTACAACAGAGAACTGTAGCCTGCTGAACAACACTATCAACATTTTTCATATTCAGCTGTAGCACTACAACAGAGAACTGTAGCCTGCTGAACAACACTATCAACACTTTTCATATTCAGCTGTAGCACTACAACAGAGAACTGGTGCCTGCTGAACAACACTATCAACATTTTTCTATTCAGCTGTAGCACTACAACAGAGAACTGGTGCCTGCTGAACAACACTATCAACACTTTTCATATTCAGCTGTAGCACTACAACAGAGAACTGGTGCCTGCTGAACAACACTATCAACACTTTTCATATTCAGCTGTAGCACTACAACAGAGAACTGGTGCCTGCTGAACAACACTATCAACACTTTTCATATTCAGC
>CM031598.1:121286563-121299063 GCA_018398815.1 Conus ventricosus
TGGGAATAAACAGGGGGGAAAAAAATAAAACTAAAAATTTATCAAACAACAAAGGGAAAAATTTCCAACCATAAAAGTAAAAAACCGAACCATTGGTAAAATTCACTACCTTTAAACCCTCACTGCGTGACAACTGCACAACACCTGTTTAAAAGAGCCCAAAAAGGGATATAACCCGGTTGAGGGGGTGTCCCTCTGACTGTTTTTCCAATTGCAAACTACGGGTTTCGGCTAAGATGGGTCAGCATCCTAAACGGGAAACCCTTGATATGAGGGAAAAGTGAACGCATAAACTTTTCCCAGCCCCACTCCCTTTAACTCATGAGTCGTTTGGATAAAGGCCCGGGGACCCGGTCCAGGCACTAAAAGGGGGAAAAAGGATCGCTCTCTAGCCAAACTTCCCGGCCGTACTTCTTCTTGGGGCACGCCAGTGCGCTCCAAAATTCTGCCTGAGAAAACAGAACAGGGGGGGAAAAAAAAATCGATAGCCCTTTAAGCGGGACAGCCTCGGGGTATCGACTCGCAGTTTCCTCCCAAACTACCGAAGGTAGCGGGGGACCGGGGAACGGATGGGGATTAAGGGGGTTTTTAACCGGGTGGGAACCCCGACCTTTTTAAAACCCCTCCCCAACCCTGGAAAGACCCTGGGGGAAAACGCTTCAAGCCCCCAAAGCGGGGCCTTTTGGCGGACACCGAAAAATGGGGGCAGAACTGCCTAACCTGTGAGTTCACCCCTTTGGCCAAAAAAATTCGGTTTTTTACTCCTCGAGAGCCCCCTTGGAGCCCATTTTGACCCCCCAAAGGGGAAAATCTTTGGGCCCTTTCCCGGAGGACGGGACTCTCTCATTTGGGGAACCACGAGCTGCTTGGCCCCCACGTCCCCGGGAAAAAAACCCAAAAAAAGGACCCCCTTTGGATTTAAAAGCCCCCTTTGGGCGTGTTGGGGCGACTGGGGTGGACGATCCAAAAAGTTGTCGTAGGCGTTGACACCCAAGCCCCCGGGGCCTTGAAGAGGGGATAATGCTAGCGGGTTGGGCCCTTCCAAAAAACCTCGCAGAGATGGGCCCCAGAAAAGGGGACGCAATTCCTTTTCCTTTGCTTTTTGGGCTTTTGGCGCGTGTGGTGACTCCCACACACGCCGGTACGGGCAAATCCGTAGACAGGGACGACTGCGTCCGTCTGCAAAGGGTGAAAGTTTTCCCTTTAAATTAAGGGAAACAGAGGTCGCCCCCACCGCGAGGGCCCCATACTTCGCCCAGAAGTGGGGGGTGGAATAAAAAACCGATTATAAAGGACGGGTGGGGTAAAACAGCCCCCAAACCCCGCACACACCCTAATGGCGCCCTCCCGGGGCCTTGGGGGAAAACAAACCCTTATCCAAAAAGAGTTTTGTGCTCCCAAAACCCGATGGTGTCGACCAAGGGGGGAACCAACAACAGAGAGAAACACGGGCACTCTGTACCACTAGAAGGGGGAAAGGGAAAACCCACTTTTACCCGAGGCGGGGAGGATGTGGAGAGGACTAGCCCCCTGCCAACCAGGGGCTCAAGGGCAATTTTTCCCTTTAATGGGGCCCGGGACGCCCACAAAAAAACACAGCCGGGGCGCTAAATCCCCGATAAAACTGCCTGCCTTGTTCCCCCCCCAGTAGCAGTTGTCGGCAAACCCAAATTTCTATTAAATCCCGTGGAGGGCTTTCCCCTCCTACTGGGCGTTTCCCATAAAACCCTGCGAGCTTCAGCCAAAAACCTCAGCTTGTGAATCGCAAACCCCGAAATCCGAGGGGCTGGGCCCCGCCCATCCGGATCCTCAAATCTGGGGGGCACAGTGTTGGTGACTGTTCAATGAGGAAACAGATCCTCCAGCCCAAATTTGCTAACTAGCCCGTACCCTAGCGCTTGCGCAGCCCCATCACCCAAAAAGCCAAAGAAGGTCTATTTTTAATTTTTTTCTTCCCTGGACCTAAAAACCCCTCCTGTTAAGGGCCCCTGGGGGAAGGTGGAAAAGGCCCTTTCGCCGAGCCAAATGCATTTTCTGCATAAGACCGCCTTTTCCCTTTAGGTGAGACACAAATCCCCTTTCAGCCAAACCCAAAAATTTCCCGGAAAAAAAAAGGGGAAGCCCTTTTTTTCCTCAGACAATTGGGCATGAACAAGCAACCTTGTCAAAAAAGCTCTAAGAACATGTCAAAGTCCTCATAGGTTGAAAATCTGGAAGCTTTAAAATTTTGGGGCCCCTAACTCTATCACCTGCCTGGTGATTAACCCCTGGTTTACAGAAAAAGGGGGGGCCCGAAAGAAGTTGTTTTCCAAACTCCCCCCTAAGCAGAGCCTCCATCCTGTCCTTTTTCCTTTTTCCCCACGGAGGGCTTTCCCCCTTCAGCCTCTTCCCCACGCTGAGCAGCCTCCCCCCCTACGCTGAGCCTCCCCGTTTAAACCCGCCCCTTTTTACGCTGAGCAGCCTCCTCCCCCCGTGAGCCTCCCCGCTTTGCAGCCCCTTTTTCCTTACGAAGGGCCTCCTGTCGGGAGCTTTTTCCTTTCGAAGGGGGGCCCCCTTTTGGGCACCTCTTCCTGCGCAGATTTGCCTTTCCCTAAGCATAATTCCTGGCTGTCAGTCTTCCTCCTGCGCAGAGCCCCTTTTTGTCTGCGGCCTTTCCCCTCTACGCTCTTCCCCACGCAGACTTTTCCCGGGCCAAACGGGCCCCTTCCCCCCGCTCTTCCCTCGTTGGGCCTCATCCCCCGCGCTGTGCTCCAGGGAAAAAAAAGGACAGAGGTGTATCCTGAGCGGGGGTTTTACCCCTCCCGACACGGGGGGGGATGATCCTTTTGACCTCCCTTGGGTCCCCGACTTTCCCCAAAAAAAAGTCTTGGGGGAAGCCCTTACGAGGGGAAGCCGGGGGGAGAAAGGGTTTTGGGCCCCGGGGATAAACCCGAAGCCCCCAGTTGCTTTCCCCTATACCTGCGCTTCCCAGCGGAAGGCCAGTCGGGGGCTCGGGGGAACCCCCCGCGAAGAGGTTTGTAAAAGTACACACTGGGCTACCTTTTACAGCACTGGAATAGGTTTGAAGTTACCGTTGTCGAAGTACTGGGACTAATAAGGGGCTACAGTAACATTTTGAAAAAACCCTTTTTTCTTCGAAGCACCCCGTCGCCACACCACCCGCGCCGGGCGTCGCCCCTGAAACAAATCCTAAAGTTTTTTCCAAAAAAAAATTCAGGGGAAAAACCCAAATTTCCCCTAAGAAAAAAAAAACAAAAAATTTTTAGGGGCATGTGAAAATGTGTTTTATGTGTGGTGTGGTTTTTGCGGACAAGTTCCGGGTGCTCCCACTCTCGGCAACAAAGCGCTCTACAGCACGAGCAAAAAGTGCGGTGGGGCTCACCCAAAAAAAAACCCCAAACCCCCCCAAAAAATTTGTCCGGCTGCCCCCACTCTGGGCCCAAAACCCGCGCTCCCAACAGCACAAGGAAAAGTGCCCGGGGGGGCTGGCCGGAAAAAAAAACAAAACAAAAACCGCAGACGGGAAACCGGAGAGAGAGAAAAAAAAAACTAGCGTCCCCATTTACCCCCCCCCTACTAACCCAAACCCCGGGAGAGAAAAAAAAACAAAAATTGGCTAAATACCAAAACAGGATGAAGAACCCAGCGGCAACAGAAGGGCAAGGGCTTTTGGCCGTACCTGCGTGAGGTACCCCGGGGGAAAAGGGGGTCCGGAAGCGGGCGACTCCTCCCGGTCTCACCCCGCCCCCCAGTCACGCCGGGTGTTTCCCCCAGGGCCCCCAAAAAAAAAACTCCCTTCACTCTAGAGTTACCCAGCCCAACCCCCCCACGAACAAAACACGACCCAACTGAAATAAACATATACAAAAAAAGACAACACTAAACAGGGACCCTGCGAAACAGGGGAGAGACAGCCAAGCCCTTTTACAAACCCCCCGAGCCCCCAAATTTTCACGACCGGGGCCCCTGGAGGTCTGCCCTGACAAGGGTCGGTTAATTGGGGGGGTGAAGGGAGGACTGACCCCAAAACGCTCCCCAAAGACCACACAATAAAGATTACGATACAACCCCCCCATTTATTTACACCACAAAAAAAACATTCCAACAAAACGCACCATGCACTCACAATAAAGCACTCCAACGCACACAAATGCACAATCACGAACAAGCACTCCAAACCCCCCACAACATGCACAATCCGATCAAGCCACCCCAACGCACACAAATGACAATCGCAATCAAGCACTCCCACACCCAAAACAGCACGAAAATAAAAAAAATATTTCACCCTTTCGACGTCACCCAAACACAATTACAGTATTTTTTGAATAGACATGACACAATTATTAAAAAAATATTTTTCCAGTATTGAACCCTTTTTTTCACACCCCAATGCCGGCCCCATCCCCCCCCCCTGTCAAGGTTTCCCCGGGGCACCCTGTTTGCACTAGGTTCTCCGAGCCCGGGTTGGGTTTTTTCGCCAAAAGGGGGTTTGCCCCAAAACCCACACCCCCGACTCCCAAAACGGACAGTTTAAGACGGGGTCCCCGGGGGGGGGGTGGGGGGGGGGGGGGGGGGGGGGTGGGGGGGGGGGGTTGGGGGGGGTGGACGCCCGGGGGGGGTTGGGGGTCCCGGCCGGCCAGTCGAGACGGCGGGCTCCCCTAGCAGTCCACGGTCCGACCAAGGCGTGGCCTCGACCAGCGCGTGGCACCATCTCGTCCGTGGTCTCAGCCAGAACGTGGCCTCGACCAGCACGTGGCACCATCGAGTTCGTGCTCCAGGTGAAGCCCCCGGGAGGGGGGAGGACGTAGCTGGGAGGAGAGTCGGAGAGAGAAAAGAAGAAGGAAGGAGAAGGAAGAAGGGTACAGCTACCCGTGGGTGACCCCGAAGAGGCGGGGCAAAGGACTCTCTCTAAACCCCCTGTCCAGTCGAGAGGACAGAGGCGAAGATGCGGAAACAGAAGAAATGATGTCCCTCTCCTACAGGCCGACTGCAGGAATTGAAAGTACTGACTGTACTCTCGACGATAAGGTAAAGAACCAGGACTGGAGCAGCGCCCCCAGAGACATCTTCCGCTCGAGTCAAGAGCTAACCCCCCCTCAGCAATGGCGGCCAACATGCCATGCTGCGTCACAGAGTGAGCATACTTCAAACTAAAAGAAACGAAGCACGTGCGACAGGTAAAAGACAGGCGAGAGGCCGATAGACAGAAAGTTCGAGAGAAAGGTACCGGCCACCCGTGAACTTGCAGATGAATAGCACGGGCGGTGGAATTAGAGAAGAGAGAGAGAAAGCAAACCGAAGTTGAGCTGAACCACACCACGGTGCAACTGCACCGCAAGCCACCCTAAGGGACGGATACACAATAACAACAACGACAATAAACAAATAAGTAATTCCGCCACCCAGGTGGGTCGAACGTCGTAGCCTCGTGACAAACTCGTGACAGTAATGTACTGTATTGTGTTTGTTTTTAATTGCATGGCATTGTACGGATTGCATTGTAATGTACTGTATTGTGTTTTTTTGAATTGCATGGCATTGTACGGATTGCATTGTAATGTACTGTATTGTGTTGTTTGAATTGCATGGCATTGTACGGATTGCATTGTAATGTACTGTATTGTGTTGTTTGAATTGCATGGCATTGTACGGATTGCATTGTAATGTACTGTATTGTGTTTTTTGAATTGCATGGCATTGTACGGATTGCATTGTAATGTACTGTATTGTGTTTTTTGAATTGCATGGGATTGTACGGATTGCATTGTAATGTACTGTATTGTGTTGTTTGAATTGCATGGCATTGTACGGATTGCATTGTAATGTACTGTATGGGGTTGTTTGAATTGCATGGCATTGTACGGATTGCATTGTAATGTACTGTATTGTGTTGTTTGAATTGCATGGCATTGTACGGATTGCATTGTAATGTACTGTATTGTGTTGTTTGAATTGCATGGGATTGTACGGATTGCATTGTAATGTACTGTATTGTGTTGTTTGAATTGCATGGCATTGTACGGATTGCATGGCATTGTACTGTATTGTGTTTTTGAATTGCATGGCATTGTACTGTATTTTTGTTGTTTGAATTGCATGGCATTGTACTGTATTGTGTTGTTTGAATTGCATGGCATTGTACTGTATTGTGTGTTGTTGAATTGCATGGCATGTACTGTATTGTTTGTTTGAATTGCATGGCATTGTACTGATTGTGTTTTGTTTTAATTGCATGGCATTGTACTGTATTGTGTTGTTTGAATTGCATGGCATTGTACTGTATTGTGTTGTTTGAATTGCATGGCATTGTACGGATTGCATTGTAATGTACTGTATTGTGTTGTTTGAATTGCATGGCATTGTACGGATTGCATTGTAATGTACTGTATTTTGTGTTTGAATTGCATGGCATTGTATGGATTGCATTGTAATGTACTGTAAATGTGTTGTTTGAATTGCATGGCATTGTACGGATTGCATTGTAATGTACTGTATTGTGTTGTTTGAATTGCATGGCATTGTACGGATTGCATTGTAATGTACTGTATTGTGTTGTTTGAATTGCATGGCATTGTACGGATTGCATTGTAATGTACTGTATTGTGTTGTTTGAATTGCATGGCATTGTACGGATTGCATTGTAATGTACTGTATTGTGTTGTTTGAATTGCATGGCATTGTACGGATTGCATTGTAATGTACTGTATTGTGTTGTTTGAATTGCATGGCATTGTACGGATTGCATTGTAATGTACTGTATTGTGTTGTTTGAATTGCATGGCATTGTACGGATTGCATTGTAATGTACTGTATTGTGGGTTTTTTGAATTGCTGGCATTGTACGGATTGCATTGTAATGTACTGTATTGTGTTGTTTGAATTGCATGGCATTGTACGGATTGCATTGTAAATGTACTGTATTGTGTTGTTTGAATTGCATGGCATTGTACGGATTGCATTGTAATGTACTGTATTGTGTTGTTTGAATTGCATGGCATTGTTTCTGTATTGTGTTGTTTGAATTGCATGGCATTGTACTGGGATTGTGTTGTTTGAATTGCATGGCATTGTACTGTATTGTGTTGTTTGAATTGCATGGCATTGTACTGTATTGTGTTGTTTGAATTGCATGGCATTGTACTGTATTGTGTTGTTTGAATTGCATGGCATTGTACTGTATTGTGTTGTTTGAATTGCATGGCATTGTACGTATTGTGTTGTTTGAATTGCATTGTAATGTACTGTATTGTGTTGTTTGAATTGCATGGCATTGTACTGTATTGTGTTGTTTGAATTGCATGGCATTGTACTGTATTGTGTTGTTTGAATTGCATGGCATTGTACTGTATTGTGTTGTTTGAACTGCATGGCATTGTACTGTATTGTGTTGTTTGAATTGCATGGCATTGTACTGTATTGTGTTGTTTGAATTGCATGGCATTGTACTGTATTGTGTTGTTTGAATTGCATGGCATTGTACTGTATTGTGTTGTTTGAATTGCATTGTAATGTACTGTATTGTGTTGTTTGAATTGCATGGCATTGTACTGTATTGTGTTGTTTGAACTGCATGGCATTGTACTGTATTGTGTTGTTTGAATTGCATGGCATTGTACTGTATTGTGTTGTTTGAATTGCATTGTAATGTACTGTATTGTGTTGTTTGAATTGCATGGCATTGTACTGTATTGTGTTGTTTGAATTGCATGGCATTGTACTGTATTGTGTTGTTTGAATTGCATTGTAATGTACTGTATTGTGTTGTTTGAATTGCATGGCATTGCGGGAAATAAGAAGAGAGAGAGGGAGGAGGACTGAGGGAGGGGGGATAGGGGGGGGGGGTGTATAATGGAAGACACTTCACATATTACCCACAGTGTAGCATCTCCTACTAATGGGTACTGTGTAACTAATGCTAGGATACATCACAAGATACCTGAACACTGAGCAATACAACATTACATCATACGTGAGCAGTTCTGTAACCAACATAATAGAAGAAAAGGCACGAGTTTCGTCATCACTAAGTGTTTGAAATCTATTTTTCATTGTCAGGCTCTCACACTCGGTCATGAATCCTGTGAAACAAGTGTCTTTGCGTTCGATTCACTCCCCACGTCTTCTCCCCACACTCGCCTACCCCCCCCCCCCCACCCCTCTCCAACATGCAAACCCCTCCCTCCTCTACCGTTCCACCCCACTCCCCCCTTCTACACATGTTTACATCGTTGAAAGAACCCCAAACACAAAGTAAAATCAGCATTGGCAAACCGTGGATGTAAATGTGTAATCTTTGTTTAAGTGCTCTGCTATCGAATTTTCGTATGGAACGACTTGGTCGAAAAGATCTGTTACCATTCCCCCCCCCGCTCCTTCCCCCGTCCACATTCCCAAGTCCTAACGAAGACAGACCAGCGGCCAGAGTGGCGGTCAGTTCCTTTAAGCCCCAGTCACACAGCCAGATAATGGTATTCACAGACGGCGGGCAGTATCTTTAAGCCCCAGGCATACAGGCAGCTAATGGTATTCACAGACGGCGGGCAGTATCTTTAAGCCCCAGGCATACAGGCAGCTAATGGTATTCACAGACGGCGGTCAGTTCCTTTAAGTCCCCAGTCACACAGCCAGATAATGGTATTCACAGACGGCGGGCAGTATCTTTAAGCTCCAGGAACACAGCCAGATAATGGTATTCACAGACGGCGGGCAGTATCTTTAAGCTCCAGGAACACAGCCAGATAATGGTATTCACAGACGGCGGGCAGTATCTTTAAGCCCCCAGTCACACAGCCAGATAATGGTATTCACAGACGGCGGGCAGTATCTTTAAGCTCCAGGAACACAGCCAGATAATGGTATTCACAGACGGCGGGCAGTATCTTTAAGCCCCCAGTCACACAGCCAGATAATGGTATTCACAGACGGCGAGCAGTATCTTTAAGCTCCAGGAACACAGCCAGCTAATGGTATTCACAGACGGCGGGCAGTATCTTTAAGCCCCAGTCACACAGCCAGATAATGGTATTCACAGACGGCGGTCAGTATCTTTAAGCTCCAGGAACACAGCCAGATAATGGTATTCACAGACGGCGGTCAGTTCCTTTAAGCCCCAGGCACACAGGCAGCTAATGGTATTCACAGACGGCGGTCGGTTCCTTTAAGCTCCAGGAACACAGGCACGAGCAGACACCGCCTATGAGTCCGTATACATCATGGGACATCTCCATCCCCACCGCTAACAACCCACACTTCTCCATCCCCGCCCATTCTTCATTCATCCTCCATTTGTTATACTTTTTCTGTTTGCTTTTTTTCATCCCTTGCTCTCCCAGCTGTCCTGTCCTACACATGGCCCTCTTCCCCCGTCGCCCGTCACACACACACACACACACACACACACACACACACACACACACACACACACACACACACACAAATATATATATATATATATATATATATATATATATATAATATATATATATATATATATATATATATATATATATATATATATATATATATATATATATATATATATATGCTCCTTTCTTGCCGTTTTATTCAGTTTTCATCCTTTTCATTTCGGGGTGTTCTGTCTGTCTGTCTGTCTGTTTGTCTGTGTGTCTGTCTGTCTGTCTGTCTGTCTGTCTGTCTGTTTGTCTGTCTGCTTGCCTGTCTGTCTGTCTGTCTGTCTCTGTCTCTCTCTCTCTAATTAGACAGATAGATATTTAGACAGGCTGACAGAGAGACAGACAGTCAGGCAGACAGACAGATACACAGACAGACAGACAGACAGACAGAAACAGAGAAGGAGACAGAGAGATGAGCATTGTCTTTTTTCGTTCGTAAGACGTCAAACTGAAGATATTTCTGTGTATTTTAGAACAGTGACGTGAGAAAATGCGAATAACAAGAGAAAGAGCTTCGGATGGCTAATAAAACTGACTTGTCTCCATCAACGCCTTAGGATATAGTCCTTCATTTAGTTACGGAAAACAAGATATATGTGTCGTTTGTATCTGACCGTGGAATAAGTAGGAAGTCTTCAAATGAAAATAAAGAAAAAGAAAATCACGTCTCGTGGAAATAAGAATTCAATGATAGCAAAGATAAAGTAGTAACAATAACGATAGCAAAAAAACCAACAACAAGATATGCCACTATGGTGTTCAATAATAATGATGAAAACAACAGTAATAATAATAGTGATAATGATAATAATAACAACAACAACAGCAACAACATAAGAATCCCAGACAGGCAGTACTGGTGACACTGTATACATCCATAAAACTCCCTGGGGATTCGGACTCACAGTGACACCACTGCAACCACAGACCGGGGGTGAAAGAACCGCCATGACACCTTACATCCAACGGCGCGAACGGCCCTATATTTCCCGTCTGGCTGTAGCCTCAGAAATCTCACCGGGCGCCATCTTTTATTCATGCGAGTCGTGCAGGGCAGCGCCAGGCTGGAAATCACGTCTGTCTCTCAAGGCTCTTTTTCTATTTTTTTTTTTTCTTCTCGCCTTTCTAGGGTCCACAGTGTAGGCCATTGGCCGTGGAATGTCCATTGCATTCATTGTGGTCTGCGTTGCTTTGTTAACGTCAGGACACTATCAAGTTGAAGAGAGGGAGGCAGGGGACTGGGGGAAAGGGAGGGGTAGGAGAGGACAGACAGAGGTACAGGAATGCGTTGGTTAGTGACGTGGAGGAGAGTGGGAGTGGGGGGGGGGGGGGGGAGGTTTGTATAATCAACTTCCATGGATTCTGTTTCTTTCTTGGTTTCTTTTTAGGATTGGTGGCAATGACAGCAAGATAAGTTGTATATCATTTTTTTCATCATTTGAAATTCCAGAGATGCAAAGTTGGACATGTTGTACAGTTAGATAGCAGATAACTTTTATTGTTTTATTATTACACTGTATGAAAGGTGGGTATGGGAGAGTCATGCTCTCTCTCCTCTCTCTCTTCTCCTCTCTCTCTCCTCTCTCTCTCTCTCTCTCTCTCTCTCTCTCCTCTCTCTCTCTCTTCCCCTCTCTCAGCAGGGGTGCATCATTTTGTACCTTTGTTGTCTGTTGTAATGGCTAAAGAAAAATTACTTGTCGAAAATTTCCTGTCTGTTTAGCATTGTATATGAAATCTTCGCGACTTTACACACAGTTATGTGTGTTCAATCACTTTACTGTATATGAAATCTTCGTGACTTTACACACAGTTATGTGTGTTCATATCACTTTACTGTATATGAAATCTTCGTGACTTTACACACAGTTATTTGGGGTTCAATCACTTTACTGTATATGAAATCTTCGTGACTTTACACACAGTTATGTGTGTTCATATCACTTTACTCAGCCGTAAACAACAAAGTTTCCATCAGTCAGGAAAAAATGTCATCAGCAATGTGACAAGCAATTTCTTTCATACAGCAGGAATTCGGTCCTTCTAGATGGACTTTTCATGTAGTAGCATTTTCTCATAGATCACAGCTAGCAAGAAAGCTTGTTGCTATAGTGCATGATATTGCATTTCGGCTTGGTTGTCATTAACCATGGAATATCTGGCAAAATAAACACTCTTTTCCACAGGAATTTGGTTTTTGACGTGAATTTTCCTGCAAAAAATGACCTCAGAATGCACTCACAACGACTACCTAATAACCGAGTTAAGCTTTCAAGTTGTGACGTCTAAAACCACTCGTCCATGATGTGTGACACAGACAACTGTTTTACACCGGGAGCAAACCCTTTAAACAACATTCCGCCTCAAGTTCCCCATCTCAGCCCTCCTAACTTCTGTCCTGCCTGTCATCGCCGCGCGATCGCCAGGGCCGATAAACCCAGCCACCCGCCGTTGCCGCCTGTGCCACGTGACTCTCCGCTTCCGGTGAGGTGTTTCCGGGAGGGTGGAGGGTCTGGGGCATGACGTTTGGCAATGAGCATGTAATGAGACTGCCGACGTCAATTGGGGGCCCGTGATGGGGTGCACGTGTTGACTGGGGTGTTGCTGTTCACCTTGCTGTTCGTCATATTCCTGGTCTTGTTGACGTATGTGGAATGTGGTGATGTGGTGGGGTAAATTGGTGGTAGTGATCGAGTGCCTAGGGGATCTCTCTCTCTCTCATCTCTCTCTCTCCTCTCCTCTTCTCTCTCCACTTCTCTTCTCTCTCTCTCCATCTCTCTCATCTCTTCTCTCTCTCTCTCTCTCTCTCTGACTAACGTCCAAATCAGCGTACAAAAGGTCTCTGAATAGTACTGTTTTCAGGAGAGGTTACTGTGGTCCCCATATGCTGATAGCGACTGACGCCTCAATATCCCATGTTCTTTCTATAAACCCTTCCTCCATCCTCCAACATTTTCTTTTTACTTTTGCCAAGCTATCATCATGATGATGGAGGAATTGCTGCACTCGATTGTCCCGCTGCTAATTTCTTCAACAACACACACACACACACACACGCGCACGCACGCACACGCACACACACACACA
>CM031598.1:121306563-121309063 GCA_018398815.1 Conus ventricosus
GGCTAATAAAGCTGGCAGGTATGTTGAAATGTCAAAGCAAGGAAACAAGCGAATCCCATTACCCTTCCAAGCTTCTTTCATTTGACCCCGTTAAGTAACTCGGCTTGGCGAAAAAAAGTGACAGGAATTAACAATTCCCTGCAGGGTTTTACCCTCCGGCCAAGACGACAGGGGCACGTCAGAACTCTCTCTCTCTCTCTCTCTCTCTCTCTCTCTCTCTCTCATTCATATTATAATTACAGAAGTTGCAGACAATGTCACAGCTAAAGGAAGACACGGATATCAATTCTTACCCGGAAAGGCAGAAATATTTCACTTCTATTCGCTGATGATATAGCTTTAATAGCTAGAACACAGCAGGTCTGCAAAACCAAATTAAGAACCTACAGGAAGCCTCAGACCGCATTGGACTAAAGGTTAATCTCCAAAAAACAAAAATCATGGTCTTTAGAAAAAGAGGATACCTTGGCAGACTAGAAAAATGGAACTACAAAGGGGAAGAAATTGAGGTAGTAAACAGCTACAAATACTTAGGTTCACTCTAACGACTAAACTCTCAGTAGATATTTCACTTTCAGAATATGCAGGAAGGGCGAAAGGGAAAATTGGTGAAATAATGAAAACAATGTATAGCTTAGGACATTTGGATATAAACATATTTTTAAGCTATTTGATACACAGGTCAAGCCACTGCTACTGTACGCAGCAAAAGTATGGGTATTGACTCGTTATCAGCGGTGGAAAATATACATCTATTCGCATGTAAAAAGAAACATGGGGGTGGGGAGAAAAACGCCAAACAACTTAGTATACGGTTGAACTAGGAAGATATCCGATGATATAAGATAGTTCAATAAAAGCAATCAGATATTGTTCAAATTAATGATGATGACTCCAGACAGGATACCTAGACAGGCAATATGAAAGAGAAAAAATAGAAATTGACAAACCACAGAACTGGGCACTGGAAATGAAACGTTGCTTGGATATATATGGCTTCTCTGAAGTTTGGCTGAACGAAGGCGTAGGAAACGAGCAAACATTTATCATAACACTAAACAAAGAATCATAGATTGTCACAAACAGAACTGGCATAACAAAATAGCGAATAGTGAACGATTTACTACATATAATACGTTTAAAACTATACACCAAACTGAAGAATACTTTCGCGCAATCACAATCGCAAAGTTCAGAAAAGCGTTGACAAGACTACGATTAGGAATAAACGAACTGCATGGCAATGAAAAAAATACATAGACAATGAAGCTACAACAACATGCCCCTTCTGCCCAACAGTAGAAACAGAAATGCACTTCTTAATGTGGTGTCCAAATTACAGGCAATTACGAACAAAATACATTTTCAAACACTTTAGTAACAGAAACGCAATCACATTGGAAAGTCTGCTACAAAACGATAACACCGAAACCATAAGAGATATTGCAATGTACATCTTCTATGCCTTAAAAACCAGAGAAACCCTATGTAATAGTAATACTTATAGGAAGAATAGAAATTCTAATCAGAAAACAAATTATGTTACAATCAACGTTTCAATCAAACGTTTTTGTCATGTTGAAATGTATGTTGCGTACTCCTGTGGACGGGCCGAGGGCCTCACAATAAATAGCGCGGCGTGAAAGCGCGCGTCAAGAGTCAAGAGTCAGAGTCTCTCTCTCTCTCTCTCTCTCTCTCTCTCTCTCTCTCTCTCAATCTCTCTCTCAATCTCTCTCTCTCCCTCTCTCTCTCTCTCTCTCTCTCTCTCTCTCTCTCTCTCTCTCTCTCTCACGTATGCACCTGAGTGTACATGTGCAAGCATTCAGAGAGGCAGACAGACAGACGACGGACAGACAAACAGACAGGCAGAGACAAGGAGAGAGGGGGACAGAGCGAGCGAGCGAGCTGAGAGAGAGAGAGAGAGAGAGAGAGAGAGAGAGAGAGAGAGACGAACAGAGAGAGACAGAGACAGAAACAGAGACTTTCATTACCACCACCCTATCTCTAAATCACTGCATTTCACGTGCATCAATAAGACGCAGCACCATGACAACAGCAAGCTGACTGACAACACCACTGTTGGCATGTACACACGACTGCAGGCCCCAAATGACGTCACCAGGCTCATGACATGCTCATTGACAAACGTCGTACCCATGACCCCCTTTCTCGGAAACACCTCACCGGAAGCAGCGAGTCAAAGGTCAGGGTTCTGGGACCTGGCGATCGGCTCAGCGATGACAGGTGGGACAGACGTTTTAACAGAAAAAAAATATAATCAATCGGTCAGACGAAGGAGACATACAAATTACAGACAAAACACGACGTGTTTCGACCTCTTTGGTCTTCTTCAGGCAAGATAAACATACAGAAGAATGAAAACGAAGAACGAGCAATCACGCATCTCCTCGAATTCGGCGGAAGATGGGCGTTGAAATTAGGAGGGACAGAAATGAGGAGGGCCCAGATGGGGATGTAATAGCGGAATGAAAGCGTTTGA